>CM021105.1:240628966-240985464 GCA_007115665.2 Sequoiadendron giganteum | reverse complement strand
ATGCATTAAAAGGATAGTCTATGAAGAATAGCAATATCATTTGTTTCCAATGACACTACTTTTAAACTTTGGATATTGGTATACATAATGGTTAGTTGAGGATAATGAAATTGCATACAGGTTTAGGGCGTGTGAACGTGATCTTACATATGCTAGTTAAGACCCTTGTTTCAAGAATTATGAAACACATGATAATTGAATAGGTGAAGGGATATCACAGTCCTCTGCAAATGAGAAATACACTAAAAAAAACTAAAAGCTTGATGTGTCCAAGTATAAATGCACCTTTTTGTCTATGTTTGAACTTCAATATATTTTAGAGCAGCATATCTTAGTTAATTGCAAATGGTAAACAATATTCATCTGAACCATACATAGCCTTGTTTCGAGGCTTTTCTTATATAATTTCAATTACCGTTTGTCTTTATGGTGTGACCATTTAGTTGTATTAGTATGTTTATGTTGTTTCTTGTTTTAAATTTTTGAGATACTGCACTAATAAAGAATTGCAAGATTCTTGGTGACATAATGTTATAAGGAATTCAAATTACTAGTTTGCAGTTGGTAATACCCTAGAGTATATGTAGACCAAAACTTAAAAGATGAGATAAGAGAACCCAAATCATAATTTGACTGAAAAGTGTAAGTACGGCTTTGGAGCTCAAATCTTAGTGGAAGTGGGAAGGCATGGTTTTTTGGTTAGAAATGATCATGATTTATAGAGCCAACATGGTTTAGAAGTAATATTTGTGCTTGGAGAGGCGTTGATTACATAGATTTAGGATCTTGTTCATGCACTTCAAAATTTTAAAAATTTGATTGATTCTTGCAAGAAACTGTACTCATCCTAATTCAAATTATGAAATGACACACCTTCATGACATCACTATATGGCATGTTGGAAGGGTTGCCTCAAAAGTGCAGTTGGAAGCATCACCTCTAAAAACTACAACTAAAGCATACTTTTGATAAATATTCTATGTTTTGAGGGCATACAAGTTTCCATTCTTTGTTTACTATATATTTTCTTGTTGATCATCATGTTTATATTTGCAATGCCTAACACATACATTGGTTTTTAGTTAAGGTCCAATCATTATATCATAGATTTTTTATCCGTGTGAGCTTATTCTTGTCAAATTAGTGTGTTGAATTTGTGTTGCAAAGAGTCATGAAAATATGTTATTGGTTTTTTATTTAACTATTCAACATTTATTCCATAGATTGTTTACTTGCTTCTCAGGAAACCTTTTTGGAATTTACACTCTCTAGTCTCTGGGTTCCATGAGGTTTGTTGTGGTGTTATATTGTGTTAGTCATCCATTGTTTCATTGACTCAACTAAATAATCAAAAGTTTTTATGAGAAAGCATGATGTGCATTTTCTCTCTCTTTTGTCAAACCATACATGTGAAATCCAAGAACAAAATGAATTCCTAGAACTAGCTGGGGGCAGTCGACACATTAATTGAATGTTGACACTTCAAGATCAAGGGATTATGAAGTTTATGTGTCAAAACTGCATTCCTAAGTTAACATATACTTTCCCAAACTATCCAACTAGGTCTTACTTTTAGCAAAGAATAAATTTTCATAGAAAATGGAAACTTCAAGTTTAAATCCCCATACCAAAGGAAGTAATTAGCTTATGGTTTGCTGTCATGTTATCAAAAGTATGGATAGCAAATTCAATCAAAAGAAGTTCACATGCATGGTTTTGAAAAAAATAGTTAAATACATGGTATGCACTATTGTCATATTAATGAAGGTCAAGAAAAAATAATCAGTTATTTCTCCTATAAAAGTGTACTGCAATACTAAGTTGTCATGTCCATCCTAACTCAAAACAAGAAAACTACTTTCAAATGGAAACCAATTATGGTCAATGCCAGATAAAAATGCAACCATTGTTCATGCTATTCTGTTTTATTTGAATCTTGTTCTTATAACTTAACAAAGTCAAGTAAGAATATTTTAAAATAATCCTTAAAGGTTCCATTGGTTTTTCAAGCATTGTGGCAATCTACCAGTTACACAAAACATAGTTCTTTTTATTCCCAAAACAAAAAAATTATTTGATTTAACTAAAAAATGCATGTGTATTTATGTAAGAATCTTACCTAAGATCTTTAATAGGAAAGTGAGAAATGACATGGAATAGGAGAGGAAGAGAGTTCCATATCAGCAAAGAGCAGCTACAAATATTAGGGAGATATGATGTTGTTTAGAAGGAAAGATCTGGGGAACAACTGGACAGACCTTATGGAAAATTAAAGGTTGACAGAGGCATGAAAGAAAGACATTGTTTATGAATGTACAGTGGAAGAAGACAAAGCAGTGCATTTAAAGACAACAAGAGACTATGGAGGATACTAAAATTAAACATAAAGTTTCATTTGCTAAATTGGAGCAAGCTACCCTATCACAAGGCTTTACAACATTTGTCATGGTGTATATTTTACTTTTGATGAGATGTCAAGCAACTCATTGTAAGCTCTTGGTCCCTTGGATCTCACTTTCATTGTAAGCTATGTTATATCCATTTCCTTCTACCAACTCCTTAATCTAAAAGTTATGAATAATTTAGAAGTCAAGAGTCCTGCTCTTTTTTGTTGTTTGTGAACACCTTATACAAAATTTGCAGGAATAGATAACAATATTTCATGGGTTTTGCTTTGATTGTGCATACTTCATAATTGCCTTAACGGTGCGTGTAAGGGTTATGCAATGCATAAATGCGTCTTGAATAAGGCAAATATAATAATATAATAAGGTTTTGGATTTCAATTAGTTATTCATTAACAATTTCCTAGTTAATTGAGAATAAAAGACATAAACTGTGATGACACCTGAAGATTGTGCACCGTTTCAGCGAGAACAAATACCAACAATGCATTAAAAGGACAGTCTATGAAGAATAGCAATATTGTTTGTTTTCAATGACAGTGCTTTTAAACTTTGGATATCGGTATGCATAATGGTCAGTTGAGGATAATGACTGCTTACAGGTTTAGGGCATGTGGACATGATCTTACATATGCTAGTTAAGACCCTTGTTTCAAGAATTATGAAACACATGACAGTTGAATAGGTGAAGGGCAGTCCCAGTCCTCTGCAAATGAGAAATACACAAAAAGAACTAAAAGCCTGATGTGTCCAAGTATAAATGCACCTTTTTGTCCATGTTTGAACTTCCATATATTTTAGAGCAGCATATCTTAGTGAACTACAAATGATAAACAATGTTCATTTGAACCATACATAGCCTTGTTTCGAGGCTTTTCTTTTATAATTTCAGTTACTGTTTGTTTTCATGTTGTGAACATTTAGTTGTATTAGTATGTTTATGTTGTTTCTTTGTTTTAAATCTTTGAGATACTGCACTAATAGAGAATTACAAGATTCTTGGTGACACAATGTTATAAGGAATTCATATTACTAGTTTGCAGTTGGCAATACCCTAGAGTATATGTGGACCAAAACTTAAAAGATGAGATAAGAGAACCCAAATCATAGTTTGACTGAAAAGTGCAAGTAAAGCTTTGGAGCTTAAATCTTAGTGGAAGTGGGAAGGCATGGTTTTTTGGTTAGAAATGATCATGATTTATAGAGCCAACATGGTTTAGACGTAGTATTTTTGCTTGGAGAGGTGTTGATTACATAGATTTAGGATCTTGTTCATGCACCTAGGAATTTTTAAAATGATCTAATGTAATATATTTAAAAATTTGAAAATAAATTTAACAATATTTTACATATTAAATTTAAGAATATAATTAAATAATTAAATAAAAGTAAAATTCATCTACTTCATTATTATAATTTTTATGTTTAAATAAATAGTTTTATAATGTCAATATTACAATTTAAAGAGGTTGATTTTATAATATTTATTACAACAATTTGATATTTTACATATTAAAGTCTTAAAATATAATTAATACATTTAAAAATAAACAAAAATAAAAAAAATTCTACTTCTTCAATATTATAATTTTATGTATAAACTAAACATATGAATTATTTGAATCAATAATTCTTTTAATATAAATATAAATAAAAAATCAAGATAACTATGTCTCTCATTAAAAAATTAATTTAATATATTAGATGTTAATTTAATATAATATATAATCCAATATATATTAAGCTATTAAAAAATAATATATCGCATTATTAAAAATTATAATATAATATTATAATTTTATTATCTAATATATTAAATTATATGTTTCATATTATATAGAATATATATTATAATATAATGTTAAACTAGCAATCGCACCTTGGTGTGCAATGGGTACGCCGAAGAGGTGGGTGTGGAAGGTCAATTAGGGAAAAAATTGATTTATTTTCTTTTGCATACATTTGTACAATATTTATAATAATAATGATAATAATAATAATTATTGTTGTTGTTGTTTTTAATGTATTTATTATTATTAATTATTAATTAATATAGCAAGTTTCATTATGTTACATTATGATTATTATATTATTAATAACTGAGTTAGATATTAGATTAGATTATATTTATATTAAAATTTATTGTATACATTTAAATCACATTATATAATGTAAATATTAAAGTATAGTGTAATATATAGTTCTCTTAAATTATATTATATTTATACTATATAATATTTTTTCTTTCCATCCATAAAAGTGGGGATTTGTAACCTCACCCACATCATGAGAGGCCACAAATTGGGGACCTCTTTTTCAAAAACATCACCCTGGCTCGTGCAAAGGATTCGAATTAGATTATATAATATTACGTTATAATAACATTAATTATATTATATTATATTATAATATAATAATTATTATTATATTATTATATACATTTATTGGTAGATAATATTGGATCAAGAACCAACGCCCTAGATTTACATGATAATTTTAAGGAACAATATTGGTGCTAAGATGCAATACTAACTACTTGTGGATTCAGGGGATGTAGGCGAAGATGTGCGAAGCTTCTTTGCGCGATGCTGAGTGTGATGTCGAGGACGATGGTGGTGACAAGAAGGCAGTGTGTACAGGGCTAGGGCTAAGGCGCCGACCAAAGGTAGGAAGGTTGCATCTACCAAGCTGCGGGCTAGGCGCTCAGAGGTGGGGGACGGGAGGATCTGGTACTCCCTTCGTTTTGCATCTGCTTCACTGCTTCCCCCATGTCAGGACATCGAAACTCTATGTGCGGACCTAAGTTCATCGTCGGTGGTGGAGGACTCCCCTATTCTGGATCACGAACTTCTGGTTAGATGCAAAAACAGGGCAAATCCTTACCATGAATGCAGTGCTTTTTGTCTGGCACAGATCTTGAAGGAAAACCCTAGCTCACCTCCTCCCTTATCTCCACCGAAAATGGATGTCATTCCTACTCTGGGGTAGGTGCAGTGTATGAAGGGCCCTTCCTTCATGATTGGTGATGCAGAGATTACTTTTACTGAGGAGCCGACGGATCTCCACATTTCTGATGATCAGATAAGTGTGATAGCTATTGATATTGATGTGTGCTCCTTGGCCTTGCAGTTCATGTGTAGGAGTCCGTCTTTGGACTCGATTCTGGATTGGGTTAAGTTAACTTGGGACAACCTTTCCCTCCCTGTGGTTGAACCTATGGATTTTGGGTTTTTCCTGTTCACTTTCAACTCGGCTAAGGACTGCGAATTTGTGAAGCTTAATGGTCCTTGGTTTTATGGAAACTCTGGTATTTTTTTTTGTCTCCGTGGACCCCTTTTTCTATCCTTCCACCATTGTGGTTACTGACATTTCGATGTGGATCAGGCTCTACAATCTTCCGCCTGTGATGCGATCTTTGGACCTCATAAAAAATGTTGGTAAATCAGGTTGGTGTTTATGTTTGGATGGATTCTGAGGTGTTTGATCTATCTCGCAGGTATTTTAGAGTTTGTGCTTTGGTGGACATCTCCTAATCACTTTCTCATTCCATCCACATTCATTCATCTTTTAGCACTTGGACTCAGTTTTTGAATTTTGAGGGACTCCCCTTCAGATGTTTTCGCTGTAACAAACTGGGTCATAAAGTCGAGGCTTGCTCTACTGAGCGCCTTTCTGGCATGAGATACCTTAGTCTCAAAAATTTGGTGAAAAAGTCAGATACCCCAGATGATGACTTCATCTGGCGTAACCATGGAAAGTTCTTTTCTACTCTGGATCTTGTGTCTATGCCTTCTTCTCCCCCTCATGACGACCGAGCCACCAATAATGTTGTTGATCTCCCCCTTGTTTTGGTGGAGGATGATTTCGATTCTGAAGGCACTTATCCTTTCATGGAGGACTTGGAAGAGGATTTTGATCATTTTGATACTTTCAAAAAGGATTTTTTTCTTGCTCCCCCTCGGTCTCTTAGGATTGGCCAAAGGGATTGCAGTAAAACCAAACCTGATTATGGGACTAAGAAAAAGAAAGGAAGGAAATCTGACGCTGAGAAACTTCGTATCAAAGGTTTGGATGTTGTGGAGGCGGGGTTGCAGTGGACTATGGAGGCCATGTTGTCATGGCAGGCTAAGAAAGTTTAGTGCTCCTTAGTTTTGGGCATGAAGACTGATGTTTTTATGTACTTGCTTTCTTTCTCTCTTGCCCTTTATGGGACAGTTTTTTGTTTTTTGTTTTCTCCTTCGTTCCTTTCAATTTTATCTTTCTCTGTAGGGTTTCTCTTAGTTCTATGTTCTTCTCTTTCATGGCCTTGTTGGCCTATTGTACTTCTTTTGTTATGTTTGAATAAAAACCACCTCTTATGGATCAATTTTTTTTTTATTATATTATTATATATTATATTATATTTGATTGATATTTTATTATAGATATTGTGTTTAATATTTATATATTATATCAATCAAATATAATATAATATAATGGACTACCATTGCAGCAACTGCTAAACCCTACAATAGCAAAACAATTCAGATTGTGAAGGTAACAAACGGAGCCAGCGGAGCAGAGCTCCCGTAAAGAACAGGGGAGATAATGTTGACATCATTGTGCCCCTGATAAAATGGCATTAACATGCCATAGGGGGTGATCTTGTAATGCCCTTTCCTGAAAAGGCTAAAATACAATAAATAACTAGAATTAAAGAGTTAAAAATGAAGATGAACAAACTTCACTTAACTAAGAATTTAACAATAATGATAAAGAAATAAAAGAATAATATAGAATCAATTGATCAATGGTTTTCTTTAAGAGTTAGATTCTTATCATTACGATACAACAATCAAATTACAAATGTGACCAAATAAAAGATCATGTTAGTCAAGACTTTGCTTAAGCTAACTAATGAAGGTACACATGTCCTAAACTAAAGTTTAACATATAAAGAGCGATTATATGTACAAATATAAATGATTAAGGAAGCATTAAATATTCTTACTATCATTCCATTGCATGATACCACAAAAGCAACATAGTTTCCAAACCTCATCACTAAGTACAAAACTTACCACTAATAATTTCAGAGGGTTAGATACCTTCTAAGATTTTCAAGTTGTGACAAGAAAGAAATATCATCCTTTCAATATTACCCTCCACATTTTTTTGTCATAATGTTCCTTTCAAGCAATATGTTGAATGATACACATACAAGTTGATAGATAAATTACACGCTAATAGTGTAAATAAAACATGGCATCTAGTAGTACAATGTTCAACACCACTAAAGTTAATGACGAGAAATACCAGAGAGAAATTACCAATAAAGATACAACTTTAACTTGTCATGCATGAGATGAATAGCTTAGGATGTCGATACAAAGCTTTCATCAAAATTAGGTATGGCATACAATGAGGTATAAGATGTTGAATACATGCTCAATGAACAAAAGGCAATTACGAGTTGATTTACCCATTCTAATTCAACCATCAAAATATTCTTCAAGATATTTACTAGTTCAAAAGATAATAAATATATTCCCTTGTTCAATGCAATACATTTTCATTAACATAATAAAAAAGGTATGATCTTGTCCTACTTAGGTTTATCCTATCACATAAGAATATCACAATAGCGAGCCACCTGTACCATGACCACTACTCCATTTCTTTTTCCTAAAACGAAGCTGATTACAAAGATTTGAAGCGCACATCTTCAGAGTTAAAAATATACATAACTAAAAATGGTAAATGAGAATAGCATAAGGTAGGCCAAATTTGTAGCTAAGGAGCGAAGCGTAAGCAAACATTAACATTAATGTTGATAACAAGGGATAGATGCTTGATGAGACGAGAGACAAGCAATTTCTGGAGATCAAGTAGTGCTAAAAGAAACACGGCAAGAAAAAATATACTTTAGTTACTCTATTCTTGAGACGATGGAAAGCACACACGATTTGACCTTAAAGTAGTTTTAAATGAAGCGCCTTTCATAAGTTTGAATTTATGAACTTTTAAAGAATACATCAAAAATAAGTATTAACCAAGACTTTGGACATAAATAGATGTTAGCAGAGCATTAAACAACACCAACACAGTTAACATTAGCGCATAACCTAAACTTGTGTACAACAATCAATAAACATTAAATCTATGTGTTGATTCGAATGCATATTCAGGAAATAAAGCTGAAGGAAACTATTTAGAAGCATTTCATCTATTACCTTCCTAAATTATATTAACATCAAGCGTATAGGTAATTCGAGGGCGCCAAATGTACTGCTCTTAAAAATGTTCTTTTACAATCTTGTCACCATTCTGCTTCATCTTGTGTTCGAGTTAAATATAACAAAATTTGGGTGTCAGTGCCAAAATAGAATTTTCCTCAAACAATTTTGATACATTTTCATTACAAGCGCAAACTATCCTTGTGCAAAGTGAACATGTGGTAGCATAAATTTTTCTTAAGAGAATCAATAAATCTATTTATTGTGCTCTTGCTAACGAAACAAACTTAAGAAATAATCTAGAATCAAAGTTTCCATCTTAAACGCTCGATATCAAGACATCAACTCCACTAGTGGAATCAAAGCAAAGGATGAGTCTTGGTTTTCGGTTAAATTGCTACTACGATGAAACACTTATAACAACTTTTTCCAAGAATCTATCATGCAAAGTTAATATTTTAGATATGGTCTGCAACACAAAAACAACATTAGTATTTGATATGGTACGATTAACATAAATTAATGTGATGGCTAGAAGAACCTAAATAGATCACAAACTCTAATGAGAGCATAAGATGTATCAGCGCCAAGATATCAATGATTACTCTGAAATAAAACTAAAATGCAAGTTGTTTTAAAGATCAATTACAAAGTAAAGGGTTACATATAACAGTCTCAACAAATCAGGTACTAAAGCGAAAAAGAAGAGGGAAAGATACCATAACATACGCATGTCGAGATTTACCCCTATCGCATTAGGATTTATTTTAAAAGAAACAACTGCACAATTTAACATTTAATACCAAATTCGAGCAGCGAGCCAACCAAGACAACGAGAGAAAAGAATACAACGAATGCAAACTTAACACTCAAAAACAATACCATAACAAAGGTTGGGGTAGAAATATTTGGCGGATTATGATTCTAACTAATAGTTAACCCGTCAAGGGGAAGATTATAAAAGAACATCTGTGAGTCGTTCAATTACCCAACTACCAACTCAAAAAAAAAATCAAACACAAAAGAAATACTTACCTTTGTTTACCAAACCGGTTGGGTGAAGAAGAATATCAAACACAAAATAAGTTGCAACTCTTAACACATACAATATGAGCATGCATTTATAATATCTCGGGATATGCGATACAGACCTTTGTATGAGAACCGACAACTGCATTGGATAAAGATTCATTTTACATCGAATTGTTGTAGAGCCAAGAATGCACTTTAACGATGCTGGAGAGAGTAATATATCCCTCTTAAGAAACTTTTTCTATAAAAAGTTATAGTGAAGTCTTTTGTTGGTATCGAGGCCGATTCAAATTCTCTCCTTTAGTAATCCATTGATAATTCTCAAAAGTCTTACAGATCCGCTGACCAAGGCAGTTAGCGTAGGCGTTGATCCGGTCATTTGGATTGCGAGAGATGATGGTGAATTGTAAGTTGGAGGTGAGTGTGTCATTTCTTGTGACGTTCAAAAAACCATAGTTCAAAACCTTGAGCCTTTGAAGTAATCCGCAGACACAGACGTAATGGCGGCTGCAAACTCAACAAAGCTGATTTTCCCGTCCCCATGGGTGTCGACCTCCGTTATCATCTTCGTCAGTTCCCTAAACGAGAGCGCGCGATCGAGCTTACTCCACATAATCAGATGTGAATTTCCAACAGTAAACTCCACAAAATTGAACATGAACTAGTGATTTGTAACTGCAGTGTAGGCAAAATTGATGGTTAAACATTCTACCACTGCCATTTATCATATTGTCAACCAGGTCCTCTAATCGTTGATTGACAAATTGAACTCCGAAAGCTCAAATAGAGACAGGCATTTGGTGTAATTAATATATTACATGATAATTTAATATATTAATATAATATAATATATTAAAAATAATTTTATAATATAATACACTAATAATATATTAAATTATGTATTAGATGTTGTATATTATATAGTATATATTTATAATTTGTGATTAGATTATTTTTCATATACTATATAATAATTTATTAATTATATTTTAAGATATAACAAGTAAATAAATATTTAGAATGCATACAAAGTAATTAATTGTCAAATGAAAAATACTTCCAATAAATCCCTTGAAGAATAGTTTAACTTTGTGGTGGAAAAATATTTCCAATAATTTGGTTGAATAACAATTTAACTTTGTGGTGGAAAAATACTTTGCGGTGAAAAAATGCCTTAAAAAATTAGCTCAATATTTTTTTGATTATAGTTTTTGTGGCAAAAAAACCTTAAAAATCTGTCATAAAAAGTTTATGCTCCCTAAAAATCCACCCTTATCGCTCAAAAGTTTTGAGCTAATTACATTTCAGAAAATTAATTTTTGATATTTGTTATGTTAAATATTTTGCATATTTACTTTACAATTATACAAATATTTGTCAAATAGAAAATAAAAATGAATTCTCATTTGTTTAAATCAAAGTTATTAATAACTTGTTAAGGAAAAGGCGTGCGCATAGTTCCTTCGGTAGGAACTAAAAATTAATTGCAATAAAGACTCGAACTTCATCCGAGGTGTAATGGTTGTGTCCAGACAAACTATATATAAAATTAAGTGCAATAAAGATTAGAACTATAGTGGAGGTGTAATGGTTACATCAATACCAATTATATATAAGTTAATATGTTTGAGAGTACAATTTAATTTGCACATAAAAGAAAAGAGTGGAAAAGAGGGCAAGAGGGAAAAAATTAAAGATCAAATTTGCACAAAATTAGATCACTTATCAAAATATATATGTATGGAAACATTCAATTAAAATAAACACAAAACTAAATAAAAATAAAATAAATATACAAATTTCACCATTACAAATATATTAATGATAGATATATTTTTTTTAAATTGGTACTTTTTAAAATTTCCTTAACATACACCAATTTGGTACTCCTAAGTCTTCAATCACCAACTAAAAACTGACAAACCCTAAACATGCATTACTTGTTCTCCTTGAACAATTATAATTACAAATAAATTTTATTTTAAAAAATATGAAAATTGCAATTTAATGGTGTATTTAGATGGATTAAGCACTAGAAACTATATAGTATTTATACTTCAAAATTTAATGCATTCTTAAAATTCAATTGACTATCTTTCAATAAAAAATAGAGGTTTCGGTAGTTGGATAGGGTCCCAACTAATTGTCAATTGATGGAAAATTTCAAAAGAACATATATGTTTCTATTGTCAATTGACAAAGCCTTCAAAATATAAATTTTCAAAAGAGCATATAGCAAAATGAGATATATAATTTATTTTTGTCCCTCATTAAAAAATCTTTAAATGACAAAGGGTGAACTACTAGAGCCTAAGCTAAAGAATCTAAAGAAAATTCCTCATACTTTGAAGATTATGGTTGGAGAGGTTGCCGTGGAAAGCTACGAAAGTTTATGAAAATGAAGTGAATGCCCCATATTTTTACAAATAATGAAACTTTCAATAGTTGGACATGTTGTTATAGAAAGAGAGGAAAATTGGTTCAAATTGTAGACAATTTCAAAGCTAATATCATTTTACAAGACAAAATGTAATTTATAGCTCTATCAATGATTCAATATGCTTTATTTCATCTTCCTTTTCCATTTGAGAAACCTAAGAACCCAACCCAATTTGCACTTGGGTAGCCATAGTTTTCAAATGAAAACATCCCTCAAAAATGAATCCTCCCACTTGGTTTTTAGGAAGTTCCTCTAGTTTAGATATGAATACACTATTATAAATTTGTATATACATCTTGAATCTTTGTTGAATTAAAATCCATACTAAAAGTTCTAACACCATAGGAAGAAGCATAACCATCTCAACAACTTACAAGTCACTGATGTACTATAGCTAAATCACCTTCAAGCATGTCATTGAATTTATCTTAATTTTTGGTAAGTGGTGGAAGCAATAAGAGCTTTAAAATAACTAGTAACATTTACAACCACTTCAAATCAAGATTAACAACTTCAATTATTTTCTAAATTTCAAGAGTAATCTATTATGGTTCCTCTATTTTCCTTCTCAAAAATAAACATACAAGAACACATTATTTTTCTTATGTATGCCCTCAATTGTTGACTTTCAAGGATAATATAAACCTCTTAATTAAGTTACAAATGTATGAAGCATGAGACTTGCAAAAAAAGAGAATAAAGTAATTAAATTCTAAGAAAATATTCTATCCAACCTACATATCAAGATCTATTGGAAAAAGTGAGTTAAGCTTTGTTGTAATGCCTTAGCTTTTAATAACTTCACTTTAATAGATGAAAAATATTTCCACAATTCATATGTTTCACAAACAATGCCAACTTTCCCCTTGGAGGAAACAACCCCAAACTTATGTCAAATTAATTCTATAAACTACCATTAAAAGAAATAAGCACTAATAAATTAGAATAGTTGGTTTTGATTGGAATTTGGAATAATTATGCATATTGAGATTGAATTTATTACAATAAGGAATCAAACATGAATTAAATGTAGTACAAATGATCACTCACTAATCACTAGTAGGATCAATGCCTGTTGCAGTTATGGTGAGTTTTTGGATGATTATCCAAGTATTCTTATCCTGTTATGGTTAGATGACAGAAGACGAGTTGACTTGATTGCCACAATCCATAGTCTACTTCTACCCTTTATGTGTATTAAGGGCCAATATATGTCTAGATCCCTTCTTGTATATGTCTAAGAGTGAGGAAAATTTGACCTAGTAGGGGTGTTGATAGAAGATGGTGAACCAATCGATTCCCTTTAGATATGGCTACCCAAGCGCAAGTCCAATGTGAGAACAATTTTCTATATGATGAATGGTAGCTAATTTGCCTACTGTAGGGTATCCAATGAATATTTAATGTGCAAGTGTCACAATTTTGTTTGCCTAGTTACAAATCCATAGGAGACTCTCCAAACACAAGTGTTCAATGACTAAAAATACCACGTGTTGTCTCTAAACTGGCTCACTATCCTAGAAGTGAGTAAAGTACATAGTTAGACCTGTGATCTACCCAAGAAGTGAGGTTAAATGGAAGGAGGGGTGAGGGAGGGTTTCCATCACACCTCAGAAGGTTGTAATCTAGGTTTTTCATCCTAGATTGCAGATAGGAATAAAATCAGTAAAAATCAATTCTCCATGATCCTAGTGCCCAACAAATGAAGTGGAATAAATAGTTGTTTGAGGGGTGCTAGGACCCGCAACAACCCAACCAACAAATTTTTATTTTTTTATTTTTTATTACAATATTGGTCGGCCCAAAAATAGATGTCATATTTTAAAATTTAAATTTGATTTGATTTATATGATTTATTTATTTATTATTATTTTATATTTAAATATACAATAAATAATTGGTGTTAAAAATCACCTTTAAATAAAGGCTGAAAAAATGAGCTAAGGGAGGGACATGACATTTGTGGTCCCATGGAGAGTACACACAACAATTTTATGTGCACGTCAATAACTAAATTTGTATTTCACTGATAAAATAAACAAATTAACTTATTTGAAGTTGCTACAAACTTTGAGTATCCCACCACTAATTGGGGTATATTATTCTCCCCGGTGTTTTTAGTTTGACTTGATTGTCCATCGATATTTATTCTACCCAACATATTCATTCGTTTTACTTCCATAATTTGTCCATAATGTAGCCTTGAAATAACTTCCCTCTCATATCTTGTTATGTTTTGTTGTATTGGTTGAACATCAACCTTGCATTTCTTCTTGCATGCTTTGGATCTTGTAAGACTGTTTTTTTTGTTGTTGTTTGGTGTTGCTTGTTTCCTATTATTTTTTGTTGGTTTTTTCTTCTATTTGAGAAGTTTTCTGCTTAAGTTTTAAGGAGTTCATCTATATGGTGACTAGTGTGGGTCCAAGGGATCCCCTTATTTTGTCTTTTAAAGAACTACTCTACGAGGATGAACCCCCTTTGTGCAATCACACAAATTTTTTTAATTCCCTTATGCATGTAACTTGGGAATAAAATTTGGTCAATCCATGGGGTCTTGACCAAGATCTAATGGATATTTGGATAAGTGTAAAGATCATCTTGTTCTAATCATCAACTCATAATCAATTATTGATGATGTCCTATATTTTCCAAAACATGCTCTCATTTGCAAGTTCATAGGCTTACAAATCTATATGCCTTTCTTGGAGATGTGGGTTAGAAATAGTTGGACTCCTAAATGTGATTTAGAAATTATCATAGAAGATAATGTTTTTTTTTGTAGTGTTCTCTCAGATGGAAAATTTATTGATGATACATGCAGCCACAGGAGTCTACTTCCAGGCGCACAATTTATTAGAAGCAAAATTGAATGTAGCCTTAGGCTATTCAATTTTTATATACATGAGAATTCGATTTATGAGGAGGTGCCTCATATGTGTATATAATTAAGGATTAATTAATTCTCATTTATTTAAGGAGGCCGACCTTGATAAGTGACATGATTTTTATTAATTGAATAATTAATAAATGTTTTAAATGGGGTCGACCTTGTTAAGAGGCATGTTTTTCTTATAAAGAAAAAAATCATTTTTGTTAAGACCATATTCCTCTTGAAGAGATGTGATTCTTCATGTTGATATGTATAAATAGAAGTTCACATCTTATTCATTTTTCATCAAGTTCATTCGCATCTAGAGAAGGAGTTCACACCTTTTAGCACATTAAATTTCTTGTAGCAGTAAATCTCCATTCTGTAGCAACAGGCCGAGTTAAGGAGAATTGAATAGTCATTTGTGTCTTTGCATCTAGGAGAGGTGCTACTATTCATTGTATTGATTAGGAATTACATTGTGCCTAAGTTGTAAGCAGATTCTGCTCTTATTTTTTAATCAATATATAAGAGATATATTGGCTGGGTTTTTCTCCCTCGGGTTGGAGGGTTTTCCCAGGGTATCTTGTGGTGTTCATTGTCTTATGTGTTGCATTTTCTGATTACTTTCAGTTTGAATTATATGATAATGAAAATATAACATGGTATCAGAGCCAGGTTTGAAGAAGATCTTGATCAGATTTATCTTGCAACAATATTCCTTATTCTCCTTCACCTTCTTGATCTCTTCTATCACTTCATCAAGATGGTGAACGATCTCAAGATCAAGGATAGACTTGAGGGTGCATCAAATTTCACATCATGGAGATTCAAAATTATGCTCACCTTGGAAGAAAGTGACTTGGCAGAGTTCATGGAGAGCATAGCTATCGAGCCTACAAATGAGGAAGAAAAGATTCAATGGAAGAAGAAAGATATCAAGGCGAAGAAGATGTTAGTTGATTCTATCAAGGATCATATTGTTCCTATTGTCTCCAAGTTAAGGACGGCAAGATAGATGTTCAAAACCTTGGAGGAGATGTACGAAATCAATAACACAAGCGAGGCTCTTGCATTAAAGCAACAACTTCATCATGTCAAGATGATGAAAGGAGAAACTGTCATCGCTTACTTCATGAGGATCACCAAGTTGAGAGATCAACTCTCTACTATTGGTCATATTGTTGATGTCAAGGATTTGACCATGTTGGCTCTTAATGGTCTTCCTTCATCTTGGTAGTCTTACATTCAAGATATAAGTGCAAGATAAAAACTCCCTAAGTTTGATCGGTTGAGGGCAGACTGTATTCAAGAGGAGTTGAGGCTGGCTGTGAGAGGTATTAGTCGAAGCTCGATTAATGAAGACATTCATATTCTTTCTGCTCAATCCTCGAATAAGGAAGGAACAGGAGGAAAGAAAAGATACTTCAAGAGGAATAGAGATAAAGGATCAGATGGTGCTCCTGCATTCAAGAAGAAGTGGGACCTCTCTCATGTTCAATGTTTTAGATGTGACAAGTTTGGTCACTATGCAAAGGATTGCCCAACCAGGCCTAATCAACATTCTTCATTTGTGGATGTGATTGAGATCTCTCCCCAAAATGATTCTAGTGAATTTATACTCTAAGTCATGGGCCTGTGTTCAAGCCGTGAAGGTTGTGTACTGACCCAAGCACAAGAGTAGCGTATCATACTATGACCACCCATCTGAATATTTAAAGAGATAAGTATTATTTGTTTCGTTAGTAATCACCCTTCTAAGCTAAAATTCAGTTTGCTAAGTTGTGCAAATCTGACATTATTTGCTTGGATTACATGTGACCAATAAATAGTGATCACTGGGATAAGATTATCTAGAAATTGTCTTTTATGCTGAGATTAGCTCTTTCGAGAAAATGGAAGAAAGACATGTCAGAATCATCAAAGATGAATGATGAATTAATTATCTGGGATTACTCAGGAGATCTTGAGATAAGTATTGCATGGTTGAATAATGTTCATGAATTGTTATGTAGTTATTAATTCATGCTATAACATTGAGATAGTCAATCATGTATGCTTCTAGCAATGGTACTTTTGTTATAGATAGTTGAGTTCCATGAACTATTAGTAATATCTTCTTAATGCTTTCAATATGGATCAAGAAGCGTAGGAGATTGCTTTCAAAAAGAGCCTGATGCATCCTGTAGGATGAAGAATGGAGACATTGCTTGCAGCCATGAGATCGAGTGAATGGCTAAAGACATCTCTTCAAAAAGGAAGAATTAACCTTCAGAGGGAGTTCTATGTCTCGCTGAGAATAAGTAAGGGTTGCAGTGTTGCAAGGCCTGATGCTTGAAGACCTCTTCAGCTGTTGAGATCAGAATTGCACCAGACAGTCATTTGGATTTAACATTGGTAACTCCACAAACCTTTTTAGAGTGATTTGGGATGAGGTCAAAGAGGACAGCCCGGGATCTCTACAGAGGTGTACGCTGGAATCAATTTCTCTAAGACAAGTGTTGCAGGCAATCTTGGACAATGAGGTCAGAAGATTGATGCAAGTACTTGAAGACTCAGAGGGAGCCTACTGAACCTAAAAAAAAAAGATGGTTGTGTTGCTGATCGAAAGAGTACCTCTAGATGGTGTTTCAGTTGAGGTCTGCAATGATATCCTGGTGTAGCAGGAAGCAGTCTTCTATGGAATTGAGTACACTAGAGGCCGAGTACACTACAACTTATGTGGCAACTCGAGAAGCAGTGTGGCTTTGGAAGCTCCTTACAGGATTGGTTGGACAATCATTAGAGCCATTTGTCATCCATTATGATAATCAAAGCTTTGAGAAGCTTTTTGTCATTCCAGTGTTTTATGACAGAACCAAGCATGTTGAGATCAAATACCACTATATCAGAGATATAGTATTGAGGAAAGCTATACAGTTGAAGTATATTAGCATTGATGAGCAGACAACAGATATTCTCACCAAGCCTCTCTCCAGGATAAAGTTTGTGTAATTTTGAGATAAGCTTGGTATGGTGGAGAATACAACCTTAACTGAGAAGGAGTCTCAATATCAGTGATCCTCTTTAATGATTTCTTCTCTGTAAGAGAAGTTCAAGGTGAAATCCCTTGTTAATGAGTTCTTCTTTGTAAGAGAAGTTTGAGGTGAAATCCCTTGTTAACAAGTTCTTCTCTGTAAGAGAAGTTCAAGATGAAATCCCTTGATTCCACCCTCTAGGAGAGCCATGGTGGATGTCATGTGTGTGACTCCATGAAAACATCATGTGAGGGAGTCCGTGATGATTTCCTTGTACTTATGTTTCACCCTCTGGGGGAGCCATGGTGAATGTCACAATGAGGTGACAACATCACATTCAGTGATGAGCACTTGTACGTACCATCTATGGAGGTAGCCATGATGGTTGATATCACGATGAGGTGATATGCTTTCACGATGAGGTGATAAGCTCTTTTCTCACATGGATGTAGCCATGTTGATCAACATCATGATGAGGTGATATGTTTTGAACAGCTGGAAGTATTCCTCCCTAGCTGAGAGGGAGTGTTGATGATACATGCAGCCATAGGAGTCTACTTCTAGGCAGGAAAATTGAATGTAGCCTTAGGCTATTCAATTTTTATATACATGAGAATTCGATTTATGAGGAGGCACCTCATATGTATATATAATTAAGGACTAATTAATGCTCATTTATTTAAGGAGGCCGACCTTGATAAGTGACGATTTTTATTAATTGAATAATTAATAAATGTTTTAAATGGGGCTGATCTTGTTAAGAGCACGCTTTTCTTATAAAGAAAAAAATCATTTTTGTTAAGGCCAACTTCCTCTTGAAGAGATGTGATTCTTCATGTTGATATGTATAAATAGAAGCTCACATCTTATTCATTTGTCATCAAGTTCATTCTCATCTAGAGAAGGAGTTCGCACCTTTCAGCAAATTAAATTTCATGTAGCAGCAAATCTCCATTCTGTAGTAGTAGGTCGAGTTAAGGAGAATTGAATAGTCATTTGTGTCTTTGCATCTAGGAGAGGTGCTACTATTCATTATATTGATTAGGCATTACATTGTTCCTAAGTTGTAAGCAGATTCTACTCTTATTTTTTAATCAATATAAGAGATATATTAGTTGGGTTTTTCTCCCTTGGGTTGGAGGGTTTTCCCAGGGTATCTTGTGGTGTTCATTGTCTTATGTGTTTCATTTTCTGATTACTTTCAGTTTGAATTATCTGATCATGAAAAACTAATAAAATCAAAATAAAATATTTGAAGGAGGCCCTTATTTTCAAAACCAAGTAGATATATTCATCAAACCCTTGCATGTGGGTTTTGATCATATGGAAATTTTACCTTCCAATATTTTAGTATAGAGTCATCTCCTAAGGCTTCTAATGGAGTTTTGGTGGCTTGATATCTTGCAATCTATAGTGGTGATCATAGGAAAACCTTTAGGTCCTTCTCACCAAACCCTTGACATGAAGGTAGCCACTTTTTCTCATATATGTGTTGAGATTAATTTGAATAACCTACTACCTAAATCTTTTGAGATTAGACTAGGTAGCATGAACTAGATTGAGCAAGTTTATTTTGAATCCCTTCCATTTTTTTCGTACATGTCATGAATATTAGCAATTACACATAAATTACATAAATTAGCTTCTAAATCTTCCCTTCCCACTCCTAAGGTTACAATTGCAAATAAAAAAGCAAAGGATAAAGCTATAATGAAATCAAGCATGCCACATTTAGATGGATTCATTCTTGTAAAATATCGCTCAAAGGTGAAATCTTCTAATCACTAGTATAAAGGTAACTTCAAAGAAAATTTTGGTAAGAGATTTGATGTTCTTGAAATTTTTAGGAAGTAGATACTAGGGAGAAAGATATCATTATGATAGGACATGATATAGATATTTCAAGTTCAAAAACTAATCCCTCTCCAAATATTTCTCTAAAATTAGAAAAAAACTTTAAAATAAGCGGGTATTCCTACTTCTAGTCATCTTGAGATAAATCACTTATAATAGGAGACCTCTAAGACACATGCAGAAGGGGTAGCCATGATTCTTATGATATAAATTCACATAGAGTTAAATGAAAACAATGTACTATCAAATCATGGGCAGGAATTAGGGGAAAAGGAAGATGGCAAAAAGAAAAAGGAAGATGGAAAAAGTTCCTCTGATGTTTGGGCTCCAAGAAAATACATCAAGAAGGGAGGAACTAATAATTCATCAAATTTAGGGAGGAAAAAATACCAAGAAAAAGTGAAAGTGATAGGGGAATAATTGGTGGAGTCTAGTGTCATTAAGACATTAGATACTCACTTTTCTTCCCTTTTGAAATGATTGTGATCTCTTGGAATGTAAGGGTATGAGTAGCATCCATCGACAAAAGGCTACTTGAGATCTTATTAAGGATCATAGACCAAATATTATTTTCATCAAGAAAATAAAGCTTTCAAATGAAGATATGGCAAATATTTGGAGAGGAGGGCAATGTGCTAGTATAGGAGTTCATGGATTTTCCAAAAGGGTAGCTTACCTTTGGAATCCTCACAAATGCAATCTATCCTTGTCAGTAGGAGATGAAACTCAATATCTATGGTTGTTTCTTGCTTTGACTTTGGTAAATCTATCTTACCTAAAAATTATTATGCTCCCATTGAGCTTCTTGGTAAGATCTTGCTCTAGTCTCATATTTTATTTGTTTGTTTTACTATTCCTACTCTTCCTTGGATCTTATATGGTGAATTAATCTATCACTACCCTTAATGAGAAGAGAGGGGGAATTGAGAATCTTGGCCCATCTTTTTCCTTATTGAAGGATAACATATCCTTTCTCAAGCTAATAGATCTAAGGCCAAGAAATAGATTTTTCACTTGGAGTAATTGTAGAAGTGGAATTGATTATATTTCAAAAAGGCTAGATATATTTATTGTCTCTAATTCCTAAGTTGGCAATAGTTTTCTTCATTTTTAAAGATTTTGGGATGGAAAGGGTCTAACCACTCACCTATTTTTCTCCAGTCATCACTACTGTTGTTTCCAAAAAATCCCCGCTTCAAATTCCAAATGGTGTGGTTTTAAGATTCTATTTTTTCTGAGTTTATGGAGGGATGGTCATTAGAAGGGAATTCAACTTTTGTTACAACCATATACTCTTGTTTCAGGAGTCTTTAGTTTGTTAAGTATAAGCTTAAAAACTAGAAAACAATTATTTGGAAATATATTTCAAAATAAAAGACTCATTCAAGAAAAGTTAAAGAGTCACCATTCATATTAAAGATGAAGGTATGATTGAGGAGCTTCTTTAGGAAGAATCCTTTTATGCTAGAGAACTTTTTGAATGGGAACTTCAAGAGGAGATCTATTGGAAATAAAAATCAAGTATTGTATGGCTTCAAGAAGGTAATGGGAATACCACTTTTTTCACAACTTTATGAAGGATTGAAGAAGTGGTAATGTTTCATTCTCTCTTGCTTCTACTTATAGGGAACAGTTATCTTCATTTCAAGATATCTCAAGTGAGGAAGTGAGGCATTTTTCCTTATTATTCTTTGATCAAGGTCCCTACAGTCATTCTTGAGTGAATCCCTTCATTGGTTTTAGAGGACATGAAAAAACAACTCTTAGATCATATTTCAATGAAGGAATTAAGGTTTGTTGCCTTCCACTTGAAAAAATGTAAGTCTCTTGATCTTGATGGTTTTTCCCAATAGAATGTTTTCAAGAATTTTGGGAATTTTTAAAAGATGATCTATTAGTTGAGGTAGAGAGTTTTAGAATAATAAGTGTGAATAGGAAAATCAAACCAAGATTAAAGATTTCAAATCATTAAACTTAAATCCTAAAGATCCTAATCAAGTAATAGAGCACATAAGAAAGCATAAAACATAAAATAATGAAATGTCGTTACCAAAGTCTTCATGCTTCCATTGAATCACCTCTATTACCCTCCTCCACTCTGCTTCTAAGTAACTAATGCCCTCAGATTATAAGTACAATTAAAACTTTATGTCTATGCCTAGCAAAATATCGAAGATCAATCGTCTCAACCTAATTCTGGATTTTCTAAGATTGTTAAAATGAAAATAATATGCATCTTTTATAAAAAGACAAGTTTAAACGGAGGTCAAGATTAAAAAGACATTAATTCGAGCAATGGAAAAATTAGATGAGACGAGATGGGATAAGATTGAAAGTGAAGGAGAATGAGGAAATTAAATGGTTTTTCGACAAAATCAATTAGTTTGAAGAGGAAAGTGCTTAATTAAATAATGAAAACATTATTTAATTACAAAAGGAAAAGTCAAGTTATCTTTTTGATTAAATGACAATTTAATTCAAAAAGGTGAGCGAAAAGGCAAGTCATAATTAATTAAATAAGATTTAATAAATTTGTGTTAGAAAAGGCTAAAATGAATAATTAAATAATTGACATAATTAATTAATTATAGTAGAAAGTGGTAATAATTAAATAAATAAAGTTTATTTAATTATAGAGGAAAGAGGACATTAGTGACCTAATTAAATAAATATAATTTATTTAATTAATCAAGAGTAACAGAGGAATAAATTAAATAATTACAAATTATTTAATTAATAGTAGAAATATGACCCTAGACAATGGAAAAATGGTGTTAGCAAGCCTAGGACATTTTTCAGTGTCTACAATAAGCAAATGCTGAAAGCCATTAATTCTACCTTTCTTTCTCTAACTCCCAAAAAATAAGGCGCTTCTTCTTTATAATCCTTTCATCTCATTGCATTATGTAACGTGTCCCTACAAGACCATCAAAAAGATCATTGCAAATTGATTGAAAATGTGCTTGGTTTCTTTGGTTTCTCTTGTGTGAAGAGGTTTTGTGAAAGGTAGTTAGATATTGAATGATACATGTTATGACTATTTAAGCCATTCACTCCATGTCAATTCTAAAGGAAAAAGCCACTTTCATTAAGATAGACATTTATAAGGCCTATGATGGGGTTAGCTAGTCTTTTCTCAATGGTATCTTACATACTTTTGGATTTTTCTCAAATTGGGTTGATTAGGTTATGAGTTGTGTGTCTTTGACCTTATTTTTTGTGTTGATCAATAGTATTTTGTAAACTCTCTTTTTAGCTTTCAAAGGTCTTAGACAAGGGGATCCTTTATCTCATTTATTTGTCTTGATGGCAAAAGATTTAAGCCATTTGATTAAGCACTATCAGAATAAGTATTAATCAAGGTTGGGCTTGGGTTGGGAATATAAGTTCTCAAACTCATATTCAATTTATGGATAATACAACCTTGATGGAGTTAGCCAAGATTGAGCAGGCTTTTCATTTTAAGAAAGTGTTAGACATTTATTTATTTGCTTTAGGTTAACAAATCAATGAGGACAAATCTATAATTTTTTTAATAGTCTAGTGGTCATTCAACCTAGAATTATATATATTCTTCATTTCTAAACTAAGAATCTACTATTTGAGTATCCCAAGAGTTATTCTAAAACAAGGCACAAACATTAGTTATAATTTATGATGTGAAATATAACAGAATCAATCTTAATAAGCCAAGATAATTCGTCACAATTATATGATTCATTGAACTTGTATGGTGGTTTTAAGAATAAAACTTATGGAATTAGTGCTAGGATGCTAAGGAAAATGGGTTATGAAAGTGAAGGCCTCGACAAACATGACCAAGCCATTTTCAACTCTCTCTAAACAAGTGTACAAGGTCTTATATTGTTCTCACTATATTTCAACACCAATTAAGTATCTTCATCAAGAAAAATATCAAGTAATTCAAGTGTCTCCACTTGTGCGACAAGCAATTCTAACGTGTATTCCCTTGCTAGGTCAAAAATACACATGCACTCTAGCAACATCTAGTGCATCAATACATTCATCCTCTTGATAACACTCTATATATAAGAAACCTCAACTAGGTATATATACTCCTTAGTCACAACCTATGCAACAAAATCATTAGTCATGACATACACATCATCGTTTGCAAGAAAATCATAAAATTTAAGCACACACTTCTATTATATGTCACCACTACTTATATAAAGGGTATATGATTATAAAGTCCAAATATTCATCCATGTGGTCTTTGCAGTAAGAGAATTCATTATCTACTTATTTGTTCTCAGATGTTCACACACGGGACTATGCATACACTAAAGCAACATTATGGGTGGATTAATCTTGACATATGAGTAAAGGTCAACGTCTTTGTAACATTCTTATTGGTGCAATTAATCTCATTTGAATGATGTGACGTATATCAACACATTTGCACATATATTGAAATAAAAGTGAAGCATTATCATCTTGATGGTTCCATGCGAATAAGATGTCACATATGTGTTCACAATGAAAGCATCACCACTCTTCATAAACATCTAGAGCATGTAGAGTTTCTCAACTTTACTTTTGTATGATTGAGCTATTAGTACTCAACACTAGAATTATGTTGTGGTGGAAAACATTAATATCAAGTGATTCTCCGATTGGATCACCTTGAAGTTAGTTTCACACAAGTTTTATTATCTGCCCAAAATTAGTAGCACCATAGCAATGGTAACACTCTCAAAATTTATCATGTTCTTGGCAAGTAAATTCTTCTATAATCAACTCTCAATTATAAGAAATATCTTCACATTCCTTAAAAATTTAGCATGGGTACACATGCACCCTCTCGTTCTTAGGGTTAGAGTATTTTTGTGAAACAAGGTAAAGTACCATAGTAAAAAATTGTTCAATTTTTGAAAGACCAATTAATATAGATGCCTTTAACTATTAGATCAGTGCATGGAAGTTTAAATAAAAAAAAAGAAATAAAAAACACATGATAAATATATAACACCAAATCTTATGTGGAGAAACAATAAAAAATCCACCAACAAAGAGAACACATATTTTTATTAATCCAATAACAATGTGATAGAATAATACAACCGATTTATCCCTTCAATTTAATAACATTCCAATAGCATAACCTTACTTTACCTAAAAAAAACATGAATGGTTTCCTATCCTATAGACAATTGGAGATGGAAAACCATGAATGGTTTCCCAAAACCCATAGTATGTAAGAAATTCAATCCCATTGTAACCAAACATTCAATGCTCTCTAAATAATAACCATTACTAATAGTACATTTGACCCATGTGAAAAGTGGGCATAATTCCCAAGTATGGTGCTCCAAAATGGAGGAAAATAATGTAGACCCAAATTGTCATAACAAGATGATCATCTCTCTCCCAACACCTAGGATTGGGAAAGTAGTGTATATAAAGTCAAATTACTTTATGACCATCACCATCAAAAGTAACCTCCCTTGTGAATGCCAATACAACTAATATTCCAAGTTAAAAAGAATAATAAAATAATAATATATATATAGACCACATACATGGACATCTAAGTACCCATTTCCAAGACGTTGGAGGTCTCACGTCATTACATAGGACTACAAGAGTAATATTGTCTTACCCTATCATTCTCCCACTTGATATTATGCATTTTGTAATTTAAAAAATGAATAATAAAAGAGAAAAACATAATGGAATGCAAATTCTACTTCAAAATCAATCACTCTCTAATTGATCAAGAAAACAAATATAAAACACAATGATAAGAAACAAGTTCTCACCAAATATAAATCTCATATGTCTTGGATGTGCTTTTGACTACTTGAAGTAGATTGTTGGGTTCTTATTGGAGACCTTGAAGTGGCAACATCTATCTATATAGGTGATTGATTAATTTTTTAAATGGTTGATTTGGGGTGGATTTATAGAGTCATGGTTGAGGGAATGGAGGGCAAAGATTTTGCCTCGTGATTAAGAGATGGAGCCAAGGTAGTTTGTGGTTATAAAATAGAAATGGAGGGATATGATTAATTGACTTGGATGAATGTCTAGAATAAAAAGTTGATTTAATCATGTTCTTTCCATTTGATTGGTGAGAAAGAGGTGGCTATTTGGATGGTTATGATAGAATTGATTTTGATGAATTCCTATGATGCAAAGTTAGATTGACATTACCTTGGGATTTTAAAAAGGTTTAAATAAAATATGTAGATTTTGAAATATTAAGTGGGAATGCACTATAAGAAAATGGATCTAGGGCCTAAATCACAGTTTCCATTATCTTTACATTTGAGGGATACAAAAATGATCATAAAAGACCACTTGGCTATTATCCTCAAGGAAGAGCCAAAATGGTTGATCAAGGTTTTGGTCTGCTTAGGTTTTTATATTATATTGATTAGGGTTTTCAATTGATGTGATGTGTATAATTTTATTATTGTAAACTAGGTCAACTATGAAAGTACAAAAAATTGTCACTAATTCAAAAAATTACAGAACTAATAAACAGATACAAAAAACAAGAGAAGAGAGAGAAAAAACTAAGGAACCTAGCATTCAAATAATTTGGGATCAAACTAACTGGTCAAGGGCATGGGAGAGATTGAAAATTATGGTTTCTAGAATCTCAAAAAATGTACAGGTGTGTTACAATATGTAGGTGCTTCCCTGTTGGAATCAACTTTGGAACTTTTCCTGTCAACGAATCATTGATCTTGTCCTAATTTGGTGAATGATCTTGTAGGCTTTATCTTGATGTTAGGTCTTCAATCTCCTCCAAATACACTTCAAATTTTCAACCTATAAGAAAGAGAGGAGAGAAAGGGTTGTTTCATATAGGTTCTTGCTTAATTCAAACCCCATTTTGGTGTTTCCACCTCCACAATGACTATGATGATATTGGATAAAGAGTGTGTACCCTAGGTCAGACAAAGACAAATGGATAAAAATGAATGATAAATCACTATGCTACAACTTACCATTCAAATATACATTCCATGATGGACTGAAGTCATGATACACATCTCATACAAGGAGAACTTGATAGTTGATTGAAGATCTTGCAAGTGTTAGTACTCAAAAGATAATGAACATAAAACATGAAAAAATATTTCTTATGATTTGACATGAACTTGATGATGCATTGTAAACATAATCTTGATTTTTGTAAGTGTTGTAAAAATATTGCGTATTCTACTCTTGACCTTTTAGGATGCTCAATTGATATTCAAATTTCTCAAATTGCCTAGGTGTTCAAATGGTGAAAAAGACATGTATTTATATGCATTTCTTCATTTCCCACAATAATTATTTTGAAAAGCCAAAAATTAAATTTAAATTTGTAAACATATTAATGCCGATAATAAAATATGAATTTTTTTTGGCCAAAATAGTGTGGTCAAGGGCGAGGGCACCCTAGACAAAACCTATTTTGGATTTTTGATGCTCGTTAAAAAACATTATCCCAAATTTATCTTGATTTTTTGAAAATGGTAATAAAATGGGCAAATAATAAGCATAATTAGGTCCAAGCACATAAGGGGGATCCAAACATAGTGTGAAATTATCAAGGGTGATAATTTACAACCCTATATTTAGCCCTCTAGTGAGAGTATGAACTTATGCTCACGCTCACACTAAAGTAAGAGAAGCCAAGAAGGGGTTCTTTCATTAAAACATTGGAGAAGTAAGATGACATTGGATCTAGGGGATGCACTAGCCTTGAGGCTCATAATCCTACTAAAAAATAATGAGAAGATGAAGGAACACACATGTATAAGATACAAAACAACAAAAGAGACATGAAAAACATGAAGCATGCACTATGAAGACACAAAGCAAACATACATCAAACATAATATAAAACAAATATCCAAACACAAAAAAGGGGTATGACATCATGGACTATCAAGATCTATAAATTCCTACTAAGATCCATTCCCAAGATTTCCATAAATCACAAGCTAGCAAAGTCCAATATTTTCCAAGTGACCCATGAATAGATAAAGGCACCATAAGCTTGTGAAGCCCGATATTCACTAGGTAGTCTTAATAAGAATCAACACAAGTTATTGAAGTTTTATATTCATTAGGTGAGTTCAACAAAGGTAGCAAATGAAAACACATAATGGCTAGTGAAGTTTGATATTCATTAGGTGAGTTTTCATGTCAACCATACCAAGGATTATAAGTTAAATAATTTTGATGAGGTGCTAGAAAATATGATCAATATGCCATAGAAGGCATCACCAAGTTCATATTGTGTGAACAAATTGAAGCACATAATGGAATGTATGCCCCCCACCTTAAAGTAGTTGCTGCTAATTGGGAGCAATTTCCTTTAAGGTAAAATAAAGGTGATATTTGTAAAACAATATACCATGAGAGTTTATTGGGAAACCCTATGCCAAGTGATATGTTTCCAAAAATTTGACTCATCAAAAGGGGTTTCCCCAAAGAAAACCCATAATAGCACATGAGGGATCCACAAATATGGGGTAAATATAGATGAGAGATAGTGTATAATATGATCACTCTCTAAATTTATATCATTCCCCAAATATCTATAGAATTATGAACAAAAGGGAGGAATAAAGGTAGGATGAAAGGCTTTTGGATCAACATTGAAGAGACTAAAATGTATCAACACTTTACATCATTCCCAAAAGGAACAAAAGAATCACAAAGAAGAATGAAGATACAACTAGTGTAATGTGATGACAAATTCGTTCTCTTTGTATCCTTGTCTCAACGAGAACACAAGGATCATCCAAAGAGAACTAAAAAACACCAATACACACCAAGCATCACATCAGTGCAAGAAAAACACAAAGATAGAAAGGGGTACTACACATACAATTTGATCTATAGTAAATCTTCTACATCCCAATCTTGCTCATCATAAATAGAAGGTGAACAATAAGCTAAAGGAACTATAAAAAGTTTGGTACAAGGAGAAAGAGATAATTCATTATGATATTATTTTTGTTCTTTCATTTTATCTTCTAAATTGATATTGAAATATACCACAATGGGTTACATACTAGTGCTATTGGCATAATTGTGAGCACTATCATCCATGTGAGTAATTTTTGGACTAGGCAATGGGGAGGAAGGTGAGCTTTTGAGTCTTTGAATTGGTTGAGAAAGATAAGTTTCAACTTCATGGTTTGGTGAGTGAGGTTGAGTGGACTCGGGTGACAATGAGGATGGATGGTTGGGAGGTATCTCATTGGAATTTGGTTGTATAGATGGGAGGCCTGTTGAGAAAAAGGTGTCTCAAACTTACTAGTTAAGGCTCTCTAAAATTAGGAAAATACTTAGCTGAGTCAAAATCTTCTACACCGCATTATCACAGAGGTTTAAACTAGTGTTGGCGGTAAATGTTCATCTAACAGTTACTTGCCATCCCATGACAGTTCGATGAAGGGGGTTGTGGTATAGTGGGTAACCCGTAACCCTGTGACAGTCCGTGAGAGGGGTCTATGGTATGGCAGTATGTAACTTGCAACCCCATGACAGTCTGTGAAGGGGGTATGCGGTATGGCGGTATAAAACTTGCAACCTCACGACAGTTCAATGAGGGGGGTTGCATTATAGCAGTAACCCATGACATTGCAATGGTCATTTGGATGGAATGTGGTGGAGCGATGTCATGTGGTACGGAAATAACTAGCAGAGTGATGAAGATTAAGTGCAAGATGAAGATTAAGTGCAACATCACGACTGT
The DNA here is from genome assembly GCA_007115665.2 of Sequoiadendron giganteum. Classification (NCBI taxonomy): domain Eukaryota; kingdom Viridiplantae; phylum Streptophyta; class Pinopsida; order Cupressales; family Cupressaceae; genus Sequoiadendron; species Sequoiadendron giganteum. Next base: position 240,955,902 of record CM021105.1, on the reverse strand, counting down.
TCAAGTTGGTGTCGACGGTATTGCAGTAAAGAAAATAGTTAAGTTTGTTTGTGACTGCTCGGTTGGTATGGAAGTTGGAAGACGATTTTCTTGTAACACTTGAGAAGTATGTATGTAATGTCGTAACACATTGGAATAGAGTCTAAGATCAGAGTGAATGTAATGAAGTGCTGCTGATTTCATTTTGGAAAAGCACCTGAAAGAGCATAGCTCTGAACTTGTATGTAATATTTATTTTACTGTAATACACGATATCTTTGCTTTGGTGTGTGGGATTTTTCGCAAAAGGGTTCTCCCACATAAATCTTGTGTTGATATTTTATTTCCTATTCATGTTTTTAATATATGCATCTTAAATGAACTATAATTGCAAAGTTCTAAACAATTTATTTGCTTCTCTCTCCTAAAGATTAGCATTAGGAAGGCGTATTCCACACTTTGCTTTCCTTTCATTTGGTATCAAAGCTTGGCCAACTTTGTTATCCTTGTGGGCTATAATGGTTTTTTGTGTTAATCTAGTTTCAGTGGGAGTCTTGTAGAGAAATTTGGTTGTAATCTTATTGTAAATTTAAGATGGCGAGCACATCTAGAAGAATAAAAATAGATAAATTCAATGGAGGTGATTTTGAGTTGTGGAAACTCAAGATGGAAGATTTTCTTATAGATCAAGATCTGTGGAATGTGGTATCTAGTAACAAACCATCAGCTACCTCACAAACTGACTGGGATGCAATGGATCAAAAAGCCAAGGGTCTGATCAAATTATGCTTGGCCGATTCTGTTCTCTTGAACATCCACTAAGAGAAGACCACAAAACTTATTTGGAAAAAGCTCGGTGACATTTATCAAGGGAAATCCTTGGTAAATAAATTATTTGTGAGAAAGAAGTTATACTCTTTGAAGATGGAGGAAGGAGTGTCCATTGTATATCATTTGAATATGTTTAACATGATCATTGCTCATTTGGGGTCTTTTGGTGTGAAGATAGATGACAAGGATTGTTGCATGCTCCTATTGTGTTATTTTCCTGACACATGGGATCACCTGGTAATGGCTATTAGGAGTACAACAACCACTTTCAAGATGGAAGATGTGGTTGCTTTGTTGCTGTCAGAAGAAATGTGAAGGAAGTATTCTAATATGACCAAGGAAGTCCTTGTTGTTCGAGGAAAATCAAAGGAGAAAGACAAGAAGAAAGACAAGAAGTCTAAATCCAAGTTAGAGGGGAGATCAAAGTCTCTTGGTAAGAAGTCCAAGGTTAAATGTTGGAACTATGGGCAATCCAGACATATTTAAAAAGACTGCAAAGAAGAGAAGAAGAAGAAATAGAAAAATAATAATTCTTCTGATAATGAATCTTCTCAAGATGATGTAGATGCATTCATAGAAGCCTTGGCAACACATGCATCGAAAGATGTGTGGTTAATTGACTTAGGTGCATCTTTTCACATGACCTCTCATAGGGGTTGGTTTTCAAAATATGAAGAGTATTCTGGTGGAAAGGTGTATCTGGGTGATGATTACTACTTGGAAATTGTTGGTCATGGAAGAGTCAGGATTCAGTTTCCTAATGGAAGGATAAAGGGAATCGATGGTGTGATGCATATCCTTGGTTTGGCATAGAATTTACTTTCTGTAAGTAAGTTGAATGATTTGGGTGTGCAGGTATCTTTGTCAAATGGTAGTTGTAAGATGACCAGAGGTTCTATGGTGCTTGCTAAGGGTGCACAAATTGGCACTATGTATAAGTTAGATGCTTGCACAGTTCAGTGCAATAGTACTTTTGTGAAGTCTGGGAAAAGGGCTTCTTCATTTGATCAAGTAGAGAAGGAGGATGTTGTTCCCGAGGGTGCTAATTCTTTAGAGGTGAAGCTCCCAGCAGAGAAGATAATGTTGTGGCACTAGAGGCTTGGCCACATTGGTGAAAAATGTCTAAAATCCTTGAAGACTAAAATCTTGGTTGATGGGATTGATGATTGTAATCTCGAGTTTGATTTTTGTGAACATTGCATATATGGAAAACAACACCATGTTAATTTTTATTTCAGTTCTCATAAATCTTCTAGAATTTTGGATTATATCAATGCTGATGTGTTTGGTCCAATTAATGTTCATCCATTATTGAAATCTATGTATTTTGTCTCATTCATAGATGATTATTCAAGGACATTTGTATATTTTCTTAGAAGTAAAACTGAAGTATTCAATCGATTTAAGGACTTCAAAACCTTGGTAGAAAATCAGACTGGTAGGAAATTGAAGTGCTTGAGGACAGACAACGATGGTGAGCTTTGTTATGCAAATTTCAATAGGTTCTATAAGGACCATGGGATTAAGGGACATAAAAAAACTCCCTACGCTCCACAAAAAAATGGAGTTGCAAAGAGGATGAACTGAACACTGATGGAGAGGGCAAGGAGTATGCTGAGTGGTGTTGGTCTTGAATTGAAGTTCTAGGCCGAGGTAGTAGCCACTGCATGTTATCTAATTGATAGATCTCCTACTTTGGTGCTCGTTGATAACACACCTATGGAAGCGTGGTATGGTAAGAAGCCCTCGTTGAGACATATTAGAGTCTTTTGGTTGTGAGGCATATGATTATGTGCCTAGTGAAAAGAGATCTAATTTGGAGAACAAAGTAGTGAAGTGTATATTCATTAGTTATGGCATCAATGTGAAGGGGTACAAGCTTTGGAACCTAGTTATAGAGAAGGTGCTCTACAGTATGGTGGAGCTCTTAATTTTTTCCACGATTATGCTCATTCCTGTTTCCTTGGTGCTTGGCACCACTGGTCTATCTTGGGGTTTTGGATTTTAGCCATAAAACTTTGGCTTTTGGTCTTTTGATCACTTTGGCTATTCTAATCATGTGTTGACCTATTGTTATAAGTTAACGGTTGCATAAGTTGTGGTCTGAGCCCTTTTAGTCGTTTGTGCTACCGACCCCTTTTAACCCGGCCTCTCAATTTTTATTCATTGGGAATGTGTTTAATTTTTGCTTAAATGTTGGGTCGATAAATGTTATAATTTTAGACTAATGTTTAATTTTCCTGCCTCAAGGGTTATTTCCCTATTTACCTAGTTAGTCCCCTTTTTATGAATAACAATTATGGCATGTGCAGGTTTTCTAACCATCAGATGGCGTGGTTGAATCTTGACTATTCCCTACTGGCCTCACAAGGTTTTATTTTGACATCACAACAAGGCTGCGAGGTGTGTGAGATGTTGCCATCTATCACCTATGATCATGGGGCCTAGTACTTGTTCACCTGCCGATGAAGGATGTTGAAATCGATGACTATCCTATAACGATTTATCGTGGTCGTTCCTCGCTGACCTCGCGCAATTAAAACACTAGTTTTAATAATGCTGCGAGGTGTGTAAAATATTGATGCATGGATGTCAATGCCGAGTATGAGATGATCGAAGTCGGACCCGCTCATGCTGAGATGGTGTCTCATAGGTGAATTTTCATTTGCCTAGGATTTGGTGGGCGAACATGGCATTTTCAAATCACATTGACTCGATTTGAGTTGCTCTTTCTTGCCTGCGTGGATTCAAATCAACTGTTGGTATTTAAAATGAGTTAGTGTTGTACGATAGCCATTTTATCTTGTGTGAGTGAATAGTAATGGTGGAGTTCAGACTGTGCCACCAAAATTTAATGCTAAAAGTTCATTGAATTGCTATTTTCGTGCATAATTCCACACTGAAGAAGAATTTCCAGGTACCAAGCACGACAAGCTATTTTTGTGTAAGTCCAGCATCACTGCCATTAAAATTCTCTACAAGTGAAACCATAAGTAACGTATACACCATGCTCTGTGTTTTTAAAAATCTTGTGATTTCTTGAGGACAAGTATCAATTACGTTTTGCTTTGTTTTAAAAGTTTGTACTGGTTAATTTGCTTTGAAAGTGTTTTAAAGCTTGTCCAAATAATTTCCAAAGCTTTTTGAATTGCAAAAGTATTCTATTTCAAGGCTCTAAGTCATAGGCTACATCCTATAAACTTTCTGATATTTCAAAACGCTAGCTCAAATTGTAATCTATCTTGTGCAAATGGTACCCAAAGCCCGAAGCTCTGGTTCTGAAACCTCTACTAGGTCCTTTTCCCAGGATGTCATAGATCTGTTAAAACCCTCTACTAACAAAAAACTTGAGGGAAAGGCTTTATTTTATGGGCCCCTGCTTATGGAAGGATTAACTGATAAACAATGTGCAATTCGAGATGCTGAGGTGCCGTATACAAGATGGCAATTGTTCTCAAATTGGTTTGGGAATAGGAATTTGTGTGCTCCTTTGTGTAACCCTTGGAGGTTGGATCTCGGAAAGCTGGTGGTCCCAAATGTATATTTGGATGTAGATTTGTTAAAAGACGTTAAGGCAAGATATGATCTTGTAACCAGAGTTTTCAGGACATATGTTGGCGTGGAAATGGTAAAAATAACTAGGGAGGAGATTGCATTTTTTTTTGATTTGCATGAATGGAGTAATGATATGGTTACCATTGACCTTCAGGCATTCAGAGAAGAGTATAGAAATACTAAGGGATTGTTTAGGAATTCTCTGTTACTGCCTCGTTTGGCAACCATAGGAACTAGAAAGAATAAGAAGAAGATAGTGATTGGCAAAAATGAGCCAGAGCCTTTTCCTATAAACTACTTTTGCAATTATTTCAGGAAGACAGTTTGTTCCTTGTGTCATATTCTTGGTATTAGTATAAAGACCACCTTGCCTACTGACCTCATGTACATGGTTGTAAATCTTCAACATCTAGGTTTTAATGTGGTATATGATTTCACTACTTATTTGGCTGACAAAATGCATGAGTGTCTGGTAGCTCTTAAAGAGGGAAAAACCCTGGTTGGTTTTAGATGGAATTATCTATTGATGCACATGCTTTTGTACAAAGGCAAGGAAGTTTTTGGGTAGAATATGGAATTGAAAAAGAAGGAAGGTGATATTGACATGCGTGTCCAATACTGGACCAGAGTTCTAGATAGGCATGATCCTGATTTTGATTATGTGGCGTTCCATAATGTTTTCGGGTCCAAATTGAGAAAATCCCTGGTCTATAATCCACCTAGGATTCCAAAGGAAATTCATGATTTCTTGAGGTCGATGGAAAGGAGACCTGAGTTAAATTTGACACATAATTGGGGAGACATTATCCCTTATTATAATACAACCATTTTCAGGGTGTATGGCACTAATGTTAACCCATATGCTTTGCCTAGGGATGTGCCTCTAAGGATTGGGTTTTTAGAAATCATGAGAGAGATGGGATGTGCTCAGGATACACACTTGCCAATAGAGCATAAGAAGGGATATTTCTTTCTTGAGTATACAGCGTTTGTTGATTTTGTCATGGAAAAAGGAGGATGGAAATATTTGTGGACATTGCTTAAGCCTTATGGGTTGAAACTTGTACACCCTAGGAACCATGATCATGAGGGTTTAATTTCTCAAATGAAGGCAAAGCACAGGACTTGAATCTTTGTTCACAATTTCTATTTTCTTGAGGATATTATCAGGAACATTTTTGATTTGTAGATGCAGGAGGACAGAAAAGCAAAATATATAGCTTTTACTAAGATGATGAAGAAGAAGCAAGAAAATAAACCTGCATACAATCCTATGCCAAATATCAATGGTGAGTCGAATAGGGCTATGTATGCTATTGACAATTTTGAGAGCATGGTAGGAATCCTGAAAATAGAAAGATTAGTGGAGGACAAAGGAAAGTCACAAGAAGTTGAAGAATATCTTGAAGTGAGACTGGAGGAAATACCTACTTATCAGCCTCCAAAAAAGGTTAGGGTATATTCCAAAAAGAAGGGAACGACAGTTGAAGAAAAAACCAGGCCCACTTCTGCTACTTCAAAAAGGTCTGGAGTAATGTCTCACAAGAAAGTAGTGCCATCGTCTTTAGGGCAATTATTGCCTAATGTTGTTGATCTAGATTCCCTTCTGAGGCCCTCTTCTCCAACACAACCACCATCACCAAAGAGACAAAAAATTGAAGATACAGAGTTGGTTGATTATCCTAATGAAGATGATGAAGAGATCATGGTAACCCCTGATGATATGCAACAAGGAGTGCCATATTTTCCACAAGATTTTCCATCAAGTTCTGGAGTAGTTGCTTTGAGGCTTGGGAAAGATGAAATAAGGGGAATAAGTAATATTGATGATAACAAAATGGAGGACTGCAAAGATTTCATGAGGGATGACTCTTTTATCAAGACAAATGCATTTAAGGATTTTGTATGTAGGGCACATGTTCCATCGTATGCTGAGAAGGTAGCTCAAGAAAGAAGTCTACATCCAGAGCTTCCAGAGAAGGTCATTCAATCCAATGTCATGCTGCAAATGAGGGAGACTTTCAAGGAAATGACACCAAAGCAAGATAGGGAATTGGTGTAGAAGAGGACTACTATTGCTCCCAAAATGGGATATAGTTGATGTTGTGGTTTTTGATACAATAAGAAGGGCCAATAGGCCACTTCTCCAAACTGAAGAGGAAGCTACACTAGCACTTAAAGGTTAAGCTTTCAATAAAGAGTGGGATGCCTTGGCAATTTGGTCATTGTCTACTAGATCTAGAAAGCCAATAGTTGTAGAGCCAGCTGATTTCAGTGGTCACTTGGTTGTGAGAAGAGTTGCTGATACCCCAACATTGGAGGCAATAGATATGGCAATAAATGTTGCCAAGTTTACCAGGGCAACTGTTGAGGATTTGTACAAGGATCGAGATACTATGAGGGGCCAATATAATGACCTCATTATTGAATATAATAGGAGTCAACAAAAGGTTGCAGAGCTAGAAATTGAGCTGGCATTACTAAAGCAACAAATGGAGACATTGAAGTCTCAAGGACAAGCTAGCTCGAGCCACACTATTTCTAACCCACCAGTGGAACAACCTCAACCTTCTTCACAAGGACAGTCCTTAGTAATCGTTCCATACAATATGGGATAGGTGCCCATCACAATTGAAAGGGCTAATAGCCCAGGTGGAGGACTCTCAAGGGAAAAATTAATCCTTCAGGTTGAGGAGTATAAAGAGATGTTGCAACAGGTCCAGGAATCACCGTTGAAGAGAAATTCAATAATTGTAGATACTGTATTGAGACACTTGAACAAGAAAGTCCAAGGAAAATTAAATAGTGTCCATGCAAGTTATGTTTTGATGTTGCAAGAAATCAAAATGTTCCCAAGGGATAAAGAGTTGGCTGCCCCACTGCTAGATAAATGGAGTCCAAGGGTTGAGCAATTAAAGTTCATGGCAGTGGGAGAAAAGCATCAAAAGGATAAGTATCCCATGGTTATGCCAACTTATCAATTTTTAAAGGAAATTGTGGAGCAAAAGTTCTAGGGATATGTTGCTCCTATGGAATTGAGGATCAAAGAATTAAAGGCCAAGTATGATGAAGTAGACCTAACTCCATTACCAGAGATCCAGCATAATCATGATGAAGTGAAGCCCTTGCAGGTTTGGAAGGACCAAATGAATAACATCATGATAACTCAGATAGATGAAATATGCAAGAATGCTGATATTGGTATGTTAAAGGATACACTTGAGAAACCGTCTTTTGTTATTAGTTTCTTAGAAGATTTTGATAAGGAGGCTACTTCAATGATGGTGAAATATGCACCATATAGAGATAAAATTAATCAGGTTATTGCTTTCAAGTGGCCATCTGATGAAGAATTTGAATTTTGGAAAATGGTATTCACTGATGAGTTTGGAATATGAGCACTATGGTTGAGAAGTGTGACTTGGTCAAGTATAATACAGGTCTGGCCTTAGAAGTTACATTTGAATATACACATACTTCTCCCGGCTCTAGGTGCAAGTTGTTGACGTGGATGGTTTTTGAGGTGGATAAAGTGCTATAATGGTTAAAGATGCCTTTGATGTGAACGAGTTGCCTTTTGGAAGGCAGGTTTTCTTCTCCACAACAATTGATGATTACTTTTGTCTTAGTGTATTCCCTCCAATTGCAAAATGCAAATATAACTGTATAAGGGGATTAGGGTCCAATCAAATGTGGACATGTGTATGTTTCAGCACGAAGCTTGTTTTGCTCCCTTATTCTATAAAAGGGAATTTTGGGCCGGTGTATAGTGTCTTTTGTTGAATCCAAGATTTGAGAGAGTAGAATTTATAATACAGAGAGTATGAACATTGAGTCCATGTTTTAAGGTTTAGAGTCAGATAGAAGAATTTTTTCAGTGATGGGGTTCTTAGGCATGGTTGTGTTGAATGTGAAAATCTCGAGTCTATTTTCTCTCCAATTGTGATACCTTGCATGAATTATTAATGAAATATTGGTCAAAGATTGGTTTCGTTGATTTTTATTGTTCTTTACTGTGAATTATACTTTAATTGTGGCTCTGGTTCAAAGGATCAGTTAAATGCTTTAGTTATTGTGTAAGTTCATGTAGGTTGGCAACTGGATTCGTAAGTAGTAATAGATTTTTGTTACAGATACGTGAATTGTAATGCAATTCATATATATCATGACTGTTTAAGATGGAATTTTCCTTGTAGTTCAGTTCTTTCTCTTTTGACTCCGTGCTTTAGGATATGACAATGATACAAAGTAGTGGTCATATTTCTCATATTTGCAATTTTTAATTTTAGAACAATTATTCAAATAACCTTCATATCGACTTATCTTTATTGTATTTGTGATTCCCTATTGGTTGAGGTCAGATCTTTGAAGGAATTTCCAATTTCTTGAAGGATTTCATCTACTTAGTGTTGATGGGGAATTTGTCTATTATTATGCAATGTGTATTTGAGGTTGTTTAGTTATTTATAAGGAACACATTGTGGGATTACCCTCCTGATTCTTGCACAGCCTGAAGTGTAGGAGAATAAGCATTATTGCTTTCTCTTGTTAAGTTGGCCAATCATTTCTTATGCTTTTATTATTGAATATGGAAAATTCATAGAAGTGTTGAGGAATCAGCTTGGGTTTTAAAAAACACAAACATAGTAGAAGCGTGATCTTCTGTGAGCCAAAACCTTCCACAGTTGATCTACAACTAGAGATGAAAGAAGAAAGAAAGGAGATAGTTGAAGTTCCTCTTACACCTAATAAAGATGAACTACATACTCCTAGTGGACCTGTTAATGAGGAGAGCTCATGTAGCTCTGAAATTTTTGAACAAGATGAAGAACCTTAGCCTCAGATTGTAAGGAGGCCTACGTGTGCTAAGAGGCAACCTGCAAGGTTTGGATATTCTATGTTAGATTCTGGTTGTTCCTTTGCTTTGATTGTTAACATTGATGAGCCTATGACTGTTAGAGAGGCTATGGGTATGTTTGATGCAGATTCTTGGCTAGGAGCCATGAACGAAGAAATAATATCATTTAAGAAGAATGATACATGGGATCTGGTACCTTTTCCAGAAGGACGAAAGATTTTTTGATGTAAATGGGTATTCAAGAAAAAAATATGTCTTGATGGTAGTGTTGAGAAGCATAAAGCAAGGTTGGATGCGAAAGGATATTCCCAGGTGGAGGGAATTAATTACGGGGAATTTTTTTCTCCTATAGCAAAGCTGACATCCATTTGATTCTTGTTATCACTTGTAGTAGCATATGATTTAGAAATCAAGCAGATGGATGTGAAGACAACTTTCCTTCATGGTGATTTGAATGAAGAAATTTATATGTCTCAGCTAGAGCATTTCATTGAGAAAGGTAAAGAGAACTTGGTATGTAAGTTAAAGAAATATTTGTATGGTCTGAAGCAATCTCCTAGAATGTGGTACCAAAATTTTGATACCTATGTGTTGTCTTTGGGATTTGTGAGATCAAAGTCTAACCATTATATTTATTTTAAGACTAAAAATGGTCATCTTCTTATTATTGTCATGTATGTGGATGACATGTTGTTCATTGGGAATGGTAAAGGTATGATTTTTGAATTGAAGTCTCAATTGTCAGCACAGTTTGAAATGAAGGATCTAGGTTTAGCTAGGTATATTATGGGGATGGAAATTAGAAGGGATAGAGGAAATAGAAAGCTTTGGGTTAGCTAGAGCAAATATGTGAAATATGTCCTAGAGAAATTCAATATGACAGATTGCAAATAGTTAGTGGATCTTGTGTTGCAAGGAACAAAGCTTTCTATGGAAGATTGTCCAAAATATTCCATTGATATGGATGACATGACCATGGTACCTTATGCAAGTGTAGTTGATAGTTTAATGTATTCAATGGTCTGTACTAGGCTAGACATTGCCCAAGCAGTGGGAGTTCTTAGTTGATTTATGGCTGATCCAAGACGAATAGATTGGGATGCTATGAAAAGAGTTTTTAGATATTTGGAGGGTACTTTAGAGTATGCCTTATGTTATCATGGTTATTCTACTAGATCTCAACATTCAATAAGAATTCATGGATATGTGGATTCTGATTGGGTAGGTGATATTGATAGCAGAAAATGCACCAGTGGATATGTTTTCACGTTGTTTGGTGGTGCAATAAGTTGGATGAGCAAGCGACAAGTTGTAGTCACTTTGTCCACTATTGAAGTAGAGTACATGACAACAACTCATGCTTGTAAAGAATCCATTTGGCTTAGAAGACTATGTTCAAATGTTTATTTTGATGCAGGACAAATTACTATCTGTTGTGATAGCCAGAGTGCCATATGTTTGTCAAAAAATCTAACTTTCTATGCCATAACAAAACACATTGACGTGCAATACCATTTTGTTCATGATATGGTTTAAGATAAAAAGGTTAACTTGGAAAAGGTTGAGACTTTGGTGAATGTTGTTGATGCAATGACAAAGCCAATGAGCATAGAGAAGTTCATATGGTGTTCCAATTCAATGGGCCTTGAGGGCTAGGGTGATACAATGACTTCATGCATTGATTGGGAGCCAATAAGTTCTTCATCAAGTGGGAGAATGTTGAGAAAAAGGTGTCTCAAACTTACTAGTTAAGGCTCTCTGAAATTAGGAAAACACTTAGCTGAGTCAAAATCTTCTACACTACAATATTGCGGAGGTTTAAACTAGTGCTCGTGGGTTGGTGGTAAATGTTCATCTAACTGCTATCTTCCATCCTACGATAGTTCAATAAAGGGGGTTGCGGTATAGCGGGTAACCTGCAACCCCGTGATAGTCTATGAGGGGGGTTTGCGGTATGGTGGAATATAACCTACAACCTCATGATAGCCCGTGAAGGGGGTTTATGATATGGCAGTCTAGAACCCACAACCCTGTGACAGTTCGATGAAGAGGGCTGTGGTATAGCAGTAACTCATGATACCGTAATGGTCATTTGTATGGATTGCGATGGAGCAGTATCATGTGGTATAGTGGTAACTAGAAGAGTGATGAAGGTTAAGTGCAACACCATGACTATTCAAGTTAGTGTCGGTGGTATTGCGGTAAAGAAAACGGTTAAGTTTGTTTGTGATCGCTCGATTTGTATGGAAGTTGGAACGACAATTTTCTTGTAATGCTTGAGAAGTATGTATGTAATATCATAGCACATTGGAATAGAGTGTAAGATCAGAGTGAATGTAATGAAGTGTTTCCGATTTCATTCTAGAAAAGCACCTGAAAGAGCATAGCTCTAAACTTGTATGTAATATTTGTTTTACTATAATACAAGAGATCTCTGCTTTGGTGTGTGGGTTTTTTCTTGAAAGGGTTTTCCCACATAAATCTTATGTTGATTTTTTATTGTCTATTCATGTTTTTAATATGTGCAGCTTAAATGAATTGTAATTGCAAAGTTTTAAATGGTTTATTTTCTTCTCTCTCTTGAAGATTAGCATTAGGAAGGCGTATTCCGAACTCTGCTTCCCTTTCAAGGCCATTGGGTAAGGATTTGTTATCTTTAGAAAGATAATGAGCCATAACATGACATCTTAATTTTCATTTCAGTTTCATCTTGCATGAGCTTTGAATTATGAAGAGAGAATCATGGTGTTTTCCAATATTGGTCCCTTTTCTTTCTTTGTAGGAGGAAAATAAGGAACGATCGAAGGTTGAGAAACCATAGGAGTTTTAGATTTTTTAATAAAGGATTGTTTTTTCTTTAGGAGGGAAAAATTAATCCTCGAATGCCTTTTTGAATGGTTGTCTCGTGGTCCTTGATAGGATGGTGGAGGGGAAATCATGACATAGATTCCAGATGGTTAGGGTCGAGGGAGGATACCTTGTTAAGGCCAATGTTCATTCACTACTCATGGAGTAGGAGTAACAACTATTGTAGCAATTGGAGACCAAGGATCCTCAAGTGGAATATTGGTAAGGGATATTCACTTAGCTTTGAACTTTTGCTATAAAAATAGAAAGTCTTCATGATATTGAGTGGGTTGGGTTGGTTGAGGCCAAAAGTAATTAAGTGGAAGAATTTCATGAAGTGCCAAAGGTTTAAATTCACTATGATAAATAGTATGTATGTGTCCTTAAAATGGGAATTTAAGACATTTATGAATGATCGAGAGGACCAAATTTATGGAGGTAAGCCATAGGTGACCTAACTTCACATGAAATTGATCTGATGTTAGGATTATAAGATTCAGATTTTTAGGCCCAACTTGAATTGGGAAAGTTAAATAACCGGTTGTAGGATGAATAGAACTATCACGATCCTTTAGTGATACTTCTGATTGTTGATAATTATCTTTATATAGCCCATGTTCATAAAGGAACTCTTCAATTATAATGTTTATTAAACATACTAGATCAATGCATATTCCCCTTGTGGGCTTATCATTAATTCTATCGATGATGTAAAGAGGACCATTAGGTGCATGTATAGAAGCGTCAATATGTGTAAAAGTGATATCAAGTAAGATATTAGATTTGTTTTTGTGAGGATGAGCATCAATCATGTGTTGATAATATTGGGTATGTTATCATCTTCTTCATTATCATTTTGTTTGGCAAGGTTAGTTGAGTGACTTTGGTAATGGATTGGTAAATATTTGTAAATTTTGATTAGACAGTGAAACTAATTTGTTCCCTTTATCATTCACACCAACCAACTGAATGAAATTAGAATCAATGAGGTCTTACACTTAGTTCTTAAGACACATACATCTTTTTATATCATGTCTATGTGTATGGTGATATTGACAAAAGGATTTTAGATTAAAGTGAGGAGGTAATGGTTTGGTGGTATTAATAGGAAAAATGGGAGTGGTGTTGTATACATAGTAATAACTTGTGTTTGAATGTTATTAGAATATGGGGAAGAATTTATTTTGAGGAAGTGCTTGTTTTGATTTTTAAATGATTGGCAGTTAGATTGAGGAATGGCTTCAGATTGACTATTAGGAGCTAATGTAGGTGTGCCTTCACATTGGCTAACTAAAATTTGGTAATTACGAAGAGTTGTGCATAAATGTGTGAATGAAGGATATTGCATTAACAAGATCTTATCCCTAATGTTAGGTTGCAAGTTTCCAATAAATATTCTTTGTATATCGACATCTAGGATTAAATATGAAATTCGTGAATAAAGATCTTGGTATCATCCTATAAAATTAGTCACTTTTTCCTTAGGTCCTTGTTTATAATGGACCAAATTAGTTAATGTAACTTAAGTTCTAATATTTTCTTGAAAATATTGAAGGAATCCATTAACATGTTGTGTAAAGGAATAATTGAATTTTTAGGTAATGAAAAAAATCATTCCAAGGCTATATCTTTTAATGATCAAGGAAATTTTTTAGCTAAGAGAGAATCTTCAAAAAATAAATCACTACATAAAGTAGTAAATATCGATACATGACTATTGGGATCTCCTTTGCTAGTATACTTCTCAAAGTGAGGTATCTCAATGTTTTACAAAATGGGTATTTTTAAGAGAGTGAGTGATAACAGGCTATGTGTAATATATGTTGGAGGATTAGCATTGGATTGAGTTTGGTTCATGTTTGAAATTTTTTGTTGTAAAGATGACATGTTTTGTAAAATTTAATTTATTACATGATTGGTTGGTGACATGTTTTGAGAAATTGTGGAGTGTGTAGGACTATCATTGATGATTAGGATTATTGTTTTGAAATTTTATGTGAGGTGAGATAAATAGAGGTGTGGTAGATGAAGGGATAAAATTATAAGGATTCCTGCAAGAAAGTCCTAAACTAGTGTTAAGACCATTACTATATTGTATGGTAGATGTTATGACTAGAGAAGTGAAAGTAGGAATAGAAGGTATGGTCATAGGATAGGAAACTTATTTTCCCATTTTCTTTTGAGAATTGGTAAGGGTTTGAGTGCAAATAGCTATTGTAGGGATGTTTGAGTCCATGAAGTGAGCTAGGCTATGCAACACTTATATTCATTGTGAATCATTAATTAAATTTCCAAGGTTATCTACAAGGGGAACAGTTTCTCCAATCAAGGATTTGGTGCTTAAGAATAGTTGAAAGTGTATGCACATAAAAATGGTCTGAAGCACAATTAATTAAATATTCCATATTTAATTAATTAATGTCTAATTCCTCTACTAATATAAATAAATTGATAAATTTATTTATATGGTTCATTACCTTAATTCTTCTTTTCCAAAAATCACTTTTCCTCTTAAATTAATTAAATGTACAAATTAAATATTAAATAATTTTTTATTTAATTAATTTCCCTCTTCCATTTAAATTTGAATTTTTAATTCAAATTGGCACATGTCTCCATATTTCTTCTAACCACCTCCAACTCATCCTCCACCTCATCATATGTCACACAATTTCATTTATTTATAATTTTTAAATTAGGAATATTCTATCCAACCTCTCAACCTCCTAACTTCTTGGGAGAAACATGACTCCTTTTAATTGATGCTCTTTGACAATTGGATAATTGGTTCTTCCAAGTGGAGCAACCACCATGAATTCCTCTAACCTCTTTGTGCTCAACCGTTGATGCCTCAGGATCACAATCTCGACCATTCATCACTACCACATCATCTCAAGCCTGGAAAAATCTACAAATAGAAGGCATTTCTACAAATTTTGGGGGATAGATTTGGAAGATAAACCTATGCTGGAGAAATTGAGAACAAATTGAGAGCAATTGAGAGTTTGCATTTTTATATAGCATAGGCATTATGGCATTTTCTTACTTTGGATTACTTTAGTATTGTATTAGAGTTTATTGTTTTTCATAGCATCACATTAGAGTTGCATCTTCAATCATAGTATTCATCTTAGCATCATTTCAATTACAACAACATCTCATCATAGGATCATTCAACATTTAAGCATCAAAAATATAAAAATACATTGATGTAGGCATGTAGTTTGCATTGCACATCTTCTCATTTCTTATGTGGTCATCTTTTTAGATTCATGTGCAACACTTTAAAAGATCCGAGAGCATGAATTTCGAAGGTCCTTAAGACTAGAGAAACATGGAATGATTTGAAAGGATAACAGCAGCAATTTAATTTTGTTATTTCTATTTATTTTATGTAATACATTGCATGGGTGTTTGTGTTTAGTTTTATTAACTAATTTACTCTCATTGACACATTTTAAAACCACAAATAAAATTGGCGCCCACCGTGGGGCCTCGCCCCATCTTTAATCTATTTTTCTGTTGAGTTATTCTTTGCAAGTTCTGTGGAAAATTCCAAAATAGCGCATCCAAATTTTTCTATGGCGCATCTGGAAAATTTATCAGGGGGCATTGAAATCCTATTTTGGTGCATCTGGCGGTTCTTTTGATGCATTCGGCTTCTATTTCGGCACATCGGGTTGCTTTTTCGGTACATACAGTTGGTCTTTCGGTGCATTAGAGGGTTTCTATTTTTATTCTATGTTTTTCCAGTTTAGCGCATTCAGTTTGTCATTTAGTACATTCAGTCTCTCTTTTAGCACATTCAGTCAAAGTTTTAGTGCATTTGGTTACTATAATGGCACATCTGGTTTTTAGGGTAAATTTTCTAGATTCTAGAAACTAATCTGTGCTTTTATGTTTTGTAGGAACCTTGTACGTAGTCAAAGACTTTGCTAAAACAAATAAAGAACGTTGTCAAAGAACAATGGATTGAAACTACTAACAAGTGGTTGCAGGGTTGAAATCTATTTGTCATTTCCTTTGGTTAAGTTAGGAATCTAGCATAATTAGGAGGGATAAATTTATAGCATGCTTGTTGTGTTTAGAATGGTAGGCGTGTATGCTCTCCCCTTAACTGGGTGATCAGAAAGACAAACCCATTCATTTTATTGAATTTTGAACTTTAGAGGGCCTACCTCCCCACATCGAAAGGAGGGAACGACCTAACTAGGAACACACTAAAGCCAAGCGACTTCTACCCAAGATATAAATGTGGGTACTCAAGGAAAGTTCAAGTATCATGAGTATTGTTTCGATAAGAAGGGAAACAATGGTCTCTTGACATATGGATGATGCCCCATGAATGAAATGCCCCTACTAAAACCCCTTTGTTGTAGTAAGCCAAAAATTACCCTCATCTATTCTTTGGTGCAGCAACGATCGTTGCCAAGACATCCACATTCTCGCAATTCTTAGTAGAGGTGAAAAACTTGCCATGGGAGATTCATGGGAGTTTGAAGCTTGGTTGGCCTGATAAATGAGTGCAATGTAAGGGGGAGCTTGTGCGGCCAAGCTTCTAATTCACCTGCTAAGAATAAGTTTGGTTGGAGTAAAATCTGCGTGGAATCCAAAAGAATATTGTCTTACACAGCCTAGGATTGTGATTGTTTGATGTGTCTTTACCAATATGTTTTTAAACCAATATCCAAGAAAACATCACACAAACATGTTCAACAATTGATTTAGAAGAAAATACAAACCAAACAATCCAAAATTCACTGTTGAAACCAGAAAAATCTGTCAAACTACCAAAAAACTAGAAAGCCTTTTTCCAGATCGACGCATTCATTGACTACCCCAATGCATACCTTGCATATTTTAGAGCATCCATCTACTATTTTGGTGTATACCTTGCATAATTTAGCGCATCCATTGACTTCCCTAGTGCATCCCTACCATAATTTAGCGAATACACTCTTTGTTTCGGCGCATTTGTCCATTGAAACCCTTTTGGCGCGTCCATTTATTGCTCCAGCGCATGCATACCATTCCCTAGCGCATGCATACCATTCTCTGGCACAATCAGCCATTTTCATAGCACATATGTACCATCCCATAGCGCATCCAACTTTTAGCACATCCGAACATTGTTTTAGTGCATCTGGTAAATTTGCAAACATAAAGCTAAATTTGACCTCCCATCTGCCAATTGACACGCAATTTAGGGATTCTTTCTCAAACAAAATTCCTTCCTCATCCCAAAATTGCTTTTAACTTGTTGAAAATAGCATTCTCAAGTGAAAATCCCTCAAAAAAACTTTGATTAAACATTCCAAAAGTGCCTCATCATCACACCTATTTTCTGATTTATCAACTAAGTTTCCCCCATCAGGATTTATCATCCTTTATCAGGATTCATCATCCTTCATCCTGAAAACATAACGTTGCTAAATCAGATTTTAACCTTAGTCTTTGGCACTACCCAAAACTTTGATCAAAGTTTAGAAAATATTCATCACTTGTATGCCCATTTTAACGAGATTGCAAAATCAAAAACTTGAGCAAAAAGAAATTGAAAAGCAAAACACCATGGTTGAAAGAAAGGAAAACCCTTTTTTCAGAATTTGTCAAGATGAGATAGAAGAAATAATAGATGAAACCATAGAACAAGCACAACAAGACCCCAATTTTCTCAAATTCATGGAGAGGATCTTTGAAAATGAAGGTGAGAAATACCTTTTGATGTTAGCAAACAAAGGAGTCAAACTACCTGATGATTTTGATATCACAAAATTGCAAAAAACTCCTAAGAGGATAGAAACCGAAATGCCAACTGAAATGAAAAAATGAAGCAAGGAGCAATGACCCCATGGCTACCTTAACACAACAAATACAAACCCTCCAACAACAAATGCAAAACATGCAAACTGGAACCACTAAGAGGTATTCAATACAAGATATATGCTCCTACCCTTTTGATCCAAGTGTCAACGTGATACCATTCCCCAAACATTGCGAATTCCCCAAATTTGACAAATACAATGGAAAGATAGATCCCATTGATCATGTAAGGGAATTTAGAACTATGAGCCTTGAATTTTCCCATGAAGACACTAACTTAATGAGATTATTCCCACGTAGTTTGGGAGGGCAGTGTATGCAATGGTTCTCCCAATTACCTTCAGGGGTAAAATATTTTGAGGAATTAGTCAACAAGTTTATCAGCAAATACTCATATAATATTCAACATGAAATCACAATGAAGGACCTTTTCAATGTCAAACAAAATAATGGAGAAGAATTTCTAGTATTTTTACAAAGGTGGAGAAGGTTATTCACAAGGTATCCTCGTTCCATACTAGAAAAAGAAAAGATGGAGGTATTCATTGACAACTTAAATGATGACATGACTTATAGGCTTGAATTACAATGTTTTCCAAATTTCAAAAAATTAATTGAAAATGGGATCAAAATTGAGGAAGCCTTGGTCAAGAGGGACATTTTGAAAATTTACAACGAGAACAACTCAACCAATTCCTCCAACAATGAAAAACCAAAGTTTTAGCAAAAATACAAGAACAATGGCAATGATAATTCAGCCAAAACACATAATGCCAAATCGGTTTTCAATCTATCAGGAGTCACAACCAGACCAATCCAACCCCTAATCAAAACAACACCAACCAGAACATGAATTAGAATAAAAATCAGAATAATAACCAAAATAACCCTCCACCTAAACTACGATACCAAACATCGAAAAACCACAGGAAGTTTACACCTTTGGGTCAATCATATGAATATACATTGAAAGAACTTCTAGCGGAAAATCTCATCACTCTACCTGACACTCGAGGGTTTGAACCCAAAGTAAAATTGTCATGGTGGAATGAGGCCCAATTTTGTGAATTCCATTGATGCAAAGGTTACCTAACCAATATTTGCATGCAATTAAAACACAAGATACAAGATTTGATTGATAATAAGGTCATACAAATTGAAGAACCCCAAGCAAACACCGATCATGGGGTATTCAAAAACCCTTTGCCAAATTATGATAAAGGGGAATCTTCTAACACAAACGACAAAGGAAAAGTTGTGAACTATGTTTATGATGACACCATCTATCATATTTCAACCATTGAAGATCACACAAATGACATTAAAATCAATAACACATCAAACCTTGTTGCAACCAACCATCCAATCAATAATGCCAACATTCCCTCCAATCAAGTCCATAATACCCAAAAAGACATGGTTACAACAAATAATCAAATTAATGTCATTGAGATCAAAGGAAAAAAAGACAATATACCCGTAAACATGACAACAAGGGCACATACCAAATATGTTTTGAAAGGAAACACTTCTAAAACACCTGATGCCCCATCTCATAAATATAACATTATTGATCAACTCCAGAAAATTCCCGCACAGATATCAATATTGGAGCTCCTTAAAATCTCACCCACCTACAAGGAGATCTTGGAAAAGGCCCTATTTGATACAACAGTACCAAATAATTTGGAAGTATGCACTTTCCAAGCCATGGTGGGACATCTAGTTGTGCCTCATTGCTTATCCTTTTTAGGAAATGACGACGTATCTCTAGCCCATCCTCATACCACAACACTCTAGATTGAGGTCCTAATCCATAAAAGTCATGTCAAGCGCGTCCTAATAGATGGAGGAGCTGGTCTTAATATATGCACTTTAAAGCTTGTTCGTGCACTAGGGTTCTCTGAAAATGCAATAGATGCAAGGAAAAAGATCACCATTAAGGCCTATGATGATGAGGAAAGAGATTCAAAGGGATTGATTATATTGCCAATTCAGGTGGGTCTGACTCAAAAAGATGCGGTTTTCCAAGTTTTTGATAAAGATTTCATATAATATACTCCTGAGTCATCCTTGGATCCATGAAATGCAGGATGTCCCTTCAACATACCATCAGTGTCTAAAATTTCCTTGCAATGGGAAAGAGATTACCATCCATGCTGATTCCAATAGTCCCCAACATTGTAACACCCTTAAGGTTGTCCAAGATGTATTTGTGCCTCATAACTAAGAATCTCCTGATTCCACCTTTGACACCTCCAATAATCCAAGTCTAGCCAATCCCTTGTCAAAATTGCTAGCCACATCTCCCAATGAAGTAGGTCACCCAAGTTCCTCATCCAAATAGCTCAAGAAAAAAGGAAGAACCTATCCCCTCTGCATCTACCAATCCTGAAGCCCAAATTAATACCTTGGCCAAATAGTTTGAGAAGAAATTCCAGGTCAAAGACAAAGGTGCAGGTGAATACTCCATCAAACAATCCCTCTGCCTCTCACAGTTAATTTCACCAAAATCCCATGGTCAACCATCAACCTCACAACCTATCACACTTTTTGATGGTTGATTCATAAAAACAAGCACCCAAGTAGAGGAATCTGATAACAAAGACATTCTGAATTGGCTCTACAAGGATGAAACAAATTCTCAAGAAGCAATGGCTAATGTCCAAACCACTCAATATGGCAAAGGATTCTCAATCTTGGAAAAAATGGGATATGATGGTCAAGGACCTATTGGAAAAAGGAAAGAAGGTATCATAGAACCCATCCACCCATTATAACAAATCCAAAAGACAAAATAGGGTTTGGTTATAAAGAGCATCAAAAGGATGAAGAAACAGAGGACCTAAAGCAGAAGGTTGTTGAAAGGATCCTACTACAGCTCCAAGCAAGTGACCACTATGAAACTGATTCCAATAAATATGAATGGGATTCACTGTCAAAAGAGTCATGTCATGATAAGGACATTGATGTAGTACATAAGTACACTCCCACACTTGAGGAGGGATAAATCTCAGGGTTAAGACCATTTGAATTAGGATCACAAAATATCGATGGCTCAAGTGAAGATGACCAAACTCCTAGCAAGATAGATCACTCAAAAGAGAGTAACATCATAGACCTTGACCTTTCCATGGTATTGTTCAATTATAATGTTGCCATTAGGACCCTTACGACCTCTGACCTAAACCCATCTGACGACCCCTTACCATTGGTACATCCTAAACTTATAGATTGGGACCAAACTGACCCTATTGATATCCCCACCTTTTCAAACAATGAGGCCATCACCAATTTCCTCTGCATTGTTACTCCTGAAATGGGTTCCACCATTGAACGTCATAATGAAGCTTCTAGACAGGGGAGTGCCAAATTTCCCAGCTGGAAAATGAATGAAACAAAAGAAAGATTTAATGGTGAAAATCATTTTATGGCAGTATCAAATCAAGAAAAAATAAAAATAAAGAGCGCATCTGACAGTGAAAACCTCTTTGAGGCACCGAAGGATGGGAAATTTGACACTCTTCCTAAGCACTTCCAAGAAAGATCCAAAGTCTTGATCGAGCCAATGCAATCCATCAATGTCGGCAATGTAGAAATAGTGAAAACTCTCCATTTAGCAAAATCATTGACAGAACAAGAGAAGCCTAACTTTATCAAGTTATTTGAAGAATGAAAAATAAACTTTTGCTGGTCATATGCAGACATTCCAGGGATAGACCCAGGTCTCATCATTCACCACCTATCCCTACCTTTAGGAGTTAAACCAGTTAAGCAAAAGTTGAGAAAAATGCATCCCCACATTGCCCTATTGGTGAAGGCAGAACTAAAGAAATTATTGGATGTAGGATTCATTAGACCCATTGATTATGCAAAATGGATATCCAACATTGTACCTATTTCAAATCCTGATAACAACATATGGATTTGTACAGACTTCAGAGACCTCAACAAGGCTTGTCCGAAAGATGATTTCCCCTTGCCAAACATTGATATCATTGTAGACTTAACAACAGGTCATGGCATGCTCTTACTAATGGATGGATTTTATAGTTATAATCAAATCAAGATAGAACTTGAAGATCAGGATAAGACAACTTTCACTTGCCCATGGGGAATCTTCTGTTGGAACATCATGCCCTTCAGATTGAAGAACGCAACGACCACATACTAGAGAGATATGACAACCATCTTTCATGACATGATGCATACCTTCATGGAAGATTATGTGGATGACTTGTTAGCCAAATCTTACACTAAAGAAGGACATTTTGAGATACTAGAAAAACTCTTCACTCGACTAAAGAAGTTCAACATCCGCTTGAATCCAAAGAAATGTGTGTTCGGGGTAACATGTACAAAGCTACTAGGATATATAGTGTCAGAAAAAGGTATTGAGGTAGACCCTGCAAAAGTCAAAGCTATCATGGAAATGCCATCTCTGAAAAATATCAGTCAATTAAGATCCCTTCAAGGAAGATTCCAATATATTAGAAGATTCATATCACAATTGGTTGATAAGACTCATCCTTTTACCCACTTGTTGCACAAGAATGTTTCCTTTCAATGGGATGAGAAATGTGAGGAAAATTTTAATCAACAAAAGCAATACCTAATGAATCCACCTGTCCTAGCACCACCAGTAGAAGGAAAGCCTCTCTTGTTGTACATAGCCACAACTGATCGATCATTGGGAGTTTTATTGGCACAAGAAGATTCAAAAAGAAAGGAAAGAGAAATATATTACATAAGTAGAACTCTAAATGATTATGAAATCAACTATACATTCATTGAGAAAGCTTGTCTAGCAGTAGTATTTGCTACACAACAATTACGACACTATATGTTGACTCACACCATCAGACTCATAGCCAAGATAGATCCGCTAAAATATCTCCTTAGAAAAGCAAACCTGATAGGAAGATTATCCAAATGGGTAATGAAACTCAGTGAGTTTAACATCCAATATGTTGACAAAAAAGAAATCAAAGGACAACCTATCACCGATCAACTGGCCGATGCACCAATTCATGATGATCATCCCCTGTACATTGAATTTCTAGATGCAGATGTCCTAAGAGTCATAGCATAACAATGAGTATTGTATTTTGATGGCTCATATACTCAACACAGATCGGGAACACGAATTCTATTCATCACTCCCTCAGGGAACACTATTCCAAAATCCTATAGACTAATGTTACCCTGCACCAACAACACAACAAAATATGAGTCCCTCATCATCGACATCAAAATAGCAGTAGAATGGAAAATAATAGAGTTGCAAGTCTACGGGGATTCTCAACTAGTCATTAATTAGGTCAACAATGATTACCAAAAAAAGGATGATAAATTGATTCCCTATAAAAGACTGATTGATGATTTCAAGAAATATTTTGTTGACATACAATTTTCTCAAATCCCAAGGATTGACAACAAAGTTTCTTACGCTATGGCTACCATTGCTTCTTTACTCCAAATTCCAGAAAAATGAAGTCGTTATGAGTTCATGGTGGAACAATTGTTTACCCCCACTTATGATGATCCTAAATCCCGACTCATATGCCACCTACTTGATGCCAATACCTTGATCTACAGGAAGATCTATACCTACCTGAAAGATAATAGTCTTCCTCTCGATCTCCCTTGAAACCAAAATTGAAATTTCATCTGCCATGCTGCCCATCATAGCCTTATTGCGGATTACTATACCGACGAGGTCTTGATGGAACTCTCTTATGATGTATAGAACATGATGATTCTGAAATGAATTTACAAGAAGTCCATGTGGGTATTTGCGACACTCATTCAAGTGGTCTTACCCTCGCTAAGAAAATCCTTCGTTTGGGATACTACTGGCTGACTATGGAGAGAGAGTCCTTCCAATTTGTCAAGAAGTGTCATAAATGTTAAATCCACCGTAATCTTATCCATGCACCAACACAAGAGTTGCAGCCCTTCGCATCAACATGGCCGTTTTGTCAGTGGGGATTGGATCTTGTAGGAAAAATTTACCCATCTTCATCCAATGGACACAAGTTCATAATTATAGCCATGAAATACTTTACCAAGTGGATCGAAGCTGTGCCTCTATCCACCATCATAGGAAAGCAAATCTCATCATTCATCCTGAACTACCTCATTTGTAGGTATGGTATCCCTCAATCCATTGTCACTGATAATGGAAGACCATTCAAGAATCAGGACGTGCATGAACTATGTGGAAGGTTTCATATCTAGCATCAGTTTTCTACACCCTATTACCCTCAAGGGAATGACCAAGAAGAGGCCTCAAACAAAACTATCCTGAAAATCTTAAAGAAAACCGTCAATGATGCTGGACGTGATTGGCATATCCAACATAACCCTACTTTGTGGGCCCATTGTACAAGAATCTACACTTCCATAGAAGCCACATCATATGCTTTGGTCTATGGATCTGAAGCCATCTTGTCTATTGAGGTTGAGATACCATCACTCCATGTGTCCTTGAAAGGTTTCATTTTAGATGAAGATTACCGTGTGTCTAGACTATAAGAGCTAGAATTGTTGGATGAACGTCGTCAAATTGCAGTGGATCACATAAAGGCCTATCAACAGAGAATGTCTAGAAGCTATAATCACAAGGTCAAACCTAAGACATTTTAGGTAGGTGATCTAGTATTCAAGGAAAATCCCCGAAATCAGCAGGACTGAGAAAAGAAAGGAAAATTTGAGCCAAATTGGTTAGGTCCTTTTGTTATTGTATCAATGTTTGGATCGGGGGCATATTAGTTGTCTACACCAGAAGAAGATCTATTTGAAGAACCAATGAACAACCTTCATCTGAAAAAATTCTACACATAATGCATCCGGTGCATGCCTAAAAGTCTTGAAAAAATCATAAAAATCAGCAAAAGTCTTGAAAAAATTATAAAAATCAGCAAAAGTCCTGAAAAAATCATAAAAATCAGAAAAAAGTCCTGAAAAAATCATAAAAAATGTTAGAAAATGTCTTGAAAAAATGGTCACCTTGATGAAAACCTGACAAACAGGCATCTTGGTGACAATAAAAAGAAAAGAAAAAGTTCAAAAAAGACAAAAAAGAGAAAAGAGAAAAATACAAAAAAGTGAAATATCAAAAAAATTGTTACCTTGGTGAAAACCTGGCAAACAGGTGTCTTGGTAACAACAAAAAAATCATACAAATTGAAAAGTGCAATAAAAATAAATGGTGAAAGCCTAATAAACATGCACTATTTGTGATAAGTCAACTTCTCCATCTATTTGTGTGTGTGTTGACTATACGCTTTTCGCCATCTCTGTGCATTCATGTCTATCATACAATGGGCTTCATATCCATATCTGGCTGTTGTGGTTGTGTCCCACCTTGGCTTGGTTATCATTGTACATATCCATAATAAATCTAGTTTGTTTCTCACTGGGGGAAAAATACTGGTCTCATTGGGGGAAAAATACTGGTCTCACTGGGGGCAAACAACCATTGAATTTAAACCAATAGGTAAACAAGCGACAAGGCAACCTTGGAAAAAATAATGATTATCCCAACCAACAAAGTGAACATCAATCATAGTCAATCAAACAATCAACCATCTAAATCAAGCAACAAGATAAATCAAATCAATTGTCATTGGAGGATCATCTTTTGAATCATGGTTGGATCACTTTAGCACATAGGTTCATTTGTTTTATCTTGATTGTTGTTATCATTTCTCTGGAGTACCTCGATGATGTCACGAACTAGAGGGGCTATGATTGAGAATGATATTTTTCTTTGCCAACTATTTATGAGTCAATCATTACTACTATGCAAATTGTCGCAGGACATACTCTACAAAGTATCATTGATGACATTTCAAATTTGCATAGGAACATAATTAACTCTTGTCTATTTACGCAAGTGGTGCCTAGGTCATCTCGGTCTAATTGCACCTAGAGTCTTGTGTTATCTTGTACTATCAAATCTCAACGAAAGTTGTATGAAAGTTGTACTCAGGTCATCATGGTCTAATTATACCATCGATGTTTGTACTAACTTTCAACATAATAAAATGCTCAATGATGATAATAAGCACAATGAATAAGATGACAACATGGCATAAATAGGATTGCATTCATATTATTTCTGCATTTGCATTATAGATTTTTCCAAGGCTGGTAACTTTCAACATGATGTTATCTCTCACTACACGATTGAGTACACTTGACATAACAAAAAATAAATCATTCATCTGCATTAGCAATTCCGTATCATATCAATAAAAAAGAGTTAACATACACCCATCCATACATCACTCATTATCATATTATGCATTTTCCACATCCGCTATCACAAACCATTCAAGCATTCATTCATCATAATATGTGCATCATGATAAAATTCCAAAAATAAAGCATTTTCCATAATGACATCATCATTATCATACATCGATATCATAATAAGTCCATCCATAAATGCATCCATCATAGCAAATCATTCATCATAACACCATAATTCATTCACGTTCACACATTTAGGTCATATATTTGCATTAGAAAAATACCAAAAATATGGGGAAAAGTACATTGCATTTCATTTGTATAATAACATTCATTGCACATAAGAGCATAATCCATGTCACATAAGGGCATAACACACATACATCTATACTTTTGCATTCATCATACATCCATGCATTATCATTTCTATCCATCATATCCAAAAGCCATTCATTCATTTATCATACATTTGGAATTCATAAACCATACATCCATACATTGAATCATTTATGTCCATGCATAAAATCATATATCTACATTACATAATAAAACCATTTCTACATTCATTCATACATCCATACATCAATATACACATGGGAAAAATACAAAAATATAAAAATACAATGCATCTCATATCATTTGCATAACTGCATCCGTCTCATTTACCATCAATAAATAAAAGCATAACATCATCATCTCATTAATGCATCCATACATAGAACATGACATAATCATATAGAATATCATAATCACATAGCACATAAATAAATGCATCCATCATAAACATCCATAATAAAAGCATAAACAACATATAGATCACTAAAATCACTGCTACATATCATATAACCTCAAAATAATACTATCAAAGTGTACAATGATGTCAAGAAATGAGAAATGATACATAAAAAATATGGCAAAGCCAGGTCTCTGAATCAAGATACAATTTATCAGACATGACCACAAGATCCTATGGTACTACCCTCGGAGGTCGTAGGCCTCTCCCCAACACTGCCTGCCCCTGATGGTCCTACTCCTAGACCTCCTCCTAATGGAACTCTGCCTGGTGGGCCCCCTGGGAGTGGCTATGTGATGCCCCTATTGGTGGTCCGCAACTAAGAGTGACCAGATCTGGAATGAGCGTAGCTAACTCTCTGCTTGACTAACATGACCTCATAGTATCTGCCTCTGTAGTACTTCACCTCCTTGGTAGATTCTTGAAGCTCTCAGACCAAGTCACCTATCCCAACACCCTCGACTACTATCTGAATCCTATTAGCCATTGCTACTACCTACTCTCCCTGCCGTCGAGTGACATCTCTCTCTACAGTGAGGGTGGCTACCTATGTCTACAACTGTACCATCTATCCCTATACCTATAGCTGCATTGGTGTCTATGCCTATAGTTGAGCTTGTGCCAAGGCTAATTATGTCTGCAGTGCTTGTACCTACCCCTATAGAGTCTGAACCTGTGCCTACAAACCAACTATCTGTGTCTATTGCCTCTAGGAGGGCATTCTCAATACAACTGGCCGCTGTCCGGCAGGTGCTAACCTCCTCCTCTTGGGGATGACCCCAGAATATGGCACATCTCTTTCACCACCTCCACCATCCCCCCTCTGTCGCCACCATCTCCACCATCATCACCACCATCATCTCCCTCCTCCTCCTTGACCTCCTCCTCTCCTCCATCCTACCTCCACTGCACTTCCTGTCTTGCCTTCCTCCCAACCTCCAAAATGGGTGCAGGCTCATCAGGACTTGAGATCCATGGAAATGGATGTGTATAGAAATACTCTACATAGTCTGCTCTCATCTGTGCATCCATAATCTCAAGATGGTACTACCACAATATTGGCTACAAACTGTAATACTCTACACATGTGACATCATAATCTAGTGCAGGCCCCCACTTTGGAATGTCCTGCCTCTGTTTGGCATAATGTGCCACTCCCTATGGCATACCTTGTACTCTATCATATTGCCTATATACTCAGCCAAAAAAGAATCTCTCAATGATATACGACATCCTACTGATCAGATATTTGGTATAAAAAACATAGGGCATATCTGTATCATCCTCTGCCCATACCTCACAATCAAGATATGTCCGCCAAATAACTGTGTTTAGGTCATCAAGGACCCTCCATCTATACTCTAACTTGCCCAACTTATGTTGGACAAGTGGCCTTGTGTATCCAAAAATGTAGGGTCTCCTTGCTGGTTGAGCCCTCCCTCCCACTGGTCGTGTAACCTCTATATGCTCCCAAGCCCAGAGCTGTAATAATGTACACCCTGCTGCGAGACTACTAGCTCAAAGATATACAACTTGATGGAGATCATGGTATAGGTGTGCAAGCATAAATGAACCCCACACATATCTGGTCCCATGGGAAATCATGCCCTCTAACACCCGACCCCAACCAACTGAAAAGCCCTTCGACCTACTATCGAGGCTGAGAAAACCACCAATGAATCTTGCTAAAATACAGGGCAAGGGTTGCTGAGTCACGATCAACTCCCACCAAGAAATCTCATATCCATTGAGCTGACCATCATGAAAAATTTGTCAAATGGAGTCCGTCCCTCCTTGCTCCTCATGATCATACACCACTAGGTCACCCATGATTGGTATCCTCAAAATACGATAGACGTCCTTTGGTGTGACTGTAATCTCACCAGTCACCAAATGGAAGGTGTTGTGGTCACTATGCCACCGCTCTGCAAGTGTCATCAACAACCCATGGTTAATCTAGTACTGGGGCATATCAATCAATGAAGTAAGTCCACACTGGTCGACAATGGCTAAATCTACCGAGGTCAACTGTGGGATCATGTCGCATGTCCGAGGAAAGTGCTTTCGAACTTGTAATACTCCTAGCCCACCCTCCTATGATCAAATCAACATATCAAGTCAACACATCAATTAATCAACCTATCAATCAACATATCAATTCAGCTCGTGTAAGATTTTGATCAAATCTCAAGGAGCACCTATCCTATCATCGATTCTCATTTGTCATGAGATCAATCAACATCAATCAACCTATCTTTGACTCTCATTTGTCATGAGGTCGATCAATCAATCATCCTTATCTATCCTATCATTGTTCCTCACCTATCATGAGGATGATCATCAATCTATCAATCAGTATCATCCTATCATCGACTGACATGATCATCAACCATCAAAATCTAGGAGGAATCATTCAAAATCATCATTTTTGGCTCAATACGCTAAAACAAGGTTTCTATGCACTAATCTATAGGATGCGCTAGAAAAATTACCGAATGCACTGGTTCTTGGATGTGCTAAAAAATAGATTCTATGCACTGAAACATGGTCCTGATGCACCATTTCACAAATGCGCTAATTGCACTAACCAATATGCTATCTTATCCTATCTATGCGCTAGAATCCCTATGTGCTATTTCAAAAACCTAATGAGCTAAAGCGGCGATTGGATGCATTGAACTATTTTAAGGCCTAAACCTAACCCTATGCACTAATACAGTGACTCTATGCACTGTATCAGGTACTCAATGCACTATTTTCCTAACCCTATGCCCTAAAACACATCTAAATCCAAGATTTTAAAATTCAAAAAAGTGGGAAAAATTCAAATTCAAACTTGAAAAAGACAGTTCTCGGGGTATGTACAGGAGGTCCATATGCGGCTGGATGCTGGTGGTAGTGAACTCACTTGAATTTGTGAGTGTGACATGAAATCCTATCCATCTTGGCTCTCCTTGAACTCTCAATTTTCACAACGCAAGATTAAAAATGAGCTTTATTTCATCTATTTTGACCTTTTAAGGGCTAATTAAGGGGTAATTATGGTGGCATTTATTTAATCACTACAAAATCATTGCAAAATCAGTGTCTGGGGCATATCATAATTTTTATCATTGCAGTCTGACAAAATTTTCTTTGAAGTAATGTGTCTGCGCACAACACTTCAAAGAGGGGAAAAATGTATGCACATAAAAATGGTCTGGAGCACAATTAATTAAATATTCCATATTTAATTAATTAATGTCTAATTCCTTACTAATATAAATAAATCGATAAATTTATTTATATGGTTCATTACCTTAATTCTTCTTTTCCAAAAATTACTTTTCCTCTTAAATTAATTAAATGCACAAATTAAATAATTTGTTATTTATTTAATTTCCTTCTTCCATTTAAATTTGAATTTTTAATTCAAATTGGCACTCGTCTCCATATTTCTTCTAACCACCTCCAACTCATCCTCCACTTCATCATATGTCACACAATTTCATTATTTCTAATTTTTAAATTAGGAATATTATCTCCAACCTCTCAACCTCCTAACTTCCTGGGAGACACATGGCTCCTTCTTTTAATTGATGCTTTTTAACACTTGGAGAATTGGTTCTTCCAAGTGGAGCAACCTCCATGAATTCCTCTAACCTCTTTGTGCTCAACCATTGATGCCTCAGGATCACAATCTCGACCGTTCATCACTGCCACATCATCTCAAGCCTGGAAAAATATATAAATAGAGGGCATTTCTACAGCTTTTGGGGGATAGATTTGGAAGATAAACTTGTGCTGGAGAAATTGAGAACAAATTGAGAGTTATTGAGAGATTGTATTTTCATATAGCATAGGCATTATGAAATTTTTTTACTTTGGATTACTTTAGTATTGTATTAGAGTTTATTATTTTTCATAGCATCACATTAGAGTTCCATCTTCAATCATAGTATTCATCTTAGCATCATTTCAATAACAACATCTCATCATAGGATCATTCAACATTTAAGCATCAAAAATACAAAAATACAGTGATGTAGGCATGTAGTTTGCATTGTACAACATATTCTCTTTTCTTAGGTGGTCATCTTTGTAGATTCATGTGCAACACTTTAATAGATATGAGAGCATGAATTTTGAAGGTCCTTAAGATTAGAGAACCATGAAATGATTTGAAAGGATAGCGGTAGCAATTTAATTCTATTATTTCTATTTATTTTATGTAATACATTGCATGGATGTGTGTGTTTAGTTTTATTAACTAATTTACTCTCATTGACACATTTAAAACCACACAGAAAGCTTTCTAGGTCTTTTTCCAAATGTTTAAGATTATCCTTAGAGACATGTGCAACGATAAATTCCAAGTCCACATGCATGGTTGGGGATGAAGAAGACATAGATAAAGTGGGAGTGAGGAGAGGATCAAAGATTTATTATGTAGATGTGATTCCTTGAGTGAAAGAGTTATGAAACTTAGGCTCAACACCAGATATAATTGCAACACAAGAAACTATGAGTCTATAACTATGTCTCACATGAGTATTTGATATGGAACACCAGGTCATGAAGATCATAAATTTCTTACAATATTCAAGACACTTAAGTGTTCATACAATGATGAGAAAGATAGATGATGACAAAAATAAAATAATTCTTAGAAACAACAAACAGGTTTGCATAGAGGTTACAAAGACAAAATTGCTACTAAAATTTAGGGTGAAATTAGGAGGACAAGGGCAAAGGTTCCCTAGGATAGGGATGCAAATTTTTGAAATATTAAAGGTTTGGAAATGTAATACGGTGTTTAAGGATATGAGATTGTGCAAGTTTAGTTCCAAGATCAAGCAAAATTCTGGAAATACAAGAAAGCCTAAATTATTTATATGAGGTACATGTATGCATGAATTTTTATGTTTCAAATCAATTAGATGAGTGAAATAAGTTCAAAACACTTGATAAATGATAATTTCCAAAATGCAAGATGTTACAACTAACTAGATCTATCTCAGAAATACTAAAAAATATAACTTTTTTTAAGCTTGTGAAAGGATTAATGATACAAATATTTACTTTTTCAATGTGTAACATAACATGAAATGAATACACTTTCAAACAACCTATTATTCACTTAGACCTCCAAATAATATACACCAAAATTTTGCAATTGTAAGATACGCCAGGTTCACCAAAATGTACTGTAAGAAGAGGGATCTAGGGACTACATCATAATTTACATTTACATTAACATTAGAGAGACATAAAAATTATCATAAAAATCACTTGGATATTGTCCTCAAGGAAGATTGGTTGATCAGGGTTTTATTCCCCTTAGGTTTTTTATTAGATTGATTAGGGTTTTGAATTGATGTGATGTATGTGATTGTAAACAGTTGGTGTTTCCAACCAATTTCCAGATTATCTCTATAAGGTAGCTATATTTAATGTTCAAGACTCTCATATTAGTGGCCAATGAATAAGAGACCAAAATTTTGTTCTCCGCTCCACTTTAGGCTCCACTAGACCTAGGGCGTATCCCTTATTGCAATGTTGATCAATTAAGTAGAAATATTCTCAAAAATTTCAGTAAGATCTGTGTGATTATTACAAGATTAGCTAGATCCTTAGTAGGTATTCATCAAAATATCTTGAGAAGATAGAAAGAAAACATAAAATAAGTATTGAAATAATTTGTATTTTTTAGGTTTATGATTTTGGACTTTAAACCAAATATTTCCCTGATTGATACCTAATCTTGGGGTACATAGTCAAATTATCCCATGTAAGTACCTCTTTCTAAAATACAAACTTCAAAATCAAAGGATTTTAAAGCATTACTTTCTTGCAATGACACATACAAAAGGGTATTCTCCACAACTATTCTTAACTATCCCAAATGCAATACATTACCCTTCCAATCTTATTTAGAGCATGTTTAATCTATTACTTGAATATAAGCAGTAAACAAGATACACAATATGTAACAAATATGTATTGATAAACTCAAAAACCCTAGATTTCTTTATTTAAAAGGAAAATTCATACACTCAAGGAGACAATTGTAGAGAACACACACTAGAAGCATTTTTCATATTATCCAATCTAAACTAAAAACATGTCTTATAGAGATTTTTAATTACATGCAAATTTTTTTCTATAGCTAAAAAATATTTACTTCTCAATAGTATATCTTTTGGATCCAAAAATCATAATCCTTTTTATAATATTACAAGTCTCATTTATAGAAAGAGAAAAACATATCAACCTAAAAATATAATAAAAAAATTTAGTTACATTTTGACCTTTCATTAAATAAAAGTCACTTGGGGACTTGTGTCCATTATATGTAAGATTTACATTTGAAAATGGAAGTAATGGTTCACATGCTGTTGATGGAGATAACCAATGACAATGCTTGAACCACCTCAAAATTACCAAAATTTAAGTCATCTATTGATATGGATTCTAACGATTATGGATTGATGATCGATTGAAATGAAAATATGCCTAATCATTATATTTCTCTTCCCAAGATACACATCTTCTTTGAGGGTTATTGGAAAGAGAGCACCTTTGATAAAAATAATGAGTACATACTAGTTTGTACTAAGTATCTAGAAAAATGGGTGGAGGTTAAAACATTGCAATTTTCTAGAGATATCAAGGTTGCAACATTAGTCTATGAGGAAATATTCATATGATACAACATGAATAAGGATATAGTCACAAATCAAGGACCACAATTGAGTTTAGATTTGGTTTCCCATCTAGTCAAGGAATATAAGATCAAACATAAGAAGTCAAATCGCTACCACCCACAAGTAAATGGGAAAGTTGAGGTTACAAATAGGGAAATTAAATCCATTCTAACAAAGATGGTCCAATTGCATTGGAAGGATTGGGAAATAAGGTTACCAAAAGTTGTTTGGGCATATGAGACAACCTAGAAAACAACTATAGGATTTACAGCATACAAATTAGTATATGGGAAAAAGGTTATCCTTCCCATTGAATTTGAACATAAAACACTCATAAAAATGGTGCAACTTGTAATGAATCTCTCTAAAGCACAAAAGGATAGACTACATAATCTGAATGCTTAGGATGAGATAAGGATGGAAGTAGTCCATCATATAGAGATTACACAAAAGCAAAAAATCAAATGGCATGACCATCTTATCAAAACTAAATAATTTAATGAAGGGGATTGGGAATTGATCTATGATTCAAGGTATAAGGACCATAAGGGTAAATTACAAAAACTATGGCTAGGTTCTTATAAAATAAAACAAGTCTTTCAAAATGGAGCAATGCAGTTAACTACAATTGATTTAGTCAGATTCTCTTTGATGGTCAATGGACATCGACTCAATCTTTATAAAAATCCATTGCATAAAGAAGAGTTTCTACAAGACTTGCAACAATAGTTTATACCACTCACAAACTTAGTATTACTTGCAAATCATGAAGACACAACCAAATCAATGATTTCTATGTCTATGGATGAGACAACCAACTCACCTACTGGTAAACAAAATATATGATTCTCACTCAACAACACACATGCACACACTATATCACCAATAATTTGTACCACTATGTTCGGCTGCGTGTACACAACATGTTACGAGAACTTCTTCTCATGAGATCTATAGCAACAACCTCAAGGAATTTATACAAGGGGCATGTTTTATTGCTACCCACAACAACTACCTCCAACTCACTACCACTCCACACATAACTATCACTCTTAGTTATAAATCATTCTCGTCATATCTACATGTAGCCACTACTATTCTATAACATTTAAACACAACACATCACATCATAATAAATCAATTCCATGCATGTCGTAACTTTCTTCTTCCATACTAAACCTTTTTTGGACATGTGCATCATTCCAATGGTTTCTCTATATAGCAAGCTACTTGTAGTACCACCATCGACTTTCATCATTTCATTTCTCTCGACAAGTTTCTTTTTGTGGCATTTAAATCATATCACATGCACCGCATTTCTCATCAGAACAACCATTCCAATTATTTTTCACATTATAAAATATGATTACAATTAATTCTATCAATTTTCTATGGAATTCAAGCTCATGCAACATTTACTTTATATTATATCTATATCTACAATGATCTAACAATTTTCCCTTTATAATTATCATACCTTTCCATTTGAGGATAAATTACAACCTTAAGTTGGGTTGGATCTGGTTTGGTTGTCATTATCAAATTTGAAAGAGTTGCATACATGAGCTTAAACTTTTCTTTGTAAAGTCACAAATGCAGAGGTTATAACATTCAAAGAAGTAGGGATTAATACAAACAAAAAATACGCTGAAGCAAAATTTGTCCGACGATGGTTACAAAACTTCATAATGGGGGGTGACATCATTAGACGAGAACCATCAACCCATAATTTATTATTAGAAGGCCAATTATGTTCAAGTCTATTTTTCAACAAGCTAGATGGTTGGATTATTTCCTTAGACTTACAAAGTTCAATGAGGTAATGATACAACAATTTTATAGCACATTAGACAATGATGAAGCCATAATCAGAGGCTTAAGAGTGGATGCCTTAGAGGCAATAGTTATAGAGGTTTCTGGACTGCCCAAAGTTGGAGAATGATTTCCAATACAATCAAATACAATTATAACTTGAAATGAATTCATATGACTATGTGAGGAATTAGAATCTTCTTCTCAAGTTACGAAACGACTTTCCCTACCCTAGTTATGGGCATATATTGCTATATACAATTAAATATCTGACCTATGATGGTAGATGTTCTCTTTTATACACAATACATTTTAAACTGTTAAGTCACATTCACCATCAAAGGCTGATAAATGCCCCAAATTTTCTATATAACCTATTGAAACAAATATTTATCAAGTAAAAAAGAAAGAGAAAATGATCTACCATGTCTCATTACTATTTTTTCATTCTATTTATAAAAGAAGTCTTAGAACCAAATTCTCTAATATTTCTTGGTATTTTTTTCTAGCATGCAACAATATAAATAACATACATTTGAGGCTAGGGTTAGATGAAGTGAATAGGGATTAGGAGGTGAATGAGCCATCTACAAAAAGTGAAGAAGAAAATATACCCTCTTCCCCACATATTGCATCACCTACCTACAACAATGCCACACAACTAGAGCCAAAGACATAAGAAACCCAATCTGTAGCCTCTAGGGGATAGTTCAAAACACATACAGAGTTAGAAACCCATGTTGCTATAAAAAGCCTTGCTATGTCCAAGAAGCATAAAGGAAAAAGTACACATTCCTCTTTTGCACCTAAAAAAAGTAGAAAATGCTTGTGCAACCTAGAAGGTGGTCACATCATCTTAAGGAAAAGGGCATTGCAGGAGGGAGGACACATTTTGGATAAGAAAAGGTCATGATGATAGATTTTGAAACAAAATCAAAAGAGAAAATTTACCTGATGATCAAGAATAGTCAAAAACCCTCCAATTTATGTATATAAGCACTAGTTAAAATTTTGAAATTGAAGAAGATTTACTTATAGTAAAGAAGAAACCCAAACCTCATAACAATCCAACAATTGAAGAGGAATTTGCTTCACCATCTAATATTGATGAAGAATTAGTTTTTGAAGATGAGAAGGAATTACTCTCGATAGGAAGAGATGAATTTAATGAGTTGTAGTCAACTCTACAAAAAATTAAAGAACTAGAAGAACAAATAAAGGGTGACCAATAAAGAGAGATTAGGTTGGATAATAAGGTTAAAGAATTAGAAAATCATTTGCATGCCTATCATCAACAGGGGGCAGGTTTGGAGAAGTTGGAACATTTGGCCGTAATTGAAATAATTAAGAAAAATCCAAAAATTGAGGGGTAAAATGATTTCCAAACAATACTAAAAACCTTACTTTGGTTACCCTTGAAATAGAATTGTGGAATAAAATGGAGGAGTTGTCTCAATCAAAAAGAAAGTGTGATATGGAAAGGTCTGAATTGATAGTTACACATAATAAATAACTTGAAAAGAAGGACTTAGAGATTAAAAGGTTAAAAGTAAAAATTGACGAATTGGTTGATAAAATTGTTCAGATCATAAAATGTAGACCACCTACTAGGGTTTATACCTTATTTTTGCAAGATTTTTTTGAGTTTATGATTCAACCAATTAAGTAGTGATTTTCCAATTTAATTATCATCACCAACATTGTTCTTAAAATCTTATTAGGAGGCCACACCAGATATGTAGGATAAACTATGTGAATTCTATCTTCCTAATCTACCATTCCATATGACACTGCTTGGAACCCACTAATTTTTGTGGGAGATGTCCAATAAAGGTACTAGCCTCATTCACGAGGAATGAACTTCAGAGATGTCAATTAAGACAAGATTATTATGAGAGGGAGAAGTCATTTCCCCTCCAAATTTGAGAAGAAGCAAAATATCCCAAAAAGGTATTAGAGGAATGGATTAACCTTGTGGATAGACATTGGGTGGAAAAGAAAATCCTAGAATGCAGAGAAAAATATTACAAGAGATTTCAAGAGTTGGTAGCTGGAACAAGAAGGGAGGCACTCAAGTTCTCTCAGGATAGATAGAATAAACTAACATAGAAATTAAAAAATAAAGAACCCCATTCAATTTTTAACTACTTGGTAGCAGTCATTTGAACGCATAAGTACATCAAAGCTTCCATACAACACCAAATCACTTGGTTCCTTTTGACATTTCATCCTCCCCTTCTCCTATACTTGATTTCACATTGGAAATGAAGGAGGTAAGAACAAGGAGCAACAGAGCAAGCCAAATGGGAAATGATATCTACACAAAAGGGATTTTACCTAAAGCAGGTGAATGAGTCAGTGAAAAAATGGATTACAAAGAAGTTGCATTACAATATAATCAAAGGCCTTGAACTACTTAAGGACAAGAAAAGATCCAAGTTGGGGGGAATTATGAGCCCTAAAATTGTCCTATTTTGCTTGTTTTA
Organism: Sequoiadendron giganteum; assembly: GCA_007115665.2. Taxonomy (NCBI): domain Eukaryota; kingdom Viridiplantae; phylum Streptophyta; class Pinopsida; order Cupressales; family Cupressaceae; genus Sequoiadendron; species Sequoiadendron giganteum. The sequence continues at coordinate 240,917,973 of CM021105.1, read as the reverse complement.
TTTTCACAATTTTCTTCATCTTTCTAATAAGTTTCAAACACATTCCCAGACCTTTTCATATATTTTAAGTATATTAAAGAATTGAGGATGATATATTATAGTGGTAGATGATTGTGTGAATCTTTGAATGGAAATATAATTTAATAGTTTTATATTAATTATGGTGATTAATAATGAAAATATGCCATCAAGATAAACTAACCCTTGCAACGAAGGATTAGTCAACCCACAGTATAAGGATTGTCAACCCATAGCAAAATGATGTTTACCTATCATAGTAAAAGAAGGTGATCATCTACAACACATGTAGTTTTCCATAGCTAATGCAAGAAATGGTCAAAGAGTATGAACATGATTTGTTTATGGATCAATCCATATTTTTACCTTATGTTATCATTAGGTCATGGAGGAAAGAAGATACTTGTAATAACATTAGCGTTAGAATTTTCCACTCCTTTGTCCAAATTTGTCTTTGATTTTAATTTTTTAAGGAGGATAGTCCTTTAAAGCCTTAATTGGTCTACTTCATGTGCATGTAGTTCAGAAGGAAGTTTTGTCTTGAGAGGAGTTTGGGTTTTACTGAGATTAGGCCAAGAACTTTAGGGTATTGCTATCCTTTGTGTCTCTTTTATTACTGTACTAGCTTTTTGGAGACATGTAAAAATGACTTAACACTTATCACACATCTTGAATGATATTTTCTCATCATTGACATCATTATCACCTAATATCATTGCATTTCACATCAATTACATCAAAAACCCTAAATTCCTTTATTTATTGAATAATATAACATTATTTAATTAATTCACTTTTTCATCATTTTTGACTAATTAAATAAATCATTTATTTTATAAAGTCCTAATCTAACTTTATTCCTCCCGATTAATTAAATAACATCAATTATTTAATTATGTCACTAAATTTACTCTATTCCCCAAATCAATTAAATTACTAATACTTAATAGCTTAATTAAATCACTTTCCCCTAAACATGAATAATTGAATAAATTATTCAAACATCATTCAAAAATGTCAAAACAAAAAAAATCAACTTTGTTTGTAAAAGTCCAATATGACTTGCACGTTCAACTCAAAAGGCTTAATTAATTAATTCAAATTAATTAATTACCCTCAACCACTTTCATGATTGAGAAAATTATGATCCCCCGATTGCTCACTTTGATTGGCTAACTGATTCATCTATTTCCTAACCGATTCATCTATTCTTCAATCCCACTGAAAGATCAATCTATTTCGTCAATTCCACTGAGCACTCAAATTGATTTCATCAATTGCACCGATTACATAATCAAAATCCATTAATTCTTCCCATCTAATTCCTCTCAACGGTTTTGAACCGTTGATTAAGATATTCTACTACGCGATCTCGATCGTTCATTTCAAAACACAAAATCTATATAACAACTTCATTTCTTCTAAAAAACGATTGGAGAATTGAGATATTTTGCACAACAAAGTAATGCCAAATTAATCATTGATTTTTTGGAAGCTGTTACATACAACTTTGAAGATTTTTAAATGCACAAATGGAGGCTTCACATTGATACAACAATGATCCAACATCATTGTGAATACACTTCAACATGAGATGGGTAACGATATTAGTTAATTGAATTCTTTGTATGTTCTTTAATTGCATTGTTTTTAGTTAATTGAATTTAGTAATATCATATCATTCATTTCATGAGTAATGGGCATGAATCCAAATCTTTTTTTTGAATTAGATCTTGTTTAATTCATTTAACATTGATTTCCTCATGCTTACCAATTCCCCCCTTACACATTCTGGCATGCCCAGTGGGACCATGGTCCTTAACACTAACAATTTTATGAGTTCTAATTGAGCAGTTGTAGGTTCTGAAATGCAGATGCATTTTCTAGAAATGTACTAAAAAAATTATCATATAGAAGCTACATAAACCTCACGTGGTCACTCTTTCTTTCCTGCCACAGTAACCCTTTCTCTGACCGCTTTTGACTTTTTTGGTTGCTTTTGCTTCAAAAACATGATTTTTTTTGAAATAGATGAACACAGTCACACATAAAAAAGCCACCTTTGAATTTTCTAACTGCATTTTCTAAACATAATAGGTCCACTTTTGATTAAGAATTTCGCTTTTTCTCTGTTATTTTTTGATCCGAAATCTACAAGTGATTTTTTGATTTCTAACGGTACGGTTGCTTAGTTTGAATTTTTGAAAGGTGCTAACATTGTTTATGAAATATTTGTAGGAACATGGAATGTATTTAACAAAGAACAAACTAACGATTTTATTGCAGAGAAGGTGAATGGTCCAAGCCCAAATTTTTAAAAGCTTTCTAGTTTAGAAGAACTATTTGATTTGGTGCTTAAACAAATGAACCCCACAACTCGCACGCTTTCAATTTGGTGCTCTAACAAGAACCTTTCAAAAAGATTTCTAGTTTATAATTTTTTTGATTTGGTTCTCTAAGAATAATCTTTCAAAAAGTTTTCTAGTTTAGATTTTTTTTGATTTGGTGCTCTAAGAAGAATCTTTCAAAAAGCTTTCTAGTTTAGATTTTTTTTTGATTTGGTGCTTAAAAATAAATTTTTGAAAGTTTTCTAGCTTAGAGAAAGATTTTGATTTGGTGCTTTAAAAATAATCTTTCAAAAAGCTTTCTAATTAAAACATCTTTCGATTTGGTGCTATAAAAATGAACCCCACAAACTTACATGCTTTCGATTTGGTGTCCTAAAAATAATTTTCAAAAGATTTCACAGATTAGAACAACACTTCAGTTTTGGTGCTCATAAAATGGAATGCTATGTTTTGACCAAGTCTTTTATTATGTTGATGAAACAAACAAGTTTATTTTGTTGACCACATTAAGATGTAAGGATTCTTATAAACACTCAGTTTTTGGTGCTTTAAAACTGGATAAATACATTCTGATTTACATATTGCTATCTATTTGTTTGAAATCTAGAATACTTCAAATTGGTGCACATAAAAATAAATTGCTATTTTGTACACATTTCATTTCATTTTTTTTAGATAGCACCGCTCTAGGGGCTTAAAAGAAATATTGTGATAAATTGTATACTGTGTTTTCAAAACTAAAGTGTCTATCCTCTCCCCTCACGTCTTTTGGCGATCTTGGGTGACGAAAAATAATTTTGAGTTTCACACTTGTTTTAATTCAAAATCGTTACCTTTAAAGGGCCTACCTTTGAGACACATCCCGAATTGGAGAACTTAAAGGCGACTCAAAGTGGTATTTCACTCAGGCCACTATATATATGGTCAAGGCTAAACGCGAATCGACTTGCATCGATGATTACTTTTCTGTTAGTGCCATTCATGAAAGGGGAGATACCTTGCATATATCGAGCCCCAAGTAAGTTGGTTAAAGCCTTAAGTGGCTTTCTGGATGCTAGAAAAACATTGGATCCCGTGAGCATTACTAAGAACCAATGTAGTAGAAGCCACCTTTTTTAGCCAAAACATTCTTTGAACTGGTGCATCGGAATCTACTTTTGAGAAGTTACTTACCAAGTCTGACTTATGGTTGAGATTAAAACACTCTCCATTAGTCGCATGCAAAATCATCCCTTCGGGGCATGAGGTAAGCCCATCTAAAAGAATGTGTCTATCCCTAGGGTGTAAATTGTCTTCACAAAATTGCCAAATCTCTTGATTACTTTGAAACATCAAACACTTTGCTTGAAATTAAAATGAACACATCAAAACAAGCATTGAACATGGTTATCAATCATAAAATCCTTTTGACTTAGTGTGAATACTTTGAAAACAGCCCTATATTTGCACTCCTTAAGGATATCTTAAAACAATATCCCTAAAGGTTTTCAAATATTTAGGCTTACATTCTAAGTCACATTAAGAATGAAGTCAACATTGGAAACTATGGGTTTAACATTTTTCCTTCCACAAACTTTGAGCTTTTGTGGAAAGAAACGTGCTTAAGCTATAGAAATTTAGGGTCAAATAGTTTTGATTGTTGTGTTGCATTGTATCACTTGCCAAAACTCTCAAAAGATGAATAAGATCAAAACAAGACATCAAATTTGCAAATTTATCCAAACTACTGCCAACACAAAAACTGAAAAACAAATCTGCACAAAAAACTACTATTGCTATTATTTCTGTCGCACTTGACCTAAAACTAGGCATAGTCGACCTAAAACAAGCCGGTTTTGCTCTCTGGTTTTTGAAAGTCACTTTCAAAAACTTACCGCTTTTCAAAACTTGAACATACTTGACATAAAATTACCGTAGATCTTAATATTACAAAACTTGATCTATTATCTGAACTGCAATCGACTTAAAATTGGTTGCATTTTCTCAAAACCACCGCTTTTGCCTACATAATTCACTAGTCAGAAAATTTACAAACATAAGCCGCTTTTGAGAAATCCAATTGTAGTTGCTTTCTAGACTTGGCCGCGGTCAATTTAATATTGGTTTCTTTTGATAGAAATTGCTGCTATTGCTCTAAGATTTCTAGTTTTGCCTTACTTTCTGGTGAAAATCAGAAATTGATCTTAAATTGGTTAAATCTTGTGAGAACAAAAATAGTTAAACTCCCAAAGTATGTCATAATTTACATCAATCCATCATCCATTTGCAAAAGCAAACACTCCAACCTACTTTTAGGATTCAAAATCAAAACAAACAACTTCAATCATTCCTTCACTCAACCTTCTAAGATATCGAGATTTGCTTGAACCTCACGGCTAGTTTAAGTAGATTCTTCACAACATATCCTCTAGAAAAATGAAGTGAAATATCAATCCAAGTCTTTCAACATTTTGAGTCCCAAAAATAGCATCATTTCCAAACCATCACTCAAAATTTAGGGTCTTCAGTATCACGAAAACCATATCAAAACACCATTAACTTTATGACCATTTGGTGTCCAACTACTCTAGTTCAACAACTAAATCTTATGACACCTATCATACAACCAAGTCTCACAAAAATTTAAGGTGAACAAATAGACATTACAGTAGTTTGAGAAGTTTCATATTTAAGAAAAAGGAAACATTAACCCAGTGGAGAAACACAACTAATATCCTAGACAAAGAGGAACAAAATGTAGATCTTGCAACCGAAAGGATTATATTACCACCTCCTGGATGGCAATAGATACCATCCTTTTAAAACAAAAATCCCAAAACACTCAAAAAATAAAAAATCCAAAAAACAAAGCATTAGTTCATTCTATAAGTTAGAAATCACCAAATTAAAAAAATTCTTAACACTTGTTTGACAACTACATGATAACAACATAGAAAATGTTGGCAAAACAAGGATAGACAACTGAGAGGGGGGGTGAATCAGTTGTTACCAATTTCAAACCTATACAAAATTAATCAACCTTATATCAGAGATATGACAATTAATAGTGGAAGCATTAAATCAACAACACATCAGAGACACATGAACACCAAGATTTTATACGTGAAAACCTTGTTAGGGGAAAAGCCACGGTGGATGTTAGTCCACAAGATTATAGCCTGTTAGAAGTATAATGAAGAATAAAAAGGGATTGCACTTGCATTTAGGTGCACTACCTAGAGAACAATGCTCAAAGGGAAGGCTCACTGCCTTACATATAATAATTAGATTAAATCCATCTGATGAAGTTGAACTGAGAAATTAGCTTCTACAAAATCTTGATGACAGTTCCAGTTAGGCGCACAAAAAATTCTTCAAACTCTTCCACCCTCTGCTCAAACTCTTCCACACTCTGCTCTGAATGATTTGACCTTTATTCGTACTTGTACATCACTTGTACACTTGAGCACTTCTCTCTAAATGAGGAAAACAATCTCATATATATATATCCGCTATGCGGATTTACAATCACTATTCAGTCGGCCACAAATAAAGAATGAATTATAACTGTCGGCCTTGATACATGAAAAAATTACAATGCACACCAACACAAGTTGGTCACAACATAGTGAGGACCCAAATAAAAATATCCAAACATGCCAAACAATAAAATATTAATCCTCATGGATCCACAACACGCTAACATCATCATGTCATCTAAGAACATGAACACTCGGGCACACATCGGAAGAATCTTTGATCACGAACACTCCAATCACTGCGAATGTACAACAAGGATAAAGCACGATCTAGAATCATCCATGAATGTCACATGTACATGCACAACACATAAAATTACCAGAATTTCATCCGCTTCAACAAAGAACACCATCTACAGAAACTGAGTAACTTTAGGCACACAAATCTTCATAACTTCCACAAATCTTTATGCAAACCTTTGAAACTTTCAGACAACATAATAGAAAGCTTCAACAACAAACCCTTTGAAGCACACCTTCAGATCTTCAACACATAGAGCTTTACAACATTCTGACCTTCTCACCTCCACTGTCTACCTATACTATATTTTTTACAATTTTCTCAATATCCTTGACATATACAACCTTAAACAGATTCAATGCTAATAGTGTTGAAATCAATGACAACCACATATCATCAACATAACCACAACATCCAACAATCTCCCCCTTTGGCATTGATGGCAACACATGATGTGAAAAAATAATACCATCAACCCCAAGTAACTCTTTTTCAAACAATCTCCCCTTGAGATTGTGCACTCTTTCGTATTTCCTTCATTACTTTTCTTTCCCACATTTTTCACATTGTTTCTCTCCCCCTTTGACATCAATGGCAAAGGTACACATGCTCTGATCACAAATTTGAATCATCTGACTACTCCCCCTGAGTAGCAGCCACCACAACATCAATCCAGAATGAGATATGACTATGAATTCACAAATTGATGCAAATACCTACATCTTAGTTCTGATCAGGAGGGGAAATCACCCCTAACTTGCCTTTGAGGTACTCAAAAGTATCCTTAGGCAACAACTTGGTAAAAATATGTGCAATTTTCTCTTTGGTAGGTATGTACTCCAATCTAACTTCTTTGTCACTTACTTTATCTCTCAAGAAGTGATACTTGATGGATATGTAGACATGGAAAATATACCAACACACTTGATCCTGATTACTAACATCGTTTCGTCTTAAATCACCTTCTTAGATTGTCATCACCTTTCATCCCTTAATTGAATAAATCATTATTTATCTGATTAAGCCATTCTCCTCTATTAATTAAATAGATCATTTTGTTTAATTAACCTGATCATCCCTCTTTTAATTAAAAAATTCACTTTATTTAATTAAATCTCTAAAGTCATATCCTTAAATTAAATAAATTAAACTTATTTAATTTAATCTAACATCATCCCCCTTTAGTTAAATAAATCAAAATCTTTATTTAATTAAAGTCTAAATTATTTTTCTCTCAATTTTAATTTAAATAAATCCTAAAATCTAAGTCAAAATTGTCAAATCATCTAATCTCTCATTAAATTGATCAAATATTGATTAATTTAATCTCAATCACTAAAATCCTCTAGATTTTGCAACTTGCACCAATAAATCAATTTAATTAATTTATTTTCCTTCAACTTGGCAGCAAAAGAGAATATTCTTCAAATTTGAAAAATCCCTACAAAAGGGGATGGGTACTTCCAACAAGGCATTTAATGTCTTTTACATGTCCTTGGCCTTGAGCCAAGTGACATTAACTCCATTGCTCTCTCCCTCCAACTTTCCAACTTTCAAATTCAAAATTTGAATCTAATGTCATTTATTGACACTTTGATCAAAATGTGCACAACCTTCAACCATTCACATCTTGACAAGTGGCACTTGGCCATTGGATGTTGAATGATCCCACATTGCTCAATTTCACTCATTCTTCCAATTTGAAAATCTATAAATGAGAGAATATTCCTCTCATTCTATCATCCACAAATCCAAGCAAGTCTACTATACTTCATTTCATCCACAACTTAGAGCCAAGTTACTCTCTTCACATTGAGAGCTAATTTTATCCACTTCATATCAAGTGTTCATCATTTTCATGGTTTCATAGCAAGGTTATGCCAAAATTTCATCAAGGAGCTTCAATCATCCACAAATATTCATTAAAAGCTTACAAAGGAGTTGGGGAAATGGCCAATTTCTACACATAATTGGCACCAACTCCCCCATGGAATCAAGAGTTTGCATCTTAGAATAGGATTTCATTACTTTATTTGTTAATTTATTTATTTTCTTTCATATTTGAGTATTGCAAATGGATTTCATGGGGAATCCTTGTTCTTGCTTGCATTTCAATCTAATAATATGCTTGTTTGCCATGGTTGTGTAGGTCAAGGATTGGGGTTCACATTTTGGCGCTAGAAGGAGGGCATAAATCGCAAATCTAACACGTTTTTTTAAAATTTTGCTATTTTTCGATAGTTATGTTCATTAATCCCTGTTATAGCGCATCCGTGGTATCTTCCAGCACATCCGACCTTTGTTTTAGCGCATCTGACAACTGTTTTAGCACATATGGCCCCTGTTTTAGTGCATCTAACAGCTGTTTTAGCACATCTAGCACCTATTTTAGTGCATCTGACACCTGTTTTAGCGCATAGATCTCTGTTTTAACACTTTTATAGTCAATTTTAAAATGACGATATCTTGGTCATACAAAGGTCTTTTTTGAAGCTTTTTTTTTGAAAGGAGGTAGAATTTCATAAGCTATGCAATGGTGTAGGTGTTTCTTAGTTTTATTAGAGTTAAAATTTTTAATTTTACATCTAAAATCAAATCACACTATAACTTGGTCTAAGTTTTAGGATTTTCATGCTTAATGATTCATCTAACCCTTATATCTTCTTGTTTCTTGATCTCATCTAACATTTTGAACACTTTTGTAGATTAGAAAATCAAAAAAGGGGAGGAGGAAATGAAAGAAAAGCTTCTTATGACGTCATTCTCATCTTATACCAAGTGTTTTTAAACACTTTAGTGTTGTTTAACACTCTTAGAGAATTCTCAATCTCTCTTAAAGAATTTTTTATCTTTCATGCTTTAGGGAACACTAAATTTCCTTTTGGGCTTTAAAAAGAATAATACAAATTTTCTTTCAAATTTGCAAACAAAGGGATTAAAAAAAAATTTAGCGAAAACTTACTAGAGTTGGTTTAAGGATTAACAATTAAACAAGGAAAATCCCACATTTGATTTGGTGCTATGAAAAGAATTCACTTTTGTTTTGTGGACTTAAAATGAACAAGTGTTATTTTTGTTTTGTAATTGCTTAACTCATAGTAATACCATCAAAAGGACGTATGCACTTCTCTCGCACCTCACGACGATCTTGAGAATCAAAAGGCCTTTTGGTGATCTTAAGTTGAGTAAAATAATTACCTCCACATTTCATTGGGATTAAAATTGAACAAGACATCTTGCGAGTGTGAGCATGGAATATTGCGAGTGTTCTCCCTTTGTTGAAAATCAAAGGTGGATTGAACTACGAGATATGTTTGCTTGTTTTTATTTATCTTAGCAGGCCTGCCTTGTGGGAAAAAGTACTCACCCAAGGGAATGACCCAACCGGGAATATGCTAAATCCAAGAGACTTCCACTCAGGATATAAGTGTGGATATTGGAACAAAGACCAATATCACAAGGATTATTTCGACGAGAAGGGCAGCAATGGTCTCTCGCCATATTGGATATTCCCCCACGAATGGAATGCATGCATTAAAACCCCTTGTTTAGCAAAGGCCAAAATCCCAATCTATGTTGTTGGTGCAAAAGGTTATGTCCTTTGAAGCCGCCCCACGTATACATGCGGTTCTATTGTAGGGATGAAAAGTATGCCATGGGAGATTCATGGGTATTGATGCTTGGCTGGGTTGAGAAGTGTGTGCCGTGGAGGGGAGCCAATGTGGTCAAGCATCTAATCATCCGCACTGAATATGCACAGCTAGATTTATCCAAGTGGGAACCCAACAAACTATTGTCTCATCATCCTAGGATTGTACATGTTCTTGAAAACAAAAATGCATTGCTTTGATCGAAAACATTTGAAAACAAACATTCAACATGAACGTCCAATTTCAAACCCTTTAAGAGGGGCAAATAATTTTGACCAAATCCAAGTGTTGTTGCTTTCCCTAGGGATTTTATCCTTAGAGGTCTCTAAGCATTTGGATTTACATCATAATTTGATCATACTAAAGTCAACCTGGGAAGCTATGCTCTTAAAACCTTGATTTTCACTTAATGGACATTGTGGAATGAAAAGGAATTGAGACATATACATTCAATTTGAAGAGCATAGTTAAGAAAGTGTTTGTGGTAAAAGGAATCGAACCTAAGCAAGATAACAGTCAATTGAACCACACATGTACTTGGTCCCTTTTGAGTCATTTGGTTTTCATGCAAACATTGATCTTTTGGTTTGAACCACTTTTAGGGAAAATCATGTTCTTCATTACCTTGGTATTGTAAGCATGTCCTCTTAGGCTCATCTAGGATCAAGTCAAACACTTCATCCATCCAAAAATTTATCAAATCCCATTTCACCAAAAAACTCTTGAGAACTTTGAAAAATCACTTATGATAGAATTTTATGAAAAATCAACATCACCTTGTTTGACTTAACACAGTTAGTCAAATTATCAATCCTCTTGAGTGAATTTACCGCTAGAATAACACAACTTCCTAAGGTTTACAAGTTCAAAATCACCTTGTTTGACTTAACACACTTAGTAAAACTATCCTCTTGTGTACGAGTTTACTATAGGATAACACAACTTCTTAGAGTTTACAAGTGCATTACCATTTTGTTTGACTTAACACACTTAATCAAACTATCCTCAATCAAAATCAAATCAAATCAATTCCTAAAGTCTAGCATTGATCCAAAGTTCCTAAAAGTTTAAGCACCCATATCATTCACCCCTTTCATCCTTCATGTCATCATTGGTCCTAAACCCCTCAAAGGTCAACAAGTTCAAAACACAAGAGGAACATGGAATATAAACTTGATTCATACATCATGAGTATTCCAATTCAACCAAACTATCCAAGTCTCGCAATGCCAATTGATTTTCAAAACTTGCATTTGTACAATCCGTACATGGGATCATTATCTCCTACAAACCTCAATGATACAACAAATGTGAGTTTTCCCAATCTAAATTTTGGAACATCTTTTCCTATGGTAGATTTAAATCAAAGTCAAAACTTACAAATCTATTGACTAAACAATCAGGGCATGAGCCTTCCCCCTTTACCAGCCATCAATCAATCGAATCCAAGCAACACTCCAATCATTAACCAAAGGATCATAACAAATCCTCTAGCTGTGCCATTGATATCACAACAATAGATGGCGACCATCCAAGCAACCCCAATGATTAACACATCTACCATTCCTCGAGTGTCCCAAAGACCAAGCACCATAATCACACCAACCATAACTCAATCCCCAATTATCAATACAACTGCTCCTTTCATCACAATGGTCAACACCATTCCCAATCCACCACCATTACCACCAAAGCACAACACGACCAATTCATTTAGCATCATGTTGCAAGCACAGGCTCAAGGTCAAGCCCAACACCAAGCTCAAAAAGTGCAAGTGCAAGCTCAATACCAAGCACAATTACAAGCCACTCAAATTACACAGGAATTTCAACAAGGCCTACAATAGTATCAAGCGTAATAGGAAGCAACCTAATTACTAGCCCAACAAAAAGCTTTGTTGGAACAACAAAAAAAAGACCAACAACAAGCATTGTTGGCACGAAAAATGCAGGCATATCAACAAACCTTACTCGTGCTACAAAACTTGCAACAAAATCCCACCAAAATTGTTGAAAACAATGATCAAGATCTTGCCATTGATGAGCACCTTGAAGATGTTTCCACCTCATCCAATGATCAAATCAACATACGTCAAGAGCCATTTTTTAGTCATGATCAAGACCCCTCCTAGAAAGATCTATTTCAACGAGTTTTGATGTTATTTGATCCTATTGACATAATCCAAGATCTATTCACCAATGATTATGTTGACAATGTCTCTACATCACCTAATGAGTTAGAGGACATATCTCAAGAATTTATTCCAAAGCATGATCAACATATATCACCAAGGTCTAGCAATGGTCCTTCCCAAGATATATGGACATCCTTTGACCTCAAGGTTATAGATACTAAAGGGATCCTCAACTCACCATTTGATACAAGTCCACTCAAAGATCAAGAGGATATTAAGCCACTTTCCATTCCTAATGAAGACATCCAAGAACCCTTTATAAGCAACCCATCCTTTGAAACTAACCCATGTCAAGAACTTGATCCAAAGCATGTCAAAAGAAATTCCAAAACTAATCGAGATCAGGAATTTGTATCTCCAAGCTACTATAATGATATAATGGACACTCTCCTATCTATACACAATGATCGCATCCACATAGCACATACTCCTCCATCTACCCATGAGATGCTTTCCTTGGATGGACACGTAGATGATCTTCATTCAGAACATGATTCCTTTACTCTTGACATTATTGCACAAAAGGAGTAGGTTATTGATTCCTACGGTCAAACTCAGTTGTCAACATCAGAATCAGATAAATCCAAATTTAGAATGAGGACATCATGTATAAAGATATCCAGTATTATCCACTCAAGGGAATATGTCAGACAAAATAGGATATTCTAGAGTCAGTAGAGCAACAAATTGAAATGACATCATCTGCAGTGGTCATTTGTCAGAGAATGCATTCTGAATAAGACATCTCAAAATAGGGAGAATTAAAGAACAAAGATGCTACTACCACCATACTAGGGGCAAATACGTCTCAAGAAAATGTCAACATAGGGGGTACGAAGGATCCTTATGATGAAACCAATGCCAATAATACAACCATCCACATCACGAATCTTCATACACCCATCACCCCATCCACGAATTGGGACCAACATCAAAAGGGATATTTGAATCAAAGCATGAAGAACATTATCAAAGAAAAAGAAGCTAAGAAGCATATTAGAAAAATCAAATACATATGGATACCAAAAAATACAAAGAAAGATGATCCCTATCATACTCCATTAGTCAAAGAAACTATGGGGAAAAATAAAAAGGGGGAAAGTATCCATCAAAGATGTCCACAAATGCAAAAGCAAGATTCTCAAGCAATGTAAAAAGTATATCAAGCATTTGGTTCTAATTCCACACACACTTTTGTATCCACCCATCATTGCTCATCTTCCCAAGTTTGGAGAGTCAAAGGTTCCAAACTGCCAACCAATCCATCTCTCATTCCTAAACACACTCCACTATCCATGCCTCCATGCATGATATCTAATTCTCACATTGACCATGTGTTGGAAATGACCTTTCATCATAAGGATTCAGAAGACACTCTATCACAATGTGCACACAAGGATAAAGTTAACCTTGGTATCAACAAAGCAGAGCAAAATTCTCAAAAGTTGCTTTCAAGTGCACAAATCTTGGTAAGGAAGCTTCTTCAAGCAGGATATCAGTGGCACATTATTATAAAAACATCAATGTCAGCACCACCAGGTGGTTCAACATGAGCTTAAAATCTTTTAGCAAAAAATCCAAAAAATCCAAAAAATATATAAAAATCCAAAAAAATTAGAAAAAAGATTAAAAGCAGTAAAGAGAAAAATCGTGCTCTAGTGAAAACCACTATGGTGGCACTTTGGGCAAGTACCATGATGAAAAACTAGCAAATAGGTGTCATGCGTAGAATCAAGCATCTGCGTGCACCATTTCAGTTGAAAGCATCTCATCAAATCCATATTAAAGCCAACATTCCCTCCATCTTATCCATAATAAATCCATTCATCCATGAACCATTTATCCAATCCATTTTTATCCATCTACATCCATAATCCAAGTTATTTTAATCTCGATGAAAATTTGGTGCACACTTTATACTTGCTTATGGTAAACATCTTAACATGGGTCATTTTCATTGATCCCATCCTACCCAATGTTATCTGAGCCTTGAAGAATTATCCAAATGAGAATCCTCTATTCAAACACCTTATCTTATCACAAGATAATCCTTGGCATCCTTTGCGTGCTTACCATATCCATCCATCCATCCATCTCTCCAAGAATCCACCCATGGCCTTTCAAACATTGCTAGACATTGGGGGTAGATATTCACATCTTGCTTTAGGAGTAAATCTTGATCTATATCCTCCAACTTATGAAGTGATCCGAACATTGGCAGACATAAAATAAAATTGGTCAAGCATTTGTGAGCCAAAATCCAAATCAATAGCCCATGGCATATTTTGACAAAAAGATGTTCCTTATCAAGCTTTATCTTTCATCGAACATCAATCCAAAATCAATATCAGTTGCATCTAATGTGTACTTCAGTGTCACATCAAATTAATGAAAACAATTTTATTCCAAGCCAAGCTTCAAAATCCTGATCAATCAAATCCAACCAATCCAATCATCATCCTGGGATATCCTTCCCAATCCTTGTGTTGCTTAACACTATCCTTGCATTGTTGTGTATCCTCAGCAATGTTATCATCATCAATCTTGAAATCCTTGTTTGTTTAACACTATCCTTGCATTTTTGTGTATCCTCAACAATGTTATCATCATCAATCCATCAATCTGATCAATCAATCCTAGCTTGGTTTCCAACAAAATCCCCCAAAAGAGCACTGATATCATCACATATCATCATCCAAATCATCAAAATCATATCAAAAATAAAAAATAGAGTCATATTTCCAAACTATGTCATCTTTGAGCTTGAACGTAGGCAAGGTTGATCTTTGATCATCCCCCGAGACACCCTAGGTCAGTCCTTTAGGCGTCTGTCACAATTTGGCAATTCGTTTGCCCATATCTCATCATCAAGTCGAGTATGTCATGAGTCAAACTATGTGGTCTCTCCGTGTATAACATAGGCAAGGATAATCGATGGATCAACTCTCAAGACCCCTAGGATAGGTCTTTATATTAGTCTCTTCATCATAAATCTTGAAAATCTAAAAAAATGAAAAATCCGAAAATCAAAACTGCCTCAAAACATTTCAAAAACACCAAAAACATCCAAGTATCTTGCTTTCACCCACAATAATCACCACTCATAATAAATCATCATCACCTTCACCCTTTGGTGAGTCAGTCAAAAGCAAGTCTAGCAGGTTCCAAAGAGAACACCCTAATCGTCAGAAGTCTCAAGTCTAGGTCAATAAGCAAGCAAGTTGATGAAATCAGAGTATCAATAGCTTATCATCCAATCAGTCTCATTAAAACCCTGATCACAGCATGTCCTAGGATGCATCCTTCCTACACTAGACATCAACATCAGGTATTACCTTAGTTTAGCCTTGGCTAGTGGTACGAAGAACATTAGATTGTTTGTTTACTTTATCTTGGTCTTTTGACTTATCTTATTTTGTGCTCATTCCAAGGACTTCTCAATGATTCCTAATGAAAAATAGATTTAGAGAGAAAGGAATGGGGCAACAATCATTATCTTTTTTATCTACTATTCTTGTTGGGTATTCTTGTAAAATAACTTGGCAAATACTTGCTTCATTAGGTGCATCCTAGCAAGGTTTCCATATGTCAAGTGTGAACAAGAATAATCCTATTTGATTGTCGAGTCAAAGTCCATCACACTAGGTGCAACGTCATCCTGGTTCTTTATACCTTGATGCATCGTACCTACTTGTGTTATCAAACATAAAGTAATTGGCCCTTTGAAAATCCCAACTCCTGGTAAGAAAATCATCATCATCAACATCATTCATAATGTAGGCTTGTTGGATCTCCTTTCTTCTATCTTTACTAACATTTCTATCCAAAATTGGTGTGTTGTATCAAAATATACATGAGGATACCCATGGCCTATGACTGTCTATACATCATCAGAATTGTCTACGTCAAATATTTGATCTTTCTAAAGAATTATCTTTCATCCTCTAATCAATAGAACCACTCCTCTCACATTTTATCACGATCTCGATCAGAAAATTGAACATTTTTGCTCAATCTCTCGAGGGGGCAATATACCAGCATAATCCTTCTCGCTGGGGCAACATTGGGGCATCTAAAAAATCATAATTTTTTTTGATCTTTGATTACAACAGTTTATTCTTTGAACCAATACAACAAGTGCATTGCTTCAAAGAGGGGCAAAATATAGACATGGAAAATATACCGACACACTTGATCCTGATTACTAACATTTTTTCGTCTTGAATCACCTTCTCAGCTTGTCATCACCTTTCATCCCTTAATTGAATAAATCATTATTTATCTGATTAAGTCATTCTCGTCTATTAATTAAACAAATCATTTTATTTAATTAATCTGATCATCCCTCTTTTAATTAAATAATTCCCTTTATTTAATTAAATCTCTAAAATCATATCCTTAAATTAAATAAATTAACCTTATTTAATTTAATCTAACATCATCCCCCTTTAGTTAAATAAATCAAAATCTTTATTTAATTAAAGCCTAAATCATTTTCCTCTCAATCTTGATTTAAATAAATCCTAAAATCTAAGTCAATTCTCAAATCACCTAATCTCTCATTAAATTGATCAAATCTTGATTAATTTAATCTCAATCACTAAAATCTTCTAGATTTTGCAACTTGCACCAATAAATCAATTTAATTGATTTATTAATTCATCTATTTTCCCTCAACTTGGTATCAAAAGGGAATATTCTTCAAATTTGAAAAATCTGTACAAAAGGGGATGGGTACTTCCAACAAGGAATTTAATGTCTCTTACATGTCCTTGGCCTTGAGTCAAGTGACATTAAATCCATTCCTCTCCCCCTCCAAGTTTCCAACTTTCAAATTCAAAATTTGAATCTAATGTCATTTATTGGCACTTTGATCAAAATGTGCACAATCTTCAACCATTCACATCTTGACAAGTGGCACTTGGCTATTGGATGTTGAATGATCCCACATTGCTCAATTTCACTCATTCTTCTAATTTGGAAATCTATAAATGAGAGAATCTTCCTCTCATTCTATCATCCACAAATCCAAGCAAGTCTACTGTACTTCATTTCATCCACAACTTAGAGCCAAGTTACTCTCTTCACATTGAGAGCTAATTTTATCCATTTCATATCAAGTGTTCATCATTTTCATGGTTTCATAGCAAGGTTATGCCGAAATTTCATCAAGGAGCTTTAATCATCCACAAATCTTCATCAAAAGCTTACAAAGGAGTTGGGAAAGGGCCAATTTCTACACATAATTGGCACCAACTCCCCCATGGGATCAAGAGTTTGCATCTTAGAATAGGATTTCATTACTTTCTTTTTTAATTTATTTATTTTCTTTCCTATTTGAATATTGCAAATGGATTTCATGGGGAATCCTTGTTCTTTCTTACATTTCAATCTAATAATGTGCTTGTTTGCCATGTTTGTGCAGGTCAAGGATTGGGGTTCACAAGATATATGCTTTGTCTTTGAATGCAAAACAAGATTTTGAGAAATGTTAATGACACTTGAATTGTCACAAAATATGGAAACAGGTTCTTCATACTCAATTCTGACATCTCTCAATATTTGCTTCATCCGCAATACTTGGGTACAACTGTTTGCAGCAACAATGTACTCTACCTCAACAGTATATAATGAAACCGAGTTCTACTTTTTGCTTAACCAAGATACCAACTTCTTACCTAAGAAGAATGCACCACCACTGGTACTCTTCCGATCGTCTACATCTCCTGCCCAATTAGCATCAGTAAAAGCACTTAGAGTAAGATCATCATCCTTAGGATACCAAAGACCAAGATCAACTATCCCTTTTGGATATATGAATATTCTTTTTACAATAATCAGATGGGACTCTTTAGGATCAACTTGAAATCTAGCAACCATGTACACATCATTCATTATATCTAGCCTAGTCTGAGTCAAATAGAGTAATCCACCAATCATTGACCTGTATCTTGTTTGATTTACTTTAGGAGAATCATCTTTCTATGTAAGTTTGCATCTGGTCACCATAGGTGTACCAAATGGTTTTGAATCTTCCATGCCAAACTTGTTTAGGAACTCTTTCACATACTTAGACTGAGATACAAAGGTTCCATCATCTAAATGAGTGATTTGCAGTCCTAAAAATTATTTCAGCTCTCCTATCATTGACATTTCAAATTCACTTTTCATTTCATTGGCAAACTTCATACACAAATCATCATCACCTTCAAAAATAATATCATCAACAAAGACTTCAATGATCAGTTCTTTGCTCTGATCCAGCTTCAAATACAGATTGCTGTCGGCAGTACCTTTATTGAATCCAAGTTTCAACAAGAATTTATCCAATCTACCATACCAAGCTCTAGGAGCTTGCTTTAGTCCATAAAGAGATTTCTTCAATCGGAATACCATGTCCTTTTCATCAATCAACTGAAATCCATCTGGTTGTTCAACATAAACTTCTTCTTCTAGTTCACCATTCAAAAATGCTGACTTGACATCTATCTGATAAAATTTGCAATTCTTGAAAGTAGCATAAGAAAGAAGTAATCTAATAGCTTCAATTCTAGCAATAGGAGAAAAAGTTTCTTCAAAATCTATACCTTCCATCTATGAGTATCCTTTGCAAACCAATCTTGCTTTGTTTCCGACCATATCACCTTGTTCATTCAACTTATTCCGGAACACCCACTTGGTTCCAATCACATTTTTGTTCTGAGGTCTAGGTACAAGATCCCATGTATCATTTTTTTGTATCTGCAACACTTATTCTTTCATGGCTTCCATCCAATGTTCACCTTACATGCTTCACTGATATTTCTAGGCTCAACTTTAGAGATTAGACAATATTCTTCTAGAATTCTTCTTCTAGTTTGCACACCTTTTCTTTTGTCTCCTATGATTTGACTATCAGAATGATTTTGTCTTACATACTTAGGAGTTTTGAGATTTTCTCTTACCTCTTGTTCTTGTGTTCTTTCTTCTGCACTTTTGCTATTTACTGCTTCTTGATTCCCTTGGTTCACCAGAACAATTTGAAGTTGATTCTATACCTGAACATTACTTTCATTTTTAGTACCTATTAGAACCCAAAATTTCCATTAAAAACCAAAGTGATTTTCCACTATTTTCATTTAAAAACCCTAAGGTTTTCCCACTTGAATCTAATATTTTCCTACCTTTTCATGAAAAAATTCATTTATTCCCCTTTCAAAAAATAAAAAAATTGACTTATAACTTATACCGCTATTTATTTTTCTCAGGGCAGCACCTTTTTCTGCTATACCACGGCCCCTTTCAGGGTGGCTCGCGGTATGGCGGTGATGGTTATGTGCAGTCAGCCCAGTTAATGAAGCAAGCAAGGAGAGCGGTTAGTGAACGACCACCATCACACCGCGCGCGGTCAAAATTCAGACTGTGGTAGCGCGGTGGGCGGTGAGACAACTGGCAAGGCGGTGGATGGTGATGGTTAAGGGGTGAGCATAAAGAACTTACCATGCCACCACACACGGTCAAACCACAAACCATGGTAGCGCGGTAAGCAGTTAGCAGAGATAGTGAGGCTACGGGAAGCAGTTACCACTAGACTGCAACCGATCGAAGGGGGCACTACGGTAGCACAATGGAGGGAGGTGGCGGTATCAAGTACATTTCTGATTTGTCAAAATGTATTCCCATTTTGTGTGATTTAATTGATTGGTGTCTGTAAATCAGGATTAAATTATTTCAATAAGTCATAGTGGTTTTAAGATTTCTTTTGGATAGTTAAAGAAGAACCAGATTAAGAAACATTCCAGCACAATTTATACAAGTCATAAATTAATAAAGTTTTATGCCAGTCATAGAATTTTCAAAGTGCCTAACAACTAGAGTTAAGCAAAAGAGGGAAACACATATCATTATTAATTTTTGACTCCATTTCCCATGTGGATAGAAGGCACTGGTCTATCACAACCTAGATGTTAAAATTCATAAACAAACAATCTTTTCAAATCCTTTCATCTATGCAATAGGAGTAGGTACAGGTGTAGTGTTTTTATTTGTCCACTTCCATTTGCCATTGTGGGTAGATAGTTTAAAAAAGAAATACATTTCAATCTACATCATTCACATAGGTTCACCCGCCTTGGTCTAGCAGAACCTAAAGAGAAGAAGGTTCAATTACATCAATTGGCCTTGTACGTTGGCCAAAAGCGTTGTGAGAGCTTGGCAACCTCTCATGGTTCAAACCTATGTTTTTGAGAACCAACAGTTTGGCGACTCTACTGGGGACTAACTTAGAGAAAAATCTGGTGGCAGGCAGCCTTTCCATATAGATTCATTGAGGAGAAATTCATAGTTAAGAAGTTTAATGAAAATTGACTCCGCTGGGTGAATCAAGAACAATTTCATTTTCTCACTTTTAAGAAAGTGGGTGGCGACTCTGATAAAGAACCTGATGAAGAATACTTGGAACAATACAATTCCTAATCAAAATGGGATGTCTTCAAAGTATAAAAGGCCTTGTTTTCCGAACCCACCCACCTCAATACCCTGCACACCATAGTCCAACTTATATTCATTATCATCAATTTGCACTTGATGTGGAACCTGCTATCCGTCTTCAAAAGATAAGCCAAAGTCTTCTAAAAAGGTTTTATGGCATAAAGAGACACAAAAGGGAATTTGGACGCTACCTCTTCAACAAAATGGTGAATATTTGTGTGCAAATACCTATTAATCACATGCCCAACAAATCCATGTTTATTGAGCAATTCATGAAAGTATGTTGGCCTGATTTAATTCATTGTCCTTGGTCAGTAAAACCAGTCACTTTTGACCAAGTAGATGTGCTAATTGATATCATTGATAAGGAGATGTATGAGGATGGTGGCAATCATATTAGTGGTAGAATTTATCAATCAGTGAAAACAAACATATAATCTCTTGAAAATACATGTCAGAATCAGCAGATTGAGGAGAAAGAGGATGAATATGCACATACTCAAAGCCAAGAATCCATCACAGAATCATAATGTGGAATTTCCCCCATAGATTCATTTTTTGACATAAGGAAATATGAAGGAGAGGAGGAAAACTCTCTATACAATAGGATGACAGACGTTTGTATGCAATTACCTCCTCATTTTAGGCGTACAAGACCCATGTTTGTTGCACAATTTCTAAGAGCATCGAGGCCTGAATAAGTTTATTGGTCAGAATCATCAAAACAACGTGCCTTTGACATAGTGAATGAATTTATTGATTCCATACTTGGGACAAGGTATGTGGATACTGGCAACAATGAATCTAATAGTGATATCATGGATGGTCAAACAATGCAACAAACAAAGGAAGTATGTGCCGCTGGGATTTCTAATGACAATTTTTTAGGTTTGGAGGATGATGAAAATATAGAAGAGATCAATGAGAAAGAACTTGTGAATTTTGATGCACAACAAGGTGATTCTTGCAGTGCTTATGAAGATCAAGAGGAAGAAGAAATAGTAGAAGATATGGAAGTAGAGACTTGTTCACTCAGCAATGAGCAAGTTTCAGATTTGTTAACTCTTGAATACCAGAAGTATGCACATAAAGATGATTCCAAAATTTTGGCTCCAAAATATATCTGCTTTGATAGTGAAGATACTATGTGCAACAATTCATATGACTCCATGAGCATCTCTCAGACTGATGAAGAGATCTTTGAAGCTGATCAAGAATCCTTGTCTGTCCCGGAAGAGGTATGTGACTTGAATAATTTTTGCCTACAAGAAAAAGATACTGGTTTGCATGTTATTGATGATGAGTGTTCAACTCTTGTTGATTCAAGTGTGTATGAGGATGACTGTATGGATCTAGAGGGGGTGTAAGTGCCAACTGGTGATAGGAAAGAAATGGAAAGTGTTTCTGATTTGATTGTTTCAGAGGATGTTAATGAGACATAATTTTTTGACTTTCATGAGAAGCATTCAGATTTTTAGGTCCCAGTATTGCTGCAGGATGATTCCGTAATGTATGATAATGGGCAAGCCTATGAATGTTTTGTTAAATGTGGATACACTTTGTGTAATGAGGGTGACAAATATTTATATTATGAAATGTAGAGTGGTGAAATGAATATGAATCAGATTAAATACAATGATTTCCTAAAGGTTTTTGCATGTAACAGGGCAGATGGAATGGATAGCTTCAAAAGAAACTTGATGAGCTCTAATCAGAACAAGGTCTATGATAGAGGAAAGTGTAGGTTCTTCTTTTGGGGTGGCCTGGGGCCATCCCTTATGGTTTGATTTTTGAACCATAGCAGATACAGAGGATTAAGGATTGCTAGTCCATGGACAATCCCTAACAAACCTCTTTAAACATTCTTTTCCATTCACAATAGTTTTAGAAATTTTGAAGGGTCTGGGTTTGCCAGTACATGAACATTCCCAGAGGTGCCCTTATATTTAACATCATTTTATTTCCATGTTTAGTAGTATAGGATTTTCCATTTCTCCATTTTGCTCCATTTTCCATCTCTGCTTTGATTCATCCCCTCCATATTCCATGGCCTTCATTTTTCATTTCCTTCGCTTGGTCTACTCTCCCAATAGATATTCTGGATTTTTGCAGTGATTTGCAAAATCACTCATCCCCAATAGGAGCCACTATTAGAACCCAAAATTTCCATCAAAAACCAAAGTGATTTTCCACTATTTTCATTTAAAAACCCTAAGGTTTTCCCACTTGAATCTAATATTTTCCTACCTTTTCATGAAAAAAATCATTTATTACCCTTTCAAAAAAGCCAAAAATTGACTTATATCTTATACTGCTATTCACTTTTCTCAGGACAACACCTTTTATCGCTATACCGTGACCCCTTTTAGGGTGGCTCATGGTATGGCGGTGATGGTTATGTGCAGTCAGCCCGGTCAACAAAGCAAGCAGGGAGAGCGGTTAGTGAATGACCACCGCCACATTGCGTGCGGTCAAAATTCAAACCGCGATAGCGTGGTGTGCGGTGAGACAACCGACAAGGCAGTGGAGGGTGATGGTTAAGGGGTGAGCATGAAGAGCTTACCACACCACCGTGCATGGTCAAACCACAGACCATGGTAGCACGGTAAGCAGTTAGCAGAGACAGTGAGGCTATGGGAAGCGGTTACCGCTATACTGCAACCGGTTGAAGGGGACACTGCGGTAGCACAATGGAGGGAGGTGGCAGTCAGAGTATGATTATCATGCCACCACAGATAGGTAAAATGCAGACCACGGTGAACAATGAAGATAGTGGCAGACGGTCACCGTGCAACCGCAGGGAGTTAAGAGGAAGACAACGGTAAGGTGGTGAAGGGGTTAGAGAAGTCAAAATACCACCACACCACAGGAAGGCAAGATGTTGACCGCGGTGGGGCGGTAGAAATAATAAAGCCACGGGGAATAAAATATTAAGACTAGGTAAAGTATAATGAAATAAATAAAAGACAAGAAAAAAGTAAAAAGGGAAAAATTAAAGCAGAACTATTGTAAAAATATTTAATTTGCCTAGAGGCAACATAATTAAATATTTTAATTGCTGTCATGGAATAACAAATGATTTTACCATAAATTGAAGGGTCATGACCCTTGAGATGTAATGTATAAATATTTCAAAAAATCAAAGAGATGTGAGGAGTTAGATAGTAGGAGTTAGATCTTTTTTAGAAAAGGGACTGGGAATGTAAATAATGGCAGACTTTCTTGAAATAGAATCAATGGAGATAATATATTTTGATTGGTGAAGTTATTTCTTGGTGTTCAGTTGTTGTGTCGTGTTAATTCAAATTCTTTATTTGGTTCTCTCTAACTTGAAGTCATTTTATCATTTAAATCAGTGTATCAAGTACATTTCTGATTTGTCAAAATGTATTCCCATTTTGTGTGATTTAATTGATTGGTGTCTATAAATCAGGATTAAATTATTTCAATAAGTCACAGTGGTTTTAAGATTTCTTTTGGATAGTTAAAGAAGAACTAGATTAAGAAACATTCTAGCATAATTTATGCAAGTCATAAATTAATAAAGTTTTATGCCAGTCATAGAATTTTCAAAGTGCCTAACAACTAGAGTTAAGCCAAAGAGGGAAACACATATCATTCTTAATTTTTGAATCCATTGCCCATGTGGATAGAAGGCACTGGTCTATCACAACCCAGATGTTAAAATTCATAAACAAACAATCTTTTCAAATCCTTTCATATGTGCAATAGGAGTAGGTATAGGTGTAGTGTTTTTATCTGTCCACTTCCATTTTCCATTGTGGGTAGATAGTTTAAACAAGAAATACATTTCAATCTGCATCATTCACATAGGTTCACTTGCCTTGGTCTAGCAGAACCTAAAGAGAAGAAGGTTCAATTACATCAATTGGCCTTGTATGTTGGCCAAATGTGTTGTGAGAGCTTGGCAACCTCTTGTGGTTCAAACCTGCATTTTTGAGAACCAACAGTACCATCATGTTGATCATCTGAATCATAACCACTAGATCTGGATGATTTATCGATGTCTTCATCAACCTTGACATTTTCACTTTCAACCATTTTCTTCAACCTTTTATTAAAGCACCAATAAGCTTTGCTTTTAGTAGAGTATCCAAAAAGGATTCCTTCATCACTTCTAGCATCAAACTTACCTATATCATCATCTCTCTTGATGTAGCATTTGCTTCCAAAGATTTTGAAATACTTGAAAATAGGCTTATAACCAAACCATAGCTCAAAAGGTGTCTTACCAGAATTACTGTTGACATTCACCCTATTAATGGTGTACACAACAGTACTTACAACTTCTCTCCAGTAGAAATGAGGAACATTTTCTTCCAACATCATGGTTCTAGCAGTGTCTAGAATGGTTCTATTCTTTCTTTCAACAACTCCATTCTGTTGAGGGGTTTGGGGAGCAGATAGCTGTCTTTGGATTCCATGTTCTTCACAAAAAGAATTGAATTCCCATGAAGTAAATTCACCACCTCTGTCCGACCTTAGATATTTGATCCTTTGACCTATCTCATTCTCTACCATAGCTTTAAAACTTTTGAACTTTTCTAATGCTTCATGTTTTTCTCTCAAGAAAGCGACCCATATCATTCTAGAATAATCATCAATGAGCAACATAAAATAACTTTCTCCTTGTATGCTTCTGATTCTGGAAGGACCACATAGATCAGTATGTATCAAATCTAGTACTCTATTAGAACTATACTGTTTACTCCGAAAATAATTTCTTGTTTGCTTTCCCATTTGACATTCCTTGCACATAGAGTTAGTAGGCTTCACTAACTTAGGTAGATCTCTAACTTCTTGAGTAGAGCTTATCTTGACAATGTTATCAAAGTTCACATGACACAACCTCCTATGCCATAACCAACTTACATCAATTTGAGCAATCACACAACTTTCACTAGCAGCACTCAATTGTAAGATATTACCTTTTGTCTTTGTTCCTCAAGCAATCATATTTCCTGAACTTCCAAATATTCTACACTTACCATTCTTGAACTGTAGATTGTAGCCTTTGTCTAGGAAATGCACCTGAATGCAAGTACATTCCCTTTTTATTCTTCATTATACTTCTAACAGGGTATAATCTTGTGGACTAACATCCACCGTGGTTTTTCCCCTAACAGGGTTTCCATGTATAAAATCTTGGTGTTCATGTGTCTCTGATGTGTTGTTGATTTAATGTTTGCATTGTTAATTGTTAGATCTGTGATATAAGGTTGATTAATGTTGTATAATTTTGAAATTGGTAACAACTAAGTCACCCCCCCTCTCAGTTGTCTATCCTTGTTTTTCCAACAATTGGTATCAGAGCTAGTTCCTCCAAAAGAAGCTTAACAGCTTGAGGTGATCCGAGATGGCATCATTCAAAAAGGATAGTCCTAGATTTGATGGTACAAACTACTCTCTATGGAAGTCAGGATGGAATGTCATTTAAGATGCATTGGTGAACCTTTCTGGCAGATGACACAAATTGCATATACTATTCCTCAGAATGGTCCCTCCTTTGAAGATGAGATCAAGCAAGCATAAATTAATACCAGGGTAGTAGAAACACTGGTGAGTGCTTTGACAGATTAAGAGATGAAAAATGTGATGGGATTGAAGACTGCATACCAGATTTGGAAAAATCTGGAAACATTGTATGAAGGAGATGCACTAGTGAAAAGTGCTAAGCTACAAAATCTAAAAGGAAAATGGGAGAGCTTGAAGATGAGTGAAGATGAGAACATATTTTCCTTCTCACATAAGATGAATGAATTGGTGATGGAAATTAGATGTGCCGGTGGAACCTTGGATGATAATGAAATTGTGGCTAAGATACTTAGGGGAAAAACCATGGTGGATGTTAGTCCACAAGATTATACCCTGTTAGAAGTATAATGAAGAATAAAAAGGGAATGCACTAGCATTCAGGTGCATTGCCTAGAGCACATTTCTCATAGGGAAGGCTTACTGCCTTACATACAATAATCAGATTAAGTCCATCTAATGAATTTGAGCTGAGAAATTAGCTTCTATAAAAGCCTGATTACAATTCCAGTTAGGTGCACAAAAATTTCTTCAAAATCCTCCACCCTCTGCTCAAATTGTTCCACACTCTGCTCTGAATGATTTGACCTTTATTCACACTTGTATATCACTTGCTCACTTGAGCACTTCTCTCTAAATGAGGAACAAAATCTCATATATATATATTTGCTATACGGATTTACAATCACTATTCAGTCAGCCACAAATAAAGAATGAATTATAACTGTCGGCCTTGATATTTGAATAAATTACAATGCGCACCAACACAAGTTAGTCACAACATAGTGAGGACCCAAAAAAACATCTCCAAACATGCCAAACAATAAAATATTAATCCTCATGGATCTGCAACACGCTAACATCATCATGTCGGCCAAGAACATGAACACTCGGGTACACATCGAAATAATCTCCAATCACGAACACTACAATCACTACGGATGTACAATAATGATAGAGCATGATCTAGAATCATCCATGAATGTCACAGGTACATGTGCAACACATGAAATTACCAGAATTTCATCCACTTCAACCAAGAACACCATCTATAGAAACTGAGTAACTGTAGGCACACATATCTTTATAACTTCCACAAATCTTTATGCGAACCTCTGAAACTTTCAGACAACATACTAGAAATCTTTAGCAACAAACCCTTTGAAGCACACCTTCATATCTTCAACACACAGAGCTTTACAACATTCTGAACTTCTCAACTCCACTGGCTGCCTGTACTATAGTTTTTACAATTTTCTCAATATCCTTGACATATACAGCCTTAAGCAGATTCAATGCTAATAATGTTGACATCAATGAAAACCACATATTAGAAAAATAACCACAAAATCCGATAGGAAAAAGACGAAAGAAGACAAAATTAGCTCTAGTATGCCCCCAGAAAACACCACAAATGACATAAGTGACCCATGGGGTTATAGACCAAGTGACCTTGTAACTCCTCAAAAGAAACCCACATTTAACGCAATATCTAACCAACCACCAAGTGAGGAGGAAGTAATCCACAAACAATAGGAAATGATGGATAGATCAAACCAAAACCCAAAGGACATGGTCATAGAAGAAGTGGATAGTGAGGAAGAATTAGATGAGGAATAATTCTTTCAACACTCTAGTAATCCCAAGTTACTTAAACTGATGGAAAATTGCTAGGAAAGGATCTAAATTCCTACTTATTCAAATTAGCACAAAGTGGTGCTAAGCTACCTATAGACTTTAATGTGGAAGGTCTTAAGGATCCTAACCTCATTCCCTTAGGGGATAAATCAATTTTGAAAAAATACCCAAACCAATGGAGATTCTAAACATGCCACCAATCTTCTCAAAAAGCAAGGATCAACCTAAACAACAACCAATGGACAACCCTTTGTTTAGGAAATCATCCCAAATTAAACAAGCAGTGGTGGCCCAACAATATCAAGGAGGTCCATCTCAATACATTCCCCACAAGGTAACAACCCACCATAAGGACAATGCATGCCACATAATGCATCATATATTGATCCTTCAACCAACATAACAATCCAAAAAAGTGTACCACCAACACACTATCAGGCTAACCTTCAATATAACTCATCCCAACAACAAGGTGTACCACCAATGCATTATTAGGGTAACCTTCAATACAATTCATCCCAACAACATGGTGTACCGCCAACGCACTACCAAGGTAACCTTCAAAACAATTTGTCCCAACAATAAGGTGTACCACTGGTACACTACAAGGGTACCCTTCAACAAAATCAACCACAACAAGGTGTACCACCAATGCACTATCAAGGTACTCCTTTTCAACAAAATCAATGAGGACTTAATCCTTCTTCCCCACAATAAGGACTTAACTCTCCTTCCATACAACAAGGACCTAACCCTCCTTACATCAACAAGGAATTAATCCTCCTTTCATACAACAAGGACTTAACCCTCCCTACATTCAACAAGGAATTAACCCTCCTTCCATACATTAAGGACCTAACCCTCCTTACATTCAACAAGGACTTAACTATCCTTACAATCAACAAGGAATTAATCCTCCTTTTGTACAACAAGGAACTAACCCTCCTTCCACCCCACATGGTTACTAAGGTCCTATACCTCCATAATACCCAACCTATGACCAACATTTTTTTTTGGGACAACAAGACTACTATGCATAGGGTCCACAAACAAATGTACCAAACACAAAGGTAGGCATGCAAATACAAGCCTTAAATAAAAAGATATTAGACATCCAGATTGGAAAACCAAAGAAGACCTACACTCTACATGATATATGTCCATTCCCTTTTGATCGCTCTATTACTATGCTCCCCTTCCCAAAATTTTGAAATTCCAAAGTTTGACAAGTACAAGGGAAAGGGAAATCCCATAGAACATGTGCGAGATTTCTCAGTAGCTTGCATGGAAGTGCAAAATAATGATTCCCACCTAATGAGACTTTTCCACACAGTCTTATAGATCACACTATGGAATGGTTCTCCCATCTACCATCAGGTATTAAGAGTTCTGATGAACTGACCAACAAGTTTGTGAATCCCTTCTCATTCAACATAGAACATGATGTCACCATCAGTGACCTCTACAATATTAAACAAAGCCAAGGAGAATCTGGTACATCCTACCTACAAAGATTGAGACATAAAGCTAGTAGGTGTAAGTGGCATAATCCTGACAAAGAACTAGTGGATATCTTTGTTTCCAATTTCTAAGCAGAATTCAATTACCAACTCACCATGTTGTTCCCCAATAACTTCGAAGAGACTATTGAAAAGGGACTACACATAGAAAGATCTCTCATAGCAAGGGGAGTCATTAAACTAAACGACTCAAAAGATAACCCTTCTAGTTCAAATGACAAACCCAATATTTGGGCCAAGAACAAAAATATTACCAATGATGGAGTAGTTGATGCTAGAGTTGTATGGAATGTGCAAAATCCCAATGGACCACTAAACAAACCCCAAGTTGCACAAACAAGCTATGTTCCCAACAACGTACAAAAAAATCAACTCACCTATCCCTAATATAATCAATCGGATAACCAATAGACGAATCAGGGAGGACAACAAAGACAATATAATCAACCAAGGAGAAAATTTACTCAATTAGGAGAAAAACTTGAGACAATAATGTGTGAATTTTTTCAAAAAAACCTCATGAAAGTTAACAAGGGCCCAAACTATGAAGAGACAAGTTTTAAAACACCATAGTACAATGAAAAAGACTTATGTGAGTTCCACAAGATTAAGGGGAATATGATGAATAACTACATGATACTTAAACATATAGTGTAAGACTTAATCAACAAGGGATAAGTTGATATGAAACACCATCCTAGAAATGAAGACCTCCAAATATACACGGATCCAATTCCTAACCATGCTAAGAAAAATGACAAAGGGAAAGAACAAGACTATCACAACACTAACTAAACCTATGGTGACACCATCTTAGGTACCCTCTCCCAAGCAGATGACACTAGGGTCTATGTGTTAACTATACGAGGCAGAGACCCCAAATGTAACATAACTACTCGTCGAGGGAAAGTCACAATGCAAGGAGCCCCACCTAAACCCATAACTAAGTCACCCAATGACTGAACTAGGTATTACATTAGTAGATTAGCTGGTTGCCTCCCTGGAGTTAGGGTTCTGAGGAACAACTGAAGAAGACTCTTGCTTTGATCTCCATCCTAGATCTGTTGAAATTATCACATGCGCATAATGAAATACTAGAGAAATATTTGGAAACATTGGTCCCTAATGACCTCAATCCTGATTAGTTTCAAGCCATGGTTGGAAAAATCACGACCACTCATCATTTAGTATTTTTTGAGAAAGACCTTTTGCATAAGTCATTCCACAACCAAGCCATTTATATAGAGGTTGGTGTCCACAAACATATGGTCAAAAGAGAATTGATAGATAACTGTGTAGGTTTAAATATTTGTACCTTTAAATTTGTTAAACAACTAGGGTATTCTAATGATGTAATTGACAAGGGCAAGAGAATCACTATAAGGGCTTATGATGACTTATAAAGAAATTAAGAAGGGATAATCAGGTTACCTATGTAGATAGGATCAACACCAATAGAAACAACATGTCAAGTGCTAGACCTTGAGCTACCATATAGCCTTCTTCTAGGGAACCCATGGATTCATGCACTACAAGTGGTTCCTTCGACATTCCACTAGTGTCTAAAATTTCCTCACGAAGGAAAGGAGGTTACATTATATGTCGATCTTGAACCCTTCCACTACTATGAAAAATTGTAGGAGAAATACAACAAAATCCAGCATATACCTATTAATGATATATCATTTCACTCCTTCTCATATGTCGCCCCATCAACACTACCATCAACTTCAGCTAAAACCTCATCAAGTGAGCAACCAAAATATGATCCCAAGATTCAAGTACTTGACAAAGGTAACATGAACTATCATTTCAATCAAGCCTTTTCCATTGGAATGCTTCCCCCAACATCAAAGGTTTATGGAGGGCCTAAGCAGATCAAACATGTCCAAGCAGTAACAATGGTAGCCAAACCCACTATCTTTACCAAGTGGGGAGATATGAAGGATGAGGAAATATTCAAAGAGGACCTCTTGTCAATGATTTACAAAGAAGACCAAAAAGAACCAGAACAACTACAACCACTTCTAATTGATCCTAGTAGTAAAGGGTATCAAATGGCTAAACAAATGGGATACACTCGAAAAGATGGCCTTGGGAAACATAAACAAGGAAGATGGGAACCTATTATAGTGGAACAAAGAAAGAATAACATGGGACTAGGCTATGGTTCGATAGATGTGGTAACTCTAAACACTGGATGTACCTATTTTAAGAAATGAGCTCTTTCTACAGATGTTAAAACATTGGATACCTATTGTGTAAGGGGGGAATTGATATGATGCAAAGAGATCAAAAAAATTCTTAAATTGAAACTAATCTAATCCAAACAAAAGCTAAGATTCATATCCATTACTCATGAAATGAAACTACGAAGAATAATGAATTCATAAAAGCAATTGAAACAAAACAATAACAATGAATTCAATACAATGTAGCTTAACCATCCCATGTCAAAGCGTGTTCAAAAAGTTGTTGGATTGTTCATTGTATCAATGCGAAGCCTCCATTAGTGCATGCAAGAGCTTCAAGGTTGTGCAATGTCATTGATCGAAGATGTGTGTAAAGTTTGTCAAAAGATCAATTTTGATTTTGGCATTACTTCGTTGTGCAAAATATGTTGATTCTTTGATCGTTTTTGAGGAAGAAGATGATTGTTATATAGAAATTGTGTTTCAAAATGAACGCTCAAGATCATGTAGTAGAATATCTTGATCAACAGTTGAAAACTGTTGAGAGGATTTAGATGGGA
Source organism: Sequoiadendron giganteum (assembly GCA_007115665.2). Lineage (NCBI taxonomy): Eukaryota > Viridiplantae > Streptophyta > Pinopsida > Cupressales > Cupressaceae > Sequoiadendron > Sequoiadendron giganteum. The sequence continues at coordinate 240,886,071 of CM021105.1, read as the reverse complement.
ATAATTAGTACAAATTGATTACGTAATCGGTGTGATTGAAGAAATCATTTTGAGTGTTCAGTGGGATTGAGGAAATAGATGGAGCCTTTAGTGAGATTGAGGAATAGATGAATCAATTAGGAATAGATGGATTAGTCAACCTATCAGAGTGAGCAATCAGTGGTTTGTAATTTTCTTAATCATAAAAGTGGGTGAGCATAATCAATTAATTGATTTAATTAATTAAGCCTTTTGAATTGAACGTGCAAATCATGTTTGACTTTTACAAAAAAATTTGTATTTGTTTGATTTGACCTTTTGGATGATGTTTTGAATAATTTATTCAATTATTCATGTTTAGGGGAAGTGATTTAATTAAACTATTATGTTTTAATAATTCAATTGATTTAGGGGAATAAAGTGAATTATTGACATAATTAAATAACCAATGTTATTTAATTAATCAAGAGGAATAAAGGTAGATTAGGACTTTATTAAATAAATGAAATTTATTCAATTAGTCAAAAGTGATAAAAAGTGAATTAATTAAATAATGTAATATTATTCAATTAATAGAAGAAATTAGGGTTTTAGGACTTTATTAAATAAATGAAATTTATTTAATTTATCAAAAATAGTGAAAAAGTGAATTAATTAAATAATGTTGTATTATTCAATTAATAGAGGAAATTAGGGTTTTTGATGCAATTGATGTGAAATGTAGTGATATTAAGTGATAATGATGTCGATGATGAGAGCATGTCATTTAGGATGCATGATAAGTGTTAGGTCATTTTTACATGTCTACATTTTCCCCCTCTTTGAGACAAAGTATTGGTTGCTTTGTTTCAAATATTTTGATGTTAAGATCAAGATTTGAAATTTTTATATGCCCCACCGTGCCTTGGTGGTTAGCAGAATGATGGTAGGATGCTGGGCTGCCCCCTCAAGAGGTTGGTCGAAAAAAATCACTTTTGAGGTCGAGCTCACGACACTATTCCATTTAAGTTTAGATGTGTAGAGGGAAAAAAATTAAGCTTATAGGTCTCTCATTGATAGTTCAGATGTTCTCGAGAGGTGCTAATTTTAACCTAGGAAGGTTTCTTAAGTAAAAAAATTAGGGTTTTAAGGGTTAAAATAGGTAATTAGGGTTCAAGTTACCTTATTTTCACTTTGAGCCTATAGAATTTCTTGTCTCTAGATTTCATGATTTGTCGATTGTTGAGGAGCTATGGTGAGGATTTGAGGAGCCTCACATCACGTGGATGTGGTTCATGAGTTCATATGACCTCTAGGTGTCGGTAACCTGGTATGTACTCTCCTTTCACGTTTTCAACTTTTTGTGTTTGTGTAATTAATGCATGAAGTCAAAGTTGTCGATAGCGGTAGGTTTATAAATTTTTTGCACTTGCATCATTTTTAGCGCTTTTTCTATTTATGAATGGTTTTCTTTTGATTTTTTTGCTCGCACTTGCTCAAATGTTCATTCTTGACCTAAAAGTTCGCATCTATTTTCACTTTTGTTTGAAAATATCTCTTTTGACATTTCTCAAATTTTATGACCGTCCTTGTAGAAAATTTTCGCTTTTGAAATTTTCACTTTTGCTTTTGTTTTGTGCTTTTGAAAAAATAGTCATCGCTTTTGGGTAGTTTGTTCACTTTTGTAAAAAAATATTTACTTTTGCTAAAAAGGTTTTCGCTTTTGCCCTTTTTTGAATTTTAAGCCAATTTTTCAATGTCATAAGTTTGTTTCATGTTGTCATAGTGAATTGTTAACATCGTGGGTTGAATGGGTGCAGGCGATTCTTAATTCACTTATGTCGAGGGAGAGACAACCATGAGAGATATTTGATTTGATCACTGGTTTCTAGGAGTTGGAGCGAGATGTGCTAGATGTTGTTGGGTTGCGACACATTTTCTACATGCTAACTATCTGATATCACAAAGGGATGATGAATGCTCTTGTGGAGAGGTGGCACTCAGAGACATCATCCTTTCATCTACCTACTATGGATGCCACTATCACCGTAGATTCTTGTGGGTAGTGCTGATCCTGTTTCCTTGGTTCTCTATGGTTTGGTCATGGGGCTCATTCTTCTTGATAGGCGAGGTAGAGAGTTCCTACTTGGTTGGGGTGTGTGCATCGAGCGGATGTTCGAGCATGACACTAGATATGCATGGGGCCTGTGTCTCCTTTCTCACTTATATCGAGACATGCACGAGGTTTCCTACTATGGAGGTAGATCTATTTATGTTGGTGTCTCTCTACTGCATGTATGGGCCTGGGAGAACATCCCAGTTGCTTGTCTTGATGGTATTTTAGATCAGACTTCGAAGGACCCATATTCTTATTTTTATTGAAATTTTATTCACTATACTTGGCTTGGACAACTTCCTTACCGTGTTGTGTTTTAGATGATATATCAGGTTTTGTATGGAGGCCATATTTGGATTGTGAGGCATGACATGATTACCAGGAGAATTTACTATTTTGTAGACAGTCTCTGTGGCTCATTGGTTGCATGAGCTCTTTGCTAGAGAGATATTTCCCTGATCGTGTTAGTTGATAGTTTGGTGAGAGCCAAGGTCATTTTGTAGATGGTTATGAGGCTCATTTTGGCCAGACTAATAGAGAGGTCCGTGTCTAGGGTTTACAGGCTGATCATGATGCTACTGTTGCAGATTTTAGAGATATTGCCCCATTCGGGTGGGGTTGGCCAGTTGGTTTAGTAGATCTTGGGACTACCCTAGCTTTTGATCAATGGTGGATGCAGCATATTCTGTTGAGGTTTGAAGATCCTATTGGTGTTCCTTCCATAGGTAGAGAAGGTATTACTAGTCACCGTGGGGAGAGGTAGCATGTTGAAATTGTTGTTGAGCAGCTTGCCAGGGCTAGGTAGGATGGTGGATAGGGTAATTTGATGTAGCAGGAACAAGGACAAGTGTCAGGTTCTCCTCCTCCACCTGGTGATGGAGCAATGTAGTTAGCATAGATGACAGTTACGAGAGACACAAAGGTAGTGCAACGACAAGCCACATAGGCTTAGATTGTCATTCTGACTATCGAGTGAGATATAGCTAGGTGGGAGAGAGTTTCTGCTCAGTAGGAGCTAGCGATAGAGCATTAGTAGAGATAGTATGTAGAGATTTCCCTGACCGCTTCCATTCTTATGGCTTAGTATTAGTCTGAGCGTGAGCAGTTGTTACAGAGGGTGACATACTATCAAAATTAATATGAGGATTTTGTTCCCAGGGCTTAGTAGCGGCCATGCTTTGGAGATTCGAGTACTGCTACAGGTTTCGAGTCAAGTAGTCGCTCTGTTAGACAGCCTGATCAACCTAATCCTTAGAGTCCTCCTCTGGTCGGGTAGTAGTTTTATTTTACTTGATTTTCATGATGTTTTTACTATTTTAGAGATATTATTGTAGACATGATTTTGTATATATATTCATCGACCTAGCTGAGGCCTCGTATATATGTATTTTTTTTTTGTATTATTCTATCACACATGTTTCTATGATGGTGTACCCAACATTATCATTTTTGATGATGATATATATGCTTCAATTCAATTTCACTATGTATTTTTGTTGATCATGGATGATGATGTATATATGATTATGTTTTTTTTTGTATGTTTTTGATATATGCATATGATGTGGATGGATAGATGATCAACATATTGTTATAAGATATGATGTTTTATTATGTATATGATGGATGTTGACTATATATGATACATGATGTTTGTATTGCTTTATTATCATCATGATATTTATTGACGACATTGTGGATGTAGGATGGATATAGAACTAATGATATTGTGATGCAAGATGGATGTTAGAAGAAATATTTGATGATGTATAGAATTTCATGTTATTAGTTGTTTGATGAGTTGCTTTTTCTTTGCATAGAGGCTTCATATATTTAACAATCCTTTTTGATGTAGGAAATGAATACGATCCACCAGGGTATTGATAACCAAGGTAACTTTGTATCCGTTTCGTGGAATTTGAATCAACATACCAAGAATATTCTTTCTCATACCAGACATACATAATTTAAAAAAAAAATTTATGGTTGGGTTGTGTTAGAAATTTTCAGACTAATTACATAGAGAGGTATGAAATACCTAACATGCAACTTCTACACGAATTGTCTCCAAATAACTTCCATACAATTAATAAAGCAAGTATTCGCCATGGTAGTATCACAAAAAAATCTTACAAACAACAAACCTAAATGATGCTCAATTGTCCCCATTCCTTCTTCTCTAAATCCTTATGGATATCCTCAAGAGATCTTGTGAATGAGTCAATAAAATAAATCATAAAGATAAGACTATAAAAAGATAAAATAATATTGCAGTATCACTTGCCATATCTGTTTTAAGGTTTCAGGCTATCATGGACATTGTTGATCATGTCCATCGTAGGAACAAATCCATTAAGGCATATCTCAGGATGTTGTTGGTGAATTGTCAAATGATAGGTAGTTAACACTTTGTCATTGTTTTCATCTGTTTGTAATCAAAGTTTTATGATTGTTTGCTGGAAAGTTCTAACTTTTGATGTTTTCTCTACTTGTTTGTTTGTTTTGTTAAAGGGTGAAGATGATAATTTTGTTTATTATAGATGAAAAGTTTATTATGGGTTGTGATGATGGAGTTAGGACCTTTTTGATTTTTTTGAGTTTTATGATGCTATTTTTGTTGTTTTCAAGGGACTATCCTAGGGCCTCAGGGGCTCATCAAAGATAATCCTTTCCTACGTTGTACACATAGAGGCTTGTAGTTCACTTGGGTTGATAAAAACATATTTTTGATCTTTTCTATTTTTTGAATGTTTTTGCATTTTGTGGTTTGTGAATGTTTTTGGATTTTATATTTTTGAATACTTTGAAATAAAGCATGATAAACATTTAAGTGGATTGACCTACGACCTTGGGGGGTCATAAGCCTTGCCTACATTATACACGTAGAGACCACGTCGTTCGACTGGTGTTGACTCAACATAACATTTTTTTGGGATTTTTTTAAATTTTTGACTACTTTGTTTTGATTTCGTTGTTTTCTATATGTTTTTGATTTTGATAGTTTTTGACCATGATGGGATGCACAAGGATCTAATTCATGACTAAATTTAGGAGGTTTCCCCCAGTTTGAGACAAGACTATCTTCTATAGGAAAGATGAATGAGTGCGGTTCAATAATGTTTAATACGTAATCAGTCATCAAGCCACGGTTGGACATATGTTTTATTATGGATGAATGCTTTAGATAGTACTGATAGATAAAAACGCAAGTATTATTCAAATGTAGCGCCTGTTTGTTAGGTTTTTGTTATGGTACCTTTCCCAGAAGTGCCACAAAGTGGTTTCACTTAGAGAACGTTTTATTTCTCTTTACGATTTTTCTTGTTTTTTCTTTTTTAACTTTTTTTTTAAAAAGATTTTAACCCTTTTTCCTAGGGTATTATGACGTGCTTTAAGTATAGAAATTCTTGAGGTGGCTGCTGTTTAGCAGTTTGGCTAAGGGTTCTCCTTCAGGAGTAGCCAATTGGTAAGCTCTAGAGTCATAGCTTGCTAGGATGATAAATGGGTCTAGCCAATTGGGTTCAAACTTACCTTTTCCATCTTGATTTAGTCGTACCTTCTGATTCTCTTTGAGTACCAAGGCACCAACCTAATTATTTTTATCTTTGATCTTTTTATTATAGCTTTGTTTGAGTCTATTCTGATAAACCTAAAGATGGTTTAACGCAATCAAACCCCTTTTATCTAGGAGTTCCAACTCATTTAATCTGGATACCCTATACTCTTCATTGCTAACCATGCCTTTTAGTGATATTCATAATGAGGGGATTTTGACTTCGATAGGTAAGAAAACTTCCAATCCATAGACCAAGGAGAAAGGTGTGGCACCTATAGGTGTTTGGATACTAGTTCAATAAGCCCATAGGGCTAGGTTTAGTTGCAAATGCCAATCACGACTGGCATCATTAACAATCTTTTTTAGTATTTTTAGGATGGTTTTGTTAGACGCTTCAACTTGACCATTTCCTTGGGGGTAGTAGGGCATGAAGAATCTATGCTAGATAGAGAACTTGGAAGAAAGTTCTTGGATGTCTTGATCCTTGAATGGAGTTCCATTGTCCGTTATGATGGTTTGGGGAATTCCATACCTATAAATCAAATAATTCAAGATGAACTTGGATATCTATTTTCCAATGATGTGGGTCAATGAATTTTTTTTAGGTAGGGGGCATGAGGCTCATATATTAATATATATTATTAAAGTTTACAGATTCTATCTTCAATATTGAAGGCTCTTCATAGCCTAGATATTACAATTTTAGATAAAATCTAATACTATGACCCTTATGACAACCATCTACAATCAAAATCCCTTCCCAAAATTTAAACAGACCATCTTATGTAACAATATAACTAGAAAATCATATACATTTTTCCTTAAAAATCCCTCCCATCTATACAGATAACTATGAAAAAACCCAAAAAATGCTGAAATAACTACTTCAACATTAGATCTGCATTATCTTTTCCACCCTGATAACTCTGCATTCCTGAGTCTTCTTCTTGTTCAAAAAGAGCACATTCAAACTGCTTTACCTTCATCTAATTGTTCCTTATCTTCTTCAAGCTGATTTTAGAGAAAAAATATAGACATTTTCCATTATATGCAAATACTGAAACAAAATTTTTCTTCGTTTCACCAAAAAAACCTTATTCCTCCATAAATTTTGGTTGATTTCATCTTTCCCTTCCTTTATATCATCATTATCACACACATGAGCCTGCGTGCAATGCTCAATAGGGGAAATGTATAGTTGTGTAGCCTCATAAAATCGAGATAGATGAGGGTTTTCATAAACCAACATGCATTCATGCATTTTTAGGAAAATAATTGCAAAATACTTGTTCTTAATTTCTTCCCTCATACACGCACAAATGCATCCTCTAAAATTTCCTAATGCTTGCAAAAGAATTGTATCCTTACCTTCTTGAATAGCCGGCTTCATGGATTCATAAACTTCTTGGTAGCCTTGAAACTTCATGAGAAATTTCCGAGGAAACAACCCTCCCACCATACCATTCCCCTTGTAAAAATTATACCTTCGCACTGCCTTTGGCAAGATATGCCTTGAACAAACTGATGCCTAACAAATTTCTCCACAATGTTTTGCAACTCCTTGAAAGATTGACATAAATCCATTATATTTGAAAGAAAGATAGACAAAACCTATGATGGGTACAAGATTCTTCTCGAGCTCGACTTGATTATTTCTCCACCAATTATGGTTCAAACAGAGTCTTCCATCCTCAGAAAATTTACTTATATCCATTTGGTGAAATATTTAGTTGTAGTAATAATAAACTTATGCTCGTTAGAGGAAGAAAGAGAAATCTTACCTACCAAGTCTAATCCCCATTGTGAAAAAGGCCGTGGTGTGGTGACAGGTCTCAACTCCTATGTTGGTGCATGAATAAGGTCACTTTATTGTTCACTGATGACATTTTTGGGAATACTAAATACATTCTTATTCCATGGAGGGTGAATAGTACCCTATTCTTAACAAATTTTGTACTAGGTTAAGTCCACTAGAGTGGGACCCAAAAACACCTTCGTGTACCTATTGTAAGGAAATTTACGCTTCTTCTACATTAAGACATGAGAGTAACATACCATATAAAATTCAAAGATATAATGAATCTTCTAGGATTGTGAATCGAGAAGTCCTACGGGTAAATATCTTCTTTTGGGTTGCTGTTAGGTCAAGTGGTATGATACCATATTGGATGTAATCAAATGTTTTTTGGTATCATGGTGAATTAGGACAAACAACAACACACACACTAGTTCTAATTCTGGGATATCAAACACCGGTATGAGCAATTGCTCCATAAGGAACTCATACTTAGGAATGTTCTGTGAAATATTGAGAAGTGAACCTATTGTTTCCATGGTATCGAATGCTTTGTTATTGATCCTAGGAATCTGCTCAAAGGTGATGGTGACAAAATATTCCTTAAATCTATCCACCATCATTTTATATGGCATCAACTTGTTGTCTTTTGTTTGACACTCATCATTCACTTTTTTGATTACTAGTTGAGAGTCTCCAAAGACCTACAATTCTTTTATCCTCTATTCAATAGCCATCTTGAGTCATGTGATTAGGGATTCATACTCTGAGATATTGTTTTTACATGGGAAAGTGATTATTTATTCCTTGGGTATACTATCTCCTTGTGATGTGAGAAATAGGATACTTGCTCTAGAGCCATGTTGAGTGTGGTGTTGGTGATTTTTCCAGCTAAGGCTTTGTAAATCCCTAAGGGGTTGCCAATCCCTATACTTAAGAACTAACAAAGTTAGTGGCCAACTAACGAGATTCAGTCAAAGACTAAGATCTCCTACACTTTTGGCTTTGTGAAACCAAGGAGGGTTTTCCTAAGTTTGTTCATAAAAATGGTTTATGCCTATAAGTGTAATTGAGGATTTTTCTGCATCATAAGATTGGTTAGCATCGTACAATATATATCAATTAAATCCACAAAATCAATGAAATGCATAAGAAAACAAAGTAGAGGAACAAATAAGAAAGCTCTCACCCAATTCTTCCGTCTCCATGGCTGAATTCCATTGCACCTTCTAGCTTGCTGTGATAATGAGTGTGCCCTCAGATTTGTGATGAGAAAACTCTATATTGACTAGCCCTAAGCAAAGTTTTGAAGGATTTGTATTCTATTGCTAATGCACTAGAAACTAAATTCTAAATGCAAATAATTGAAATGACAAGCCTAAAATGCAAGAGAGAGATTAAGAAAAATGAAATTAAGAAGCTCTAAATTCAAGATTTCAAGATATTAAGAGATTCAAGATCGTTGAAATGAGAACAAAATTAACATTTTATAGAAAATGCAATTTTGAATGGACGGATGAGATGAGAGATTGAGAAAATGCCCTAGAATCAATGGTCAAGATTCAAAATGGCAACTCTCAATTAAGGTTAGGGTAAGATTCCCAAATGAGTGCACAAGATTTAATTTAAAAAATTAAATCAAGGATGGAGAATGAATGTGACAGTGAGATGAAAATTAGTAAAAATCAAAAGATAAGAAGATGAGATTTAGAAAATCAATAATTTTAGCAATTACTTGATTTGTAGAAGAATATTACCATTTTGAATTAAAATTAATTCAAAATATGGATTTAGTGAGATAGTGAATAATTGAGTTTAAGATTATTTACTAAAAGAAGAAGCAGTTAACCATGTGAAGCCATTTTTAAATAAATTGTTTTATTTAAAAAGAGGGAAATGTCAAATAAGGCAATTAAATGATTAGAAATAATTATTTAATTTAGAAGAGGTGATTGATTAATTAAATAAATTGATAAATCTATTTACTTAAAAGAGGATTTGGGAATTAGTGACATATTAAATAAATAAATTAAAATATATTTATTTAATAATTAAGAGGACATAAATGATAAAGATTAATTAAATAAATTGAGAACTTTATTTAATTATGAGCAGACTTTGATAATTAGTGACACATTAAATAAATAAATAAGATCTATTTATTTAATAATCATGAAGAATAGAAAATCATGAATTAATTAAATAATTATGAATTATTTAATTAATAGTTGAAGGTGGGTTAGAAACATAATTAAAATGTCATAATTATGCTAGGACAAAAAGTGGTAAAATAGTGCTTGCAGGCCTAGGTCATTTTTATGTGTTTACATTTGCCCCTCTTTGTCATAATGTAGTTTATCACGTTATGGCAAAGAAAACAAGTCCAGAATATGCCCCAGTGAAGGTACAAAGTGCCTATGCCCCCTCGGAATTTTTTTTGAATTTTTGCCCGGGGTTAGAAAAATTTGGAAAGTGTCCTGATTAATCAATTTAATGACCAGAGAAACAAAGGCGTGATCAGCCTCAAAAACGTAGAATGCTTAGCTAGTCAAAATGTCAGACAACGGTTGTTAAAAGAGCTTTCAATACAAACCCATTAGGTCAAACCCTAATTTCAGCTTATAAATAGGTTGAAAAAGCCAAACCAAGTGTCATTTTCACATTCGCTAATTATAAATTCCAGAGATTAGAGCTCAAAACGATGGTGATCCCCTCGACAAACCACCGTGGCTACTGCGTGCAGACATTCCGATGACCTGAGGGCGCAGAGGCACCGGTAAGTACCCTATCCAACTTTTAATTTTTTTGATTCTCACATTTAATAGGGTCAATGGGGGGAAAACAAATGTGTTGCAATGCAATTGTCATCATGTAAGCTGCAAATGCCTTTGCGTTCGACACATTCATTTGCATCATGATGCAAGTACAAGGGTAGGTAGGTTAATTGCTAAAAACGCGCAATTGCGAACTCAAACGATGCAAGCGTCGAATTGCAACGCATGTGCTTATTTCCGCGACGCAATTGCAAAGTTGTAACGCAAACGCCAGGTCCAAGGACACAATTGCAATGACATGACGTAATCGCCTTGTGAAATGACGCAATCGTTGTGAGGGCACACAATTGCTAGATGGAATGATGCATTCGTGCTATTGCGATGCAACTGCAAGATGTTGAGCCGCATGTGCCATATTACGACACAATTGCAGTCAATGTGACACAATTGTATTTGACCATGGTTGACCAACATTGACCTTGTATAGGCTCTTGTTTTAGATGCATGCTTGGTTTCTCAGATAGTAATAATTTCCATTGAGCTAGCCCATGTGTGCTAATTCTTGTTTCTATATGTGTAGAGATGATTAGTGCCCATATACACGCAAGAGTTCAGACTAGCCACCTACGCCTTTAGAGATCGATTGAGTGACAGGGACAGATAGCGGTTGATGCAACTGAGATTGTATTATGTCGCCTATATGCCCATTATTCAGGAAAACATGGGCTTATTGACAACACTTTGTGAGAGGTGGCATTCAGAGACCTGTTCCTTTTAGCTTCCCACAGGAGAGGCCATAGTGGCCCTAGAGGATGTTTATCACATTCTGTGCATCCCAATCAGTGGGGAGAGGGTTGTATACAATCCGCACCGAGGGTGATAGGTCCTAGAAGAGATGTATGAGGATGCCGATGGTGGCGGTCTAGGTATTCATGGTTAGGAGATCAGATGGGATGTTGTGGCTGACCAGTTTCCATGGTGGGATGCCATGCTAATGACACTGATTTTTAGAGTGTTGATGCCGGATCGTCGTGGCCACAGATTTTTGATTGGATTGGGAGAGGTACTAGTGTGCATGCACAGTTAGAGGATAGTTTTTGCCTGGGGGCCTTGCCTATTGGCCATGTTATACCATCACCTTCATGAGGTAGTTTACCATGAGGGACAAAGTATCAGCTGTGGGACCACATTACTGATGATCTGGGCATGGGAGCACATTTCAGTTTTTTGACCACTGGTGCAGATTCAATAGTTGGGTGATGGGATGCCCTATGTGTACCTGTATGCGGGTTCAGTTAGCCAGACTCATGTGGGAGATACCGGCTATTGGCATCATTGGATTGACACATTGATTAGTTTCATCTGGAGGCCCTACGAAGATTGTGCCCAGTGGCCCGATGAGGACGGCCATTTGTATTTGTGCAAATAGTTTCAATATTTGATTGGCCGCACAGTGTAGAGCCAGCGGATCATAGAGATGTACCTACCCCAATGGGTACTACAATAGTTTGGGGAGCAACAGGATGTGCCAGTAGGCACAATAGAGTATGCACAATCTTCTAGGGAGACCATATGGGGGCCACCGATAGCAGTGGCGGTATCTGAACAACAGATAGATAGCTTGGTTGCACAATAGTGGATGTGGAGGGGAGGTCCAATAGATGTAGGGACATTTGCTAAGTTTGATGCCTAGTGGCAGATTCACAAGCCTATTCCATTGATAGATCTAGATGGTCTGCCTCCCATAGATCAGAGATTAGTTATCCCACGGGTGCGGAGGAGAGGCCAAGGTGGCAGAGAAGGAGGCAGAGATGACAAGGGGGATGGAGGGAGAGATGGAGGTTAAGGAGATAGAGGCAGAGGTGGGGGAGATGGTGGGGGTGGCGGAGGTGGAGATAATGGCCGAGATGGGAGGGGTACGAGGAGGAGGGATGATGGAGGGCAGAGGCAGCCCAGGAGAGTCAAGCGGAGAGTGGGTGGCATACCATTGTTACCCATCCAGGAGGAGGGTGAGGAGAGAGAGTAGCCAGTGGAAGAGGTGGAGGTGAGGGCAGAGGGAAAGATGCCAGTGGAGGAGGTGGAGGCGAGGGCAGAGGGAGAGATTCCAGCATAGGAGGATCCATTTGCTGAGCACCATCCTCTTGATATTGACATGGAGGAGGTCCGAGGAGAGGGAGGAGGAGAGGGAGGAGGAGAGGGATGAGGATGATGAGGGGGAGGATGAGGCTGACCGAAGATTGTGAGAGTGGATGATTATTGGAGATGAGGAGGGGGAAAGGTCACCAATTTTTCCTATAGATGCCACTATTGACCAGAGGATTACAGATCTTTAGAGCAGACTTGATGTGGCCTTGTCTCAGAACAAGGCCTTGGTAGTGGAGTTAGAGGTTACCAGGGTGGAGAGAGATTAGGCCGTTATCCACCGACAGGAGTCAGACTGATGGGTCACTGAGTTTGCGGAGTTATGCATAGGGCCAATAGGGGATATGGCCAGGGAGTTGGCTAGGATGGCTGAGAACAGGGGTCGGTATAGGTTGCTTTATGAGTAGGCTATTACACCAGAGAGATGGGACCTAGGGTTGTCCTGATCATACAGCAAGACAGGTAGTGGTACCTGGACCCACAGCAGTAGTAGGTCACATAGTGGCAGTCATACTAGTACTGGGGGTTCACTTCATCAAGGCAGGCATCAGGTCATAAGTCACACAGTTCTCATAGGAATTCATCAATCCATAGCCATAGGTCAGAGGATGGGCATAGATCAGTGTCATTAGGACACCAGGTAGAGCAGAGCCAACCTCCTGTTACTGATCCCTCGGGATCTCATAGTTATACTCCAGACAACACTCCCATCTAGGTCACCTTTCACGTGGTTAGTCAGTCACAACCACCTCATGATTCACCTCCATAGGACGGAGGAGGAACATCCTAGGACTTGTATTTTGATATTTGTATTAGACACTTTCATATATTGATATTTGAGCCTCCGAGCTCCATTTTTGGGATATCTCATGACTCTATCCTGTGACATTACATTTTTGTGAGATTATATATATGCGATGCAATTTTTGATGTGACCTATATGATTCTATGTGTTATGGTGCTCTATGATTTGAGATGCTATGAGATGCACGGATGTTATGTTTTATGCTTATGAATGCAATTATGGATGTGGTTATGTATGTATGCATTGTGTAATGTATGATGATGTGATTCTTATATGTTAATGCAAATAATATTTATGATGCCTATATGTTGATGCAAATGATGGTTTTATGACGTGAGATGGATGGATGTAAATGATAGCATTATGCAATGTGAATTATGGTATTTGATTTATGTAGATGTGAAACGTGAATATGAAATGCTTGTATGATCATGTATGCAACTTTATTTTTTTGTATGTCACAGGATATCATCAAAGAATGAGAGAAGAGAAGATGAAGATGGATGTTAGTGCGAAGATAGATATGCATGTTAGTGCAGAAACAAAAAAAAATCCTTCAAAACTTTTCTATAGTGCTATCCTAGTTGTTGCTCTTAATCATCATTGGGTGAAAATGTCATGATGGCTGAAAAACACTATGATATAACATAGATCAATAGTGTGCAAGGTCAAACCATCACGTAGATGAACAGTTGTAGACAAGGATGATCATGACTTATACAAGGAACATAATTGCCCCTAGTCATTTTGTCATGACCAACCGCCAAAAAAACCAGACTAATCATGAGACGTCGCTACTTCTCTAAATCTTGATGTGAGGACATCCTTGAGAAACTAGCCACATGATAGTAAAAAACAAACAAGAAAATCATCGTACTACATTGTTGCTTCTCTAAATCATAATGTCAGGACATCCTTGAGAAACTAGTAGCAGGTTGATCATAAAAAGACAAAGATGATCATCATGATATGTCATGGTTCCTATGACATAAGGAACTAATATCATGATAACCATAAAAAAGCAGATAAATTTTACCAAGTGTTTGCCAAGTGTTTTAATGTCAAGGTTTCCAAATGTCGAGCGATATCAAATTCAGGAAAGACATCTCCTGAATGACGTTGATATATAAGAGATCAACTCTTGGAGTTAGGAGAATCCATCAAAATGCCAGATGATGAGGACACTGCTTAGGAAGGACACATCCAAAAGCATAAAGAAATGACAAGAGTTGCTCTTCAGAAGGACACATCTGAAGAAGAACCCAAAATTTTTCCAGGTTAAATTGTCTTGATAGAATTTGATTACATGTCATTGCTCACATGCTGAATTGACCAAAATTGCTGATGAAACAAATTGTTGAGAGACTGCTTGCCCAGGATTGATGGAAGATTTACTTGATTTGAAGATAGTTGGACGTGTGTGAAAATGTTGTGCCATGAACCCTAATGGAATGACCTAGTGTGGCCTCAAGGGCTCATCAATTGATGGCTTTTCCTACGTCGTGCACTCAGAGACCTCATAGTTTGACACGACCAATGACCTTGTCCAAAGGATAGAAGTTTGATTCATGATTTTATTGTGACCAACCTAGAAAGACTGACCTAATGTCTCAGGGATTCAAAGATGAATCTTGCCTACGTAGAAAAAGCGCAGAGACAACGTAGTTTGGATGTGGACAAAAGATTGATTGACGTGACCAATTGGATTGAGAAGACAGACATTGACCTTGACTCTATTTTTTTTGGATTTTATCAAGACATTTTCAATTTTTAGATCTTTTTTCAAGACTTTTTCAAATTTTTAGGATTTTTTCAAAACTTTTTTAGATTTTTAAGATTTTTTCAGGACTTTTTACGAATGCAGGATCATGTGCAACACCCACTAAAATTACATGAGAAAGGTCTTAACCCTAGATAGATCGAGGACTACTTGGGTCAAATGATATGAAAATAGGCAGACACGGAGCCAAAAGGAAAGGATATACAAGGGATGATGTCAACCAAATGCTAACCATGGTCGAAATTGAAAAGACTTAGGACAAATGCCATGAATGTGTTAGACCTTTGTGATTATGGAAAGTGGACAAGGGTCGATTAGAGTAACAGTAGATGGTGAAGCAATGATCGATTACACATGGGGCCTGTTTGCCCGGTTTTCACCATGGTACTTATCCAAAGTGCCTGTTTGCTAGGTTTTCACTATTGGATGAATTTATTTCTTTTTATTATTTTTGCCATTTTTTGATTTTTCTGGTGTCACCAAGATGCCTGTTTGCCAGGTTTTCATCAAGGGACGATTTTTTTTTCTATTTTTTTCTATTTTTAGGTTTTCAACCAAGCTCTTTGATGCTATGTATAGAAATTTCACAGATGTAGGCTATTGATGGGTTATGTCAACTGTTCTCCATCAGGTGTGGCCAACTGATATGCTCCAGAACCGAATGCTGCAGTAATAATATAAGGACCGAGCCAATTAGCCTCAAACTTGCCTGGCTTTTCATGGTTAGCCTGATTTATTGGATTCTGCATGAGGACCAAGTCACCAATTTCAAATTTTCTCACCATCACTCTTTTGTTAAAGCTCCGATAGAGATGGTTTTGATATGCCTGCAAGTGATTCAAGGAATTTTGTCATCTTTCTTGTAACATTTCTAGCTCATGTAGGCGAGACTGTCTGTACTCTTCATCATCAATCATTCCCTTCAAGGAGACTCGGAGAGAAGAAATTTTGACCTCGATGGGCAATATGGCCTCAGATCCGTAGACAAGGGAAAATGGAGTGGCTCCAATAGGTGTACAAATACTGGTACGATAGGCCCATAAGGCAGGATTAACTTGTAGGTGCCAATCTCGACCAACGTCGTTGATGGTCTTCTTAAGAATGCAAAGAATTGTTTTATTTGACACCTCAGCTTGGCCATTACCTTGTGGGTAATATGGGGTGGAGAAATGATGTTGGATGTGGAATCGCTCACAGAGTTCACAAACGTCCTAATTTTTGAATGGACTACCGTTATCTATGATGATGGATTGTGGGACACCATACCGACAAATGATATAATTTAGGATAAACTTGGATATTTGCTTATTGGTGATGTAAGTAAGGGTGACGACTTCAATCCACTTAGTAAAGTACTCAGTGGCGGTGATTATGAATTTATGGCCATTAGAGGAAGATGGATGGATCTTTCCCACGAGGTCGAGTCCCCATTGTGTGAAAGGCCATGGACAAGTGATCAGTCTCAACTCTTGCATAGGTGTGTAAATCAGGTCACTATGCACCTGGCATTTCTGACATGTTCTGACAAACTGAAGAGCATCTTTTTCTAATGTCGACCAATAGTATCCTAGTCTGGTGACTTTCCTAGCTAACATTGGACCACTCGAATGAGATCCGCATATATCCTCATGTACTTCTCATAAATTTTTTTGGGATTCATCTGTGTCAAGACAGCGAAGAAGGGTGTTATCAAAGCCACAATGGTATAGGGTGTCACTGACGATGGTGTGTCGGGCGGATTTTTGTATAAAGGATTTTATCTGGTTATTGGAAAGGTTGGATGGTAAGGTTTGGGACTTTAGATAGTCATAAATGTCTTGGTACCAAGGTGAACTGGGAACAACAATCTCACAAACCATTTTTGAGTCTAGGATGTCATGTGTTGGCATCAATAGTTGTTCGACTAAGAACTCAAATTGTGACACATTTTTGGGGATGTCCAATAGAGATCCAATAGTGGCCATTGCATCGGTTGCCTTATTCTGTGTCCTAGGGATTTGTTCAAAGGAAATCAATTTGAAATATGTCAGGAATCTATCCACCATTTGCTTGTAGGGGAGAAAATTTTCATCTTTTGTTTCATAATCATCATTCACTTGGTTGATAACTAACTGAGAATCCCTAAATACGAGCAGTGTCTGAATTTTCCATTTAATTGTGATCTTGAGTCCTATGACCAATGCTTCGTATTCTGCAATGTTGTTAGTACAAGGGAAGGTGATCCAGAATTCCTTAGGAATGGAATCCCCTTGTGGTGTGATGAACAAGATACTGACCCTTGAGCCGTGACCAGTATAAGACCCGTCAAAATACAGTTTCCATGGTGACATAGGCTCCGCATGAAAGATAGACTCATTGGGAAAATCAATTACCAATGGATGAGTGCCTTGGATGGGTGCATCTGCAAGTTGATTTGCTATTACCTGTCCTTTTATTGCCTTGCGCTCAACATATTGTATGTCATATTCACTCAAAATCATGACCCATTTTGCTAATCGGCCTGTCAATGCTACTCAACTTAGAAGATACATTAGTGGATCAATCTTGGCTACTAGGTGTATCTGGTGACTTAGCATGTAATGTATTAGTTTCTATGCTGCAAAGAAAACTGCAAGGCATGCATGTTCAATTGTTGTATAGTTCAAGTCATATCCTATCAGTGTGCGAATGATATAGTAGATAGCTCTTTCTTTTTCCTCATAGTCATTTTGTGCCAATAATGCCCCCAGTGCATTTGTAGTTGCCAAGACATACAAGATCAATGGATTGCCTCCGATTGGTGGCATTAGGATAGGCAGTGTCAATAGATATTCTTTGATTTTTTTGAAGGTTGTGTGGCATTTATCTATCCATACAAAGGGGATACTTTTGCATAACAGGTACTAAAATGGTTGACACTTGTCTACCAACTGTGTGATGAAGCGTTAGATGGACTGCAGTCTGCCTTGAAGTGTTCTCAACTCGTTGATTCCTTTTGGTGGAGGCATGTCTAAATTGCTTTCACTTTAGCATTATCAACTTCTATGCCTCGTAGTGAAACTATGTAGCCCCATAGTTTTCCTGAAGTGACCCCAAAGATACATTTTTTTGGGTTCAGATGAACCTTGTAATCTTCTAGCCGTATAAAATTTTTGTCCAAGACTTTGAGATGATTCTTCCGTGTCAAAGATTTGGCCAAGAGGTCATCCACATAATCCTCCATTAGTATATGTATCATGTCATGAAAGATTGTTGTCATAGCTCTTTGGTATGCGATGCCTACATTCTTTAAGCCAAAAGGCATGAAATTCCAGCAATATGTTCCATATGGGTAGGTGAATGCCATTTTGTGTTGATCCTTAGTTGCAATTCGGATTTGGTTATAGCCCGAGAAACCATCCATGAGAGACAACATCTCGTACCCTGCTGTGAGATCAACAATCATGTCTATATTTGGTAATGGGAAATCATCTTTTGGGAAAGCCTTATTCAAATCTCTGAAATCCATGCAGATATAGATTTTTCCATTTGGCTTTGTGACAGGGATAATGCTGGATATCCAGTCAGCATAATCTATTGATCTTATGAATCCAACATCCAGTAACTTCTTTAGTTCAACCTTTACAAGTAGTGCAATTTGCGGATGCATTTTTCGTATTTTTTGTTTGACTGGTTTTATATTTGGGATTAATGAAAGATGATGCAGTACCAATTCTGGATCTAGGTCTAGCATGTTAGCATATGACCATGTGAATTTAACTTTCCTTTCCATGAAGAATTGTTGAAACTCAGGTTTTTCTTCATCTGTTAAGGATGCAGCTAAGAGAACCATTTTGGGATTCTATGGTGTGGCTATGTTAACTTCGATGGTGTCTTCAATTAGTATTGCCAATTTTTCCTATGTTACGGGAAGAAATTCCAATCCTCCATCCTTAGGCTCCTTAGAGAGGTTTTCACCTTTGGATACATCCTTTATTTTTACTATTTTGCTGTCAAAAGATGCCTTGCGGTTTTTACCTAAATACATTTATTTTTTTGTTTTATTCTTTGTATTCTTGCAACTGGAGGATTACACAGTCTCCCCGAAGTAAGCTGCACAATCTAGGTCAATGGAAAATCCTGCTTTGTGATCACCCCAAGGTATGCCTTCTCGGAGCCCCATGAATTTTGCTATTGCTTCATCATTTTGAAAGATATCCATCACTGGTGGTTCTTGTTGGTCCCAGTCAAACAATTGCAGGTAAACAAGGGAAATCCCATCGTCATTGGTGGTAAAGGATGGGGAAGATGTGGAAATTGTGCAAATTGAATCCTCAAGTGTGAAGGCAAAGTTGTTAATTTCAACTTCCGTGTCAGATGCAATGGATGGACCATATTCAAATTCAGATGAGTTGAATTCATAGTCATAATAGGGCACAAAAGTATCAACATCATGACTATTGGATGGAATTTCAGAGGCATGGATAGTAAGTTCAGGCATGTCAGGCTCATGGGTGGGCTCGGGAATGGGGCGTAATAATTCAGATGTTGCCGATGACACCTTATGTTCTTTTGGATCCCAAGGAATGCTTACCCATTCCTTTTTTTTAGAATGACAGTCAATAGGATCAATGTTGTATTCTTTTCATAATCGTTCTTCAAAGGGGGGTTGGCTAGGTTCCAGGAAGAGTTCATCAATATCATAGTTGCTCAGGGTTTTCTCAGATCCCCATTCCCATTCATTAATCAGTTTTGGTAAGGGATTCTTCGCTTGTCTCGACACTTTCTGGAGCCTTTACGTCCTTACTTGAAAGTTCATAGGTATATTGATTGTTAGTTTTGAGTTGGTCAAACCCTAGCCCAATGTACCTTGGTCTTGCAGAGATAGTGATAGGTTCCCTCCTTCCATTGTTGGCCTTTCCAAGACCACTCGTGCCATCAAAACCTAGTGCCTTGCATATGTCATAGCCTTTTCCATAGAGATGCACCGGTAGTAGAGGTAACTCTTCTAGGTCTTTGTAGATCCAGTTAGCTATGTCGATGATGTCTTCATTACTCATACCCCCCCATAGTGTGAAAACCATTTTTGGTGGAACCTTGAAAGTTATTTTGGGCTCGACCGTGAAACATGGTCAACCATAGACTCTAGGCGGCTTAGGTATTGTGGTGATACAGTAAGCCATATTTAGTTTGAATTCTCTATAGCCAAGGTCGTAGATTTGAAGGTCTTTACTTGGTATGGATACCGAGGAAGATGGTGTGGAAAAAGTTGATGGAATGGATGATTTGGTGAGTGCAGATGGGTCAATATATTTGGAAGAGGTGGAAGCTGAGGCTTCTCGATTGATGGGTACCTGGTGCTTAGTAGTGGCTCGCAGATTGGTACAGTATTGAAATGGATTAGGATCTCCTGGGATAGTGATTTTAGTACCATCAAAAGGGAATTTTAGGCATTAGTGGTATGTGGAAGGAATGGCCTTTAGAGCATGAATCCAAGGGTGACCAAGTAAGATATTGTAATGTATGGCATGATCTAGGACTTGGCATATTGTATCTATAATAACTGGTCCCACTTGAATCAGAATTGTGATGATGCCTTTAGAACATGTTCTTCATCATCATATGCCTTGATGAAAATGCTCTTGGTAGCATCCACACATGCATCAGAGAAGCCAAGAGCTTTGACCAATTTTAAAGAGCAGATGTTCAATCCTGCTCTGCCATGTACTAATACTCGTCTAACCTTATGTTTGTGGACAAAAACATTGATATGAAGGGCATCATTATGAGATGGTTTGGGCGAGGAATAGTCACTGTCCGAAAAGGTAATGTGGTGAGGCGAATTCAGATATCTGACCATAGTTTCAAAATGGTTGACATGAATGTTGGTTGGGATGGAAGACTCTTGCAGGACTTTATCCCAGATGGCCTTATGTGCGGGTGAGATGTGGAGCAATTCAAGAATGGATATTTGAGTGGGTGTTTTATTCAATTGCTCAATAAGGTTGAACTCCGGCTTAGGATTTGACTGTATGGTAGATGGGCCAGGTATGGTAATTTTAGGGTGATGTACAGAGGGACTTGGGATGGTGAACTTTCCTTTATGTGTTGTAACATTGCGGTCCGAGGCCTTTTTAATGGTAATAGTATTGACACATTTCTCTTCATCAGCAATTTGCAAGTTGTTGATGATGATACCACCAGAATAATTGAAGGCAGGACGAATGTGATTGGCTTGATTATTGGTATTCTTTGTGCAAGATGTGGAGGGTTTACTAGAACCATGATCTTGCAGTGGGTTCTTGTGGATTGTATGATCCACATTAGATGCAAATGTTTGACTTCCTAACTCAATGGTGTGGTTTTCAATAAGGTCTTGTACCAGATTTCACAACTGATGACAAGAGGAAGTTTTGTGGCCTTTGACACGGTGGTAATCACAAATTGCATTATCATCCCACCATGATGTCTTGAACTGACCAGGATCATACAATTTAGGTTCTTCCAATGTTATGACTCCGTTTTGGAGAAGTTTCTTCAAGACAATTTCGATCAGTTCACCCAAAGGGGTGTATGTGCGTTTTTGAAATTATCGTGGTTGACACAGCTGCCTTTGATTAAATTGAGTAGGATTATTTTGAACAACATTGGCAGCTGGTGTCATTGTGGTCACAAGTGCATTTTGATTTTGGACTCCTTGAGTACATGACCTGTTGTATTAACGATTTTTGCGTCAACCACACTGTCATTTATGATGTGTTTATTTTTAACCCAGTATTTGTTTTTGTCGTTGGAGTTACTTGGGTTATTATTTGTGGTGGTGTTGATGGTTTTGCCACCATATTTTGATTCGCCTTTGGTGATCAAGGATTTTTCAAGTTGAACACCTTTTTCAACAAGGTCAAAAAAGGTGGTACAATAATGGACTTGTAAGCCATATTTGGGTGATCCTAGGAGAGTTTGTACAAACATGGTGACTTTCTCCTTTTTAGGTATTTCTACCGGACATCTACTTGCTAAAGTTCTCCATCTTTGAAAGAATGGGATAAAAGTCTCTCCTGCCTCCTCTTGGGTAAGTCGGCATAAGGAGGCAATGCCAATATCCGTTTAAATGTTATAGGCGTAGTTTTCAACAAACTTGATTGCCAACTCATCCAAAGTTTTGATTCCTTTAGGCAATAATGAGAACCATTCCAATGCATGGCTTGCGAGACTTGTAGAGAAGAGTCTCATGAGATAGGTTTGTTCATATGCAATGTCCATGCAACTGGTGGTGAATTCTCTTATGTGTTCAACGGGGTTTGTCTTGCCTTTGTACTTAGGGAAATGTGGCACCACATATCCATGAGGAAAGGGTGGCATAGACAAGGTTGTGTCAAATGGATATGGACATAAGTCATGTGACATGTAAGACTTTTTGTTTGATTGTTGCAAGGTCTCCACTTGCGTTTGAAGAGCAACAAGTTGGAGTGTGAGTGCTTCCACAGTTGGGTTGTTGGTAGCATCACACATGTTGGTGATATGTATGGATTGGTTTCCCACTTGTTGTGATGAGATGTGTTGGTTTGGGATGTGTTGGTGGTGAGAAAAGTGAGTGTTCCAATTTTGTGGTTGTTGGAAATGATTGTTTTGATGAGGGATGTGCTGCTGTGTATGAAATTGAGAAGCATAAGTGGGGATATGAGATCCTGCCATGTTGGATTTAATTTGGGGGCCTTGTTGGTTTTGAGCATGTTGATGCCCAAATTGAGTGGAAAATTGGGTGCCTTGATTGCTTTTCCCAAATAGGTAATTATGGCCTTGAGGAATGTGGGTATTTTGCCTCAAAGGAATGTTGATATTAACCTGTGAAGAATTTGGGACATTAGATTGGGTGCCTTGAAAGACAATTCTGTGTTTATTCCTCCCAAAAGGGTTTGATGAATTGGTTTCCATAGCATTTGAGGAACCTAATAATAGGTTTTTTGATGTACCCATGGAGCTAGATGAAGTTCCAAAGAGGTTTGAGGTGGTTGCACCCATTGTTGATCCAAACGTTTGTGAAGGAATAGTGGATGTTTGTTGGGGGATGGATTGTGATGTGGTGTTGGTTTGGGTAGATGATAGCCCAGTAGATGTTGTATTGATTGTGGTGGATGCATTGGTTGTGGTGGTAGCATGACCAAGGGAGGTAGCATTAATGGTGTTAATGACATTTTGTGAAGAAGCTCCCATGAAAGGATTGTGTGGTTGGTGATCAGGAGATGTTGCTCTAATATTATTGAGGTCAAATCCTTTTGGTAACCTAGCCCCTTGGTTAAGGAACATGGCTAGATATCTAGCTGAATCGTTTAGACCGAGTTCTTCCACAAAAGAGGCCACTTCTGGGTTTTGGGGAACAACTTGTATGTCTTCTTCAAAGACTTCCCCATTTGTGTTTCTGTAGAAAAATTGTTCAAAAGGATTGTGTGGAATGGACATCTCACTGAAAGGATTGATAATCGAATTTCCCATGTCATTAGAAAGAGTGTTCATGTCATTAGGGAATGAATTCATGTCATTGGTGAAACCAAGAAAGTTGGTGTCTTGACCAAAAGAACCCATGAGTCTTTTCTTTCTTTGCAATCTAGTTTCAACCATAAATTTTTTTTCTCAACTTTGGGATGATGAGGGAGAATGACCTAAAGATGACACAATGTTTTTGGGGTTTTTGTGGAATTTGAGGAATGTTATGAAATGCAAATGAGACCAAAAAGAGACTAAAGGTTTGTGAATGAAAATGGTATGACACTAAAGTGAGGAGACTAATGGTATGCAAACTAAAAGGAGCCTAAGATGCACTCACTATTGGGAAATCTAAGGAGATGACTACTTGAATAAACAAAGTGTTGGCAATGCTTTAGGTTTTGAATATCAATGGACTGTAAAAGGACTAAAGGAGGACAAAAGTGAAACTTACACACTAGACTATTGAGTGGGAAATAGTTCACCAAAGATGTTGACTAAAAGACAAAGGGTGATTGAGTCCAATGATAAGCTACTTTTGAATGCAAAGGTTTGACAATGAATGGCAAGGAATCTAATCCTAAAATCTGCAAAATGAGTGTCTAAGGAGATGGTAGAGTTTAACAATGCAACTAATGAAATGCAAATGGAAACCTTGGTGAGTTTAAGGATGCTATCTATAATGCAATGATGAGGGAAGTTGAGAAATTCAATGTTTGGTTTGATAGAAACAGTAGAGAAAGACTTGATGGAATTTGGAAAAAGACAAGTTTGGACCTCGATTTTGATAGAAACAAGATTTTTTATAGACTGGAAAATGCATCGCAGTGAATGCATTACGATAGGGCAGATGTGTCTTAGTAAGGTGATTGTGGTGTTTGAACTGACAAATGCGGCTCGTAATGGCGAATGAGGCTCGATATCAATCAAATGCAGTGCAGATGGGCAATTGTGGTGTATGAATAGTCAAATGTGGTGTGATATGGTGATTGCGATGTTTGAAGTTTCAAATGTGGCTCTGCAGAGCGATTGCGACTCAAAAATGAGCAATTGCGATTAGATAGGACGATTGCGGCTCAGAATAAATTTTAGTAGTTTGACCAGTTTGTTTTAGATTTTGGAAAGTTTGATGTTCCTTTGCTGAGTTTGTTTGAAAATAGTTGGAAAACACATGGTGTTGTAAAAAATGAAAATCAACCACATAGAGGTCATTTTACAAAAAATCCTAAGGTTGCAAGGACAGTATTCTTATGGATCCCACGAACCGCATATCCTTAGCGAATGAATTTAGAAGCTTGGCCCCACAGGCTCCCCCTTATAGTGCACTCACTTCTCAAGGCAACCAAGCTTCCAATTTCCATGAAACTCCCATGGTAGATTGATAATTTCTACTAAGAACTGCGCAGGTGCGGGTGCCTTGGCAACAACTGTTGCTGCACCAAAGAATAGAAGGTTTGTGGTTTTCTAAAATAAAGGATTTATTTCAGGCACTCGTTCAAAAGGCCACGTGAGAGGAATTATCATTACAGTCTACAGAGGTTACGCTCTAAAGGTTTCGACGCACCACAAGGGTACTAGGGAGTCAATTGCTGGTCCGTAGGAAGTTCTGTAATGCTAAGCTTTCCTTAACATTAAAATTTATATACCGATTGGGCGTCGCTTGGCTTTAGCGCATTCCCAGTTTGAGTCACTTTGGGGTGAGTACTTTTTCCCACCAAAGCAGGCCCAAATTCTAAGGCTAACAAAATCAAGCCAAAATATTCATAGTTCAATCAATCTTTCTTTAAAAACAAAGAGGAAGCACATGAATATCTTAACTCACACTTGCATGATGTTCTTTTTAAGCCCAAAATGAAATGTGTTGACAAACAAAAAAAACATGGGGTTCATTTTAACTATTTGTAGTATTTGTCAAATGTGGGGTTCATTTTAACCGTTTGTAGTATTGTTTAACTAGCAGTTAATTTTAAACCCATGAAAAAGAGAATGTATTGTTTTCTTTTTAACCTTATGCAAGTGCGTGTATATTCATTTTACTGATGAGTGAAGAAATGCATGATTGTGACATTAAATTAAAAAAACAATCAAGAAAGTTCTGGTAAACTCCAGGGTTGACACATGCTACCACAAAAATATTAGTATCCTGGAAAACTTCTAATCTAAAAGAAAAAAATAGGAAAAAACTACAAAAAAAACAAAACTAGAAAAAATTTCATACCAGTCACTTGCGTTGAAATAGAGCATATGCAACTTGATATGGCGTTTGTGGTTCAAAGTCTTGCAAATGTGTCGCAACAGGGTAGTTGTGTCATTTAGAGATTTAAGTGCATTGCGATAGATCGATTGCGTCGCTTGTGAAATTGGATGCGGTGCAACAGAGCGTTTGCGTCGCACGGTCTGTCAATTGCGTTGTTCTGTACCTGTACCTACAAAAAAAAAGAAGAAGCTATACAAAAACCTACAAA
This sequence comes from Sequoiadendron giganteum, assembly GCA_007115665.2. Lineage (NCBI taxonomy): Eukaryota > Viridiplantae > Streptophyta > Pinopsida > Cupressales > Cupressaceae > Sequoiadendron > Sequoiadendron giganteum. Next base: position 240,860,238 of record CM021105.1, on the reverse strand, counting down.
AATGTGTTTAAAGAAGATGTCGGGTTCACCAATGTAATTGAGGATTTTTCTACATCATAAGATTGGTTAGCATCGTACAATATATATCAATTAAATCGACAAAATCAATGAAATGCATAAAAAAACAAAGTAGAGGAATGAATAAGAAAGCTCTCACCCAATCCTTCCTTCTCCATGGTTGACTTCCATTGCACCTTCTAGTTTGCTGTGATAATGAGTGTGCCCTCAAATTTGTGATGAGCAAACTCTATATTGACTAGCCCTAAGCAAAGTTTTGAAGGATTTGTATTCTATTGCTATGCACTAGAAACTAAATTCTAAATGCAAATAATTGAAACGACAAGCCTAAAATGCAAGAGAGAGATTAAGCAAAATGAAATTAAGAAGCTCTAAATTCAAGATTACGAGATTCAAGATTTTGAGATATTAAGAGATTCAAGATTGTTGAAATGAGAACAAAATTGACATTTTATAGAAAATGCAATTTTGAATGGACGGATGAGATGAGAGATTGAGAAATGCCCTAGAATCAATGATCAAGATTCAAAATGACAACTCTCAATTAGGGTTAGGGTAAAATTCCCAAATGAGTGCACAAGATTTAATTTTAAGAAATTAAATCAAGGATGGAGAATGAACGTGACAGTGAGATGAAAATTAGTAAAAATCAAAAGATAAGAAGATGAGATTTAGAAAATTAGTAATTTTAGCAATTACTTGATTTGTAGAAGAATATTTCCATTTTGAATTAAAATTAATTCAAAATATGGATTTAATGAGATAGTAAATAATTGATTTAAGATTAAAAGAAGAATCAGTTAACTATGTGAAGTGATTTTTAAATAAATTGTTTTATTTAAAATGAGGGAAATGCCAAATAAGGCACTTAAATAATTTGGAATAATTATTTAATTTAGAAGAGGTAGTTAATTAATTAGATAAATTAATAAATCTATTTAATTAAAAGAGGATTTGGGAATTAGTGACATATTAAATAAATAAATTAGAATATATTTATTTAATAATCAAGAAGACATAAATGATAAATATTAATTAAATAAATTGAGAACTTTATTTAATTATGAGCTAACTTTGATAATTAGTGATGCATTAAATAAATAAATAAGATCTATTTATTTAATAATCATGAAGAATAGAAATTCATGAATTAATTAAATAATTATGAATTATTTAATTAATAGTTGAAGGTGGGTTAGAAACATAATTAAAATGTCATAATTATGCTAGGACAAAAAGTGTTAAAATAGTGCTTGCAGGCCTAGATCATTTTTATGTGTCTACAGGCAGAACTGGGATGGGACGTAACTCTGAACTTTGGCTAAGTTCATGGTTTGGTACCTGTTCCCGTTTTGGCTTCGCTTCCCACTTCCGCGTCTTTCTTGTCTCATTGTGTTTGGCCTTTGGGTTGCCTTCTTTCCCTTGGGTCTGCTTCGGTCTTCCTTTCTTTCGCCGAAACTGGGACCGGGATGGAACTTAACTCCGAACTTTCATAAAGTTCATGGTTCGATTACCGTTCCTATTCCGCCCCCGCTTTCGCTAGGGCTGGTTCCGTTTCCACCCCTGCCTATTTCCCTTCCTTTGCCATCTTGGTTCCATCTCCACCTCCGTCGAGGTTGGTTCTGTGTCTGGCTCCACCTGTTTCTCTTCCTTTCCCATCTTGGTTCCGCCTCCGCCTCCGCCGGGGTTGGTTCCATTTCCGCCTCCACCTATTTTCCTTCCATTCCCGTTTTGATTCCCCTTCTGTCTCCGCCTCCACCTCCACCTATTTTGTGTCTCTATTCCTGTTTTGCTTGTGGCTCCACCTTCGCCTGTCTTTGGTTCCGCTTCTGCCTAGGTTTGTGTGTGATTTTCTTGCATTAGGAACTCTAATGAATCAACTTGGATTTTGATGATGTATTGAGCATTAATGGTGGCCTGTTTGAATGCAGGTTGGATCGAGTTGAAGGTTGTTGTTGGGGCCAAAGAAAGAATGGGTGTACTTCGAATATTTGTAAAGATTCGTAGGTTACAATAGGGTGCTTTGCGACTGCTGTCAGATGAAACCCATTCCTACATGCAAGGTCGATGTGCTTGGTGGCCATTAATGGTGGGAAAATGTGACATGGTGGACTCAACTTGGTATGGCTCGATCTGAGTCGTTCATTTTCCCATCTTGGATCCAATCGGTGGATTGCATTCAGGTTGATGTTTCACATGTGTTGCTATTTGCGTGGGTGAGGCATTAATGGTGGGCATGGCTCGAGGGGCTGTACCATGACTTTGTGTGATCCTAGATCGATTTGAAGGGGGGATCTTGTAGCATTCATTGCTGGACGATGAGTTATTGCTGGCTGTCAGGGCTGATTTGGTTGGTGGCCAACCTTCTTTGTAACCTAGCTCTGGTTCACAAGGGCAGGTTTTATATAAGTATGGCATTTTGCCTCATTTGTAAGGGTTCGGTGGAGTTTTGAGATCAGTAGGTTAGGTTGGAGTTCAGATTGACAAACTAAGTCAGAAGACTTGTAAACAGTAGATTTAGTAGTAGAGTAGCATGTTAGAAGATTAGAAGTTAGTTTCACATTTCAAGCAAGTGCTCTAATAGACTGGAATTGTTGCTAATATGATGATTTAATACAAAGCGAAGACATTGTGCTATGACTGGTGCCTTCTTTGCATTGAATAATCTTGCATGATTCTTGTTCTATCTTTTAAATCACTTGGAAATGTTTGAATATATCTTAGGTTTAATTAGTAATGCTTGTGATTTGATGCTTGGAGTGTTGTAGCAATCCCTAGTTCATACTTTGGATAGCTTCTTGATTATGGGAATGCTGTGCAAGGTGAACTTGTACCTGATACTCATGTGGTCAGTTCAACTGTAAATACTCATCCAGTTTTATTGAATGAATGCCCACAATCTAAAAATATTTAACACCTTAGAAGATTGCACTATTTTCTGCCAGATTGCAGGTAAGCCTAGGTTGAACAAAAATTAGTTTAAGGGATTGGTCCATTCCAAATATTTCATCATTTGCATGGTTAATCTTAGAAGTAATATTAACATTACGACTTTTGAAACCCTCATCTTTTGTTGTTTCTTTTATTATTTGGTTAGAACTAGAAATTAAAGCATCACCATATCTTAAAATCTGATGAGTTTAGAGCCTCCAACATTTGTTCGTAAGATCCCTTGTGATTACCAACATTTTCACATTTATCACTGAGTTTGTTCTACTACATTTTCATGACCTGACACCCGTGAGACCTTAGGGTTATCTCTTTGTTCATAGAGATCAACCTTTCAAGAGAGATAGGATAAATTTTATTTTGTCTGATGTTGTTGCTGTGTAGAAACACCAAATGACAATTTCTTCAATCACACCGATTATGTAATCAATTTTAACTAATTATTCCCATCTAAATCCTCTCAATGATTTTCAACCGTTGATCAATATATTCTACTACGTGATCTTGAGCATTCATTTCAAAACACAATTCCTATATAACAATAATCTTCTTCCTTAAAAACAATCAAAGAATTGACATATTTTTCCTAACGAAGTAATGCCAAAATCACAATCAATCTTTTGAAAAATTTTACACACATCTTTGATCAATGACATTGCACAAACTTGAAGATTTTGCATGCACAAATGAAGGCTTCACATTGATACAATGAACAATCCAACATCTTTGTAAACACATTTCGACATAGGATGGTAAAGCTACATTGTATTGAATTCATTGTTATTGTTTTGTTTCAATTGCTTTTGTGAATTCATTGTTCTTCGTAGTTTCATTTTGTGAGTAATGGGTATGAATCTTAGCTTTTGTTTGGATTATATTTGTTTTAATTCAAGCATTGTTTTGATCTCTTTGCATCATATAACAAAATTCAGTGTATACCCAACAATGACATATCATTTCATTTATTCTCATTTGTTGACCCTTCCACACTAACATCAACCTCAATTAAACTAATATCAAGTGAGAAACCAAAAACTGAAACCAAGGTTCAAGTACTTGACAAAGGTAATGGAAATTATCATTTCAATTAATTATTTTTCATTGGAAAGCTTCCCCCAACACCCAAGGTTTATGGAGGACCTAAGGAGATAAAACATGTCCAAGTTGTGACAATGGTAGTCAAACCCACAATTTTTACCAATTGGGGAGATATGAAGGATGAGTAGATATTCAAAGAGGAATTTTCATCAATGATCCACAAAGAGGAACAAGAGGAACCAAAAAAGACACAACCCCTTCTAATTGATCCGAGTAGAAAAGGTTATCAGTTAGTTAACCAAATGGGATACATTGGAATAGGTGGCCTTGGGCTACATAAACAAGGCAGATAGGAGCCCATTATAGTGGAATAGAGAAAAAAAAACATGGGACTAGGTTATGGATCGATAGAAATGGTTACTCCAAAAACTAGACATACCTCTTTTAAGAAAGGAGATCCTTCTACCGGAATTAAGAAATTGGATATCTACCATCATATAAAATTTGATATAGGTATAGTCCCTACCCAACTTATCAAAGCTATCCCTAATGACTATTATTATTATGAAACAAACTCTAACAAGTATGAATGGGATTATCCTTCCTTCGTCACCTCCAGTGATGATGACCTAGAAACCCAATGAGAGAATGATCCTAGAGTCATATTAACCATCTCAACAACTTCTATAAGTTTTGAACATAATGATGATAGCCTACCCCTTTACCTCCCACAGTTGATAGATTGGGACCAACAACAACATACACCTATTTTGGATCAATTCCAGAATGATGAAGCAATCACAGAGTTTATGGGACTTCAAACTAATATACCAATAGGAGATCATAAAGCAAGGTTTTTCATGGAACTAGAATAGGAAGCATATTTTGATGGGGAGATTGTGTCCTCTAGTTGCAAAATTGAAAAGGACAATATCAAAATCAAAATGAGATCCCCTAGGAAAACCACAATGTGGCTCTATCAGATCTTGAAAAGAAGAAAATAAAGGATGAATCTAAAGGTGAAAACCTCTAAAAAGGCACCCAAAGATGGAGGATTCAATCTCCCTATATCTAAGTATCAAGAGAAGTAAACACTCCTAGTGGAAGAAGCAAAATCCATCAATGTTGGCACAATAGAGAACCCAAAGATCACCTACCATGCAACACCACTTGATCCTGAAGAGAAAGTGAACTTCATAGTGTTCATCAATGAAAGAAAGATAAAATTTGCATGAACATATGCAGACATGCTAGGACTAGATATAACATTAGTTGTACACCACTTGGCCATATTTCTTGGAGCTAAACCTATCAAGCAGAAACTAAGGAAAATGCATCCTCAAATAGCATTGTTGATAAAGGTAGAACTAAATAATTACTAGATGTGGGCTTCATCAGACCAATCGATTATCCTGAATGGATATCAAATCTGGTACCAAATTCAAAGCCCATTGGGGGCATAAGTATATGCACAAACTTCCAAGACCTGAACAAAGCTTTCCCAAAGGATGACTTCCCTCTTCCAAGTATTGACATGATCGTAGATTTGATAGCAGGACATGAGATGCTATCATTAATAGATGGTTTCTCTAGGTATAATCAGATAAAAATACCCCCTAATGATTAGCATAAAATGGAATTCACTTGTGCATGGGGGGCCTTATGCTAGAATTTCATTCCATTTGGTCTAAAGAACACAGGAGAAACCTAATAATGAGAAATGACGGCAATCTTTCATGATATGCTACAAACAATTATGGAAGACTATGTGGATGGTATACTAGCGAAGCCTATCAAAAGGGAAGACCACTTGATCAACCTTATAAAAGTGTTTGATGGGCTTGAACAATATAATTTGAGACTCAACCTAAAAAAGTGTGTATTTAGAGTAATATTTGGAAAGCTATTAGGGTAGATAGTATCAAGAAGGGGCATTGAAGTAGATCCTGTGAAAGTAAAATCCATATTAGAGATGCCTCCATCGAAGACATTGAAGTATCTAAGAAGTTTACAAGGGAAGGTACAATCTATCAGGAAATTCATCCCACAATTAGCAGACAAGTGTCACCCTTTTACCCATCTCTTACACAAAGACATCACATTCAAGAAAGATGGGAGATGTGACCATGCATTTCAGAAAGTCAAGGAGTACCTACTAACTCCTCCAGTCTTGATGCTGCCTATTCTAGACAAAGAAATGATACTCTATGTGTCCACAACACAAGAAACACTAGGAGCTCTCCTAGCACAACTAGATGATAATAACAAAGAAAGAGCGGTCTACTGCATCAGCCGAACACTAGTGGGCTACGAGTTGAAATAATTGCTCATAGAAAGAGTGTGTCTCTCTATTGCATTTTTGACATAGAAGATGAGACACTATATCTTAAACAGACAAGTAAAGTTGATTTCAAAGGTAGATCCACTAAAATACCTATTAGCAAAGCAACTCTAACAGGTAGCATTACTAAATGGGTAATGATTCTGAGTGAGTTCGACATAGAATATATAGATAGGAGAGCCATCAAAGGATAGATCATAGCAAAAAAGTTAGTAGAGGCACCAATGGAAGATCACAAGCCCCTCACAACAAACTTTCCAGATGAAAGTATATTGCTAAAAAAATAGACAAGTCATTGGACCTTGTATTTTGACGAGTCCCACATGATGGGACTTTTAAAATTTGTCAAAATTTTTCCTGGTTTGGGCATGACTGGTTACTTTTCATGGCTGGAGATCTAATGCTTAGGGTTTAGGGTTTTGGTCACCCATGGTAAAATTGATTGGTACCTTTAAAACCCTCACGTTATATTTTAGCATTGACCTATTATTGAGGGTTACCGATCTCTTAAGTCATCTGACTGAGCCTTTCTTTCATGCTCTTACCACCCCCTTTTCACCCAACCTATCAGTCTTCTCTTTTCCACTTAGGCCTAAATTTTTCTTGCCATCGAGGGTTTTTTCTGGCCGGCTCCACCATTATATTTATTTTATGTAGTTTGGTGGACTATCTGATCACGGGTTCTGATATGGACCGTTCCTCACAGACCTCATAGGTTTTGTTGCCGATGTCACTAAGGTGGTGCGAGGTGCTGCCATTTGTCAAGTACAGAAGAGTGGGGCCTTGTCTTGATGCGTCAACAGTGACAAGTGGATGTCTTTCACTAGTGGGTATTAAATGATGGGGATTAATGATAACATTCCCTCGCTGGCCTCGTACAATCAGATTAATGTTCTCAAAGCTACCGCGAGGTTTGCAAAATGGTGACACGTGGCTTGGCTCTTGGAATAGAAGGGGCTGGGTGGGGCCTGCTGCTCGGTCACAGTTTCCTATTTTTGAGGGGTGTGATTGGCTATTGTTTTTCCCAGGAAGTGATGTGGATTATCAACACTCATTGACTCAATCTGAGTCGTCTGACTTGCCAAGTCTTTTTCACATCAATGGTTTGAATTCAAAGGGTTACTGTTCACCCGTGTAAGGATTTTTTTGCGCTCTGCGAGTTATTTTCATTAATGGCGTGGGTTTTTTAGTGGATTTTATCCTAATCTCCTTGCGTGTGAGTGGTATCTACTTGATAAATGCAATGATGGCTTGTACGCCATTTTCTATAATCCTGGAATTATTTTGTGGTGGCAACATCAACCAATAATCGCTCGAATGCTCATACTACAATTTGGGCAATTAATATTCCCCGCACCGGTTTGCTCTATAAATGCCTACTAAATTGCTCATCAATATCATTGCATTTTGAATTGGTTTGTTTGTAGGTGATTGATTTGTTTGCTGATTTTGAGCTAGTATTTTCAATGGATAAGTCCATGGTATGACAAAGTGCTAGAGTGGGTGTAAGGAATTCATGACGCAAGGAGGAACAACCTATTCTTGATGCTCCTAAAGCGGTTGCTCAAGGTGTGGGCAAGTGGTTTGGATGTCGTAGTTCCCCTGTTGTGCTCTCTTCAGGCTCTGGTGATGATGGGTTTGAGACTAATTGGGACTATCATTGCTATCTCACTGCCATGATTGAGCTTGTAGGGGTGGACGAGGAGGTCCTTGCGGTTTCCCCAATTGCTGCAATGGCACCGTGTTGTGTTGCTGGATCTGGTGCTGGTATTGGCAAGAAAAAGGGAGTGGTTTCGCTTCACACTGAAGTGAGAACCAGGAGCGGTCGCTTGTATCAGGGCCGTGTGTTTACTAAATGTTGTTGGAAGGTGATGTGGGTTGCTGGGGTGGTATTTTTGCTATCTGATGCTATTCTGGTGGTTTGGTTTTGATGTGGACATGCGAGTACATGTCACAATGTTTTTTGGTTTTTCTCTGACTGGTTACTGGGGTGTAACAATTTTGATTCCTCGGTTCGTTTATTGTTATTTCTAATGATGAGGAATTTTTGGAGTGTGAATTCGAATTTCATTTTGTTAGGATGAAATTCATTTTGAAATGAACAATGGAGCTCGATGCTTGTTGCTCTCTTATTCTATAAAGGAGATTTCACGACTCATTGTTGTCGTCAAATTTTTTGTCTCTTGAAGCTTAGAGTATGTACAGTTAGTTTTTATTGTGGGTTTTTGAAGGAATTAACTAGGAAATCTTTCTAGGTCGGGAATAGTATGAAACAAGCATGCTTTGCTTATGTAATGATGGATATTGAAGCAAATAAAAAATCTATTAAAACAATTGCTCTCCTGGTTATATGTCATGGATTGTGAATGAGTTCATCAATGGTTTATTCATTCAACTTCAATGGTATATTTGAATGTGTATTTCATTTTACTGCTTTAACTTAATGAGTTAATCGAATGCTTGAAAATGAGTTATATGTTTGTGATAATATGCTCAAGATTCATTAAGGAGTATTGTTCTAAAAAACTAAAAGATCTCATAATGTAAAACATTATGGTGATAAGTTCATAATATCTGGGTTATGTTTTATATGACTCCCGCCCGATGGATGAGGCACTGGGTAGTTTTTTCAAGATTCTTTTAGAAGTGCATGATTGTGGCTCTAAGTGTGATGATTCAAGATTTGAACATTTAAAAAAAAACAAATCCTATCTCTTTCACGATGCAAATATTACATTAATTTTATTCTCCTTGCTCTAGATAGTTGTTATTGTTCTTTAGTTTGCCGCCACCAGGATAATTGCTATCCAATTGCATTGGTGGGGAATGTATCTATATGAAGAAGTGTTTTTATCATTGGGTTCACCAATGTAATTGAGGATTTTTCTACATCATATGATTGGTTAGCATTGTATAATATATATCAATTAAATCCATAAAATCAATGAAATGCATAAGAAAACAGAGTAGATGAACGAATAAGAAAGTTCTCACCCAATCCTTCCTTCTCCATGGCTGACTTCCATTGCACCTTCTAGCTTGCTATGATAATGAGTGTGCCCTAAGATTTGTGATGAGCAAACTCTATATTGACTATCCCTAAGCAAAGTTTTGAAGGATTTGTATTCTATTGCTATGCACTAGAAACTAAATTCTAAATGCAAATAATTGAAATGAAAAGCCTAAAATGAAAGAGAGAGATTAAGCAAAATGAAATTAAGAAGCTCTAAATTCAAGATTTCAAGATATTAAGAGATTCAAGATTGTTGAAATGAGAACAAAATTGACATTTTATAGAAAATGCAATTTTGAATGAACGGATGAGATGGGAGATTGAGAAATGCCCTAGAATCAATGATCAAGATTCAAAATGGAAACTCTCAATTAGGGTTAGGGTAAAATTCCCAAATGAGTGCACAAGATTTAATTTTAAGAAATTAAATCAAGGATGGAGAATGAATGTGACAGTGAGATGAAAATTAGTAAAAATCAAAAGATAAGAAGATGAGATTTAGAAAATCAGTAATTTTAGCAATTACTTGATTTGTAGAAGAATATTTCCATTTTGAATTAAAATTAATTCAAAATATGGGTTTAATGAGATAGTAAATAATTGATTTAAGATTATTTACTAAAAGAAGAATTAGTTAACTATGTGAAGTCATTTTTTAAATACGAAAGCTCTCACCAAATTTTTCTGACTCGGGCCAAATTTGAAAATTTTCCCAAGGGGGCATAGGCACTCTATACCTTCACTGGGGCATATTCTGGACTTGTTTTCTTTGGCATAACACGATAAACTGCATTATAACAAAGAGGGGCAAATGTAGACACATAAAAATGACCTAGGCCTACAAGCACTATTTTACCACTTTTCATCCTTGCATAATTATGACATTTTAATTATGTTTCTAACCCACCTTCAACTATTAATTACATAATTCATAATTATTTAATTAATTCATGATTTTCTATTCTTCATGATTATTAAATAAATAGATTTTATTTATTTATTTAATGCGTCACTAATTATCAAAGTCTGCTCATAATTAAATAAAGTTCTCAATTTTTTTAATTAATCTTTATCATTTATGTCTTCTTGATTATTAAATAAATATATTCTAATTTATTTATTTAATATGTCACTAATTCCCAAATCCTCTTTTAATTAAATAGATTTATTAATTTATTTATTAATTAACTGCTCTTCTAAATTAAATAATTATTCCAAATTATTTAAGTGCCTTATTTGACATTTCCCTCATTTTAAATAAAACAATTTATTTAAAAATAACTTCACATAGTTAACTGATTTTTCTTTTAGAAAATAATCTTAAATCAATTATTTACTATCTCATTAAATCCATATTTTTAATTAATTTTAATTCAAAATGGAAATATTCTTCTACAAATCAAGTAATTGCTAAAATTACTGATTTTCTAAATCTCATCTTCTTATCTTTTGATTTTTACTAATTTTCATCTCACTATCACGTTCATTCTCCATCCTTGATTTAATTTCTTAAAATTAAATCTTGTGCACTCATTTGGGAATTTTACCCTAACCCTAATTGAGAGTTGCCATTTTGAATCTTGATCATTGATTCTAGGGCATTTCTCAATCTCTCATCTCATCCGTCCATTCAAAATTGCATTTTCTATAAAATGTCAATTTTGTTCTCATTTCAACAATCTTGAATCTCTTAATATCTTGAAATATTGAATCTCGTAATCTTGAATTTAGAGCTTCTTAATTTCATTTTTCTTAATCTCTCTTGCATTTTAGGCTTGTCGTTTCAATTATTTGCATTTAGAATTTAGTTTCTAGTGCATAGCAATAGAATACAAATCCTTCAAAACTTTGCTTAGGGCTAGTCAATATAGAGTTTTCTCATCACAAATATGAGGGCACACTCATTATCACAACAAGATAGAAGGTGCAATGGAAGTCAGCCATGGAGAAGGAAGGATTGGGTGAGAGCTTTGTTATTCATTCCTCTACTTTTTTTTCTTATGCATTTCATTGATTTTGTGGATTTAATTGATATATGTTGTACGATGCTAACCAATCTTATGATGTAGAAAAATCCTCAATTACACCACCTCCGGCAGAAAAAAAGGAACAAGACAAACAAAGGATAACCTAAGGGAGGAAACCAACCCTTAGGACCCAAACAAAAACACCAAGGGAAATAATAGAAGACAAAAGAAGACCACCCCAGAGAGGACATCCACAAGACTCCAAAACCACCACGAACTCAACACAAAGGCACCCACAACCAAGACAAGCACCAAAGACCAAAACCCCAAGATTTTCAAAGATAAGCACAAAAGAGGGGGCAAGCCACAAAAACAGGCCAAAAGGGCAGGCCAAGAGAGGGTCCCCACTTTCAGTGGGGCGTGTGTGCAAAACTGCACAACAAATGGCGACTCTACTGGGGAAATGCTCCAGAGCATTTCGATGACAAACTGGAATCAAGAACTCAGAATCTCTGGTTTCACAAGTATCAGGTTACATCTAGACAAGGTTTCAAAAATCACAAGCAAGAAAACCTTTCCTATACTAGGGTCAAAGTGTGTTCATATGCATTCATTTTCCTTTCCTAAGTTGCAACAAGGATCAAACTCAGTCTGATAGGGCTACTTAAGGATTCTAACTCCAAAAGAAACCTAGATAAAGCCTCACTGCCAGTCAGACATCTATAGCCCCGGTGAGGTTATCACCGTGACCCTCCCTAGCATAGCTCTACTACTAGCCAGACGTCCATAGCCTCAGTAGAGATACTAGGATACCCTTGAAAATGTGAACATTTCTTTTGATTTTCAATATTTTCTTTTCTTTTCTTTTGATATTCTCTTTTGAGATTTTCTTTTAAAGTTTTACTTTTCACCTTGCAGGCAATGAAGCCCACACTCAAGGATGAGAACCACAATGGCACTAGAGCATAATTTAAGATTTTTCACCCAGTTAGACCTCCCAAAGACCATATGCAACCTTGAAATTCTTAAGATTTGTGTGAAGATATAAGACCCAAATATATTCCAGAATTTAACTAGTCAAGTGACACTACTTCCCAACCCATGCAACATCAGATGAAGGAAATCTACCAGTTTGAATGACTCCAAAAAGATGATAAGAGTTTGTAAAAGAAATCTTAGAGTAGACCCAGACAAGCAGCCAGTTGTACAGATGTAACAAGCCCAGAGGAAAGTAGGACAACCCCACAAATGCAGAGCAGAAGAGGAAACCAACCCAAGTAGACCAAAGCAAACCAAAACTAGAGCAGCAGACAAGCACAGGAAAACCAAAAGAAACCCTACTCAAACCTAAACTAACCACAATAATAGCAAACCAAAAGCCATCTAAACTAACCAAAGCAAACTAATCCTAAAGCAATCTATCCTACAAAAAACCAACTAACCTAAGGAAAGTAGGAAAGCGGAGTATTTACAGGAAACCTACACTACTAAAGAAAAATGAGCTATGTACAAAGATATTTATAAAGAACTATGTTTAGAAAAGGCCAACTGACACTCATGCCCACTGGATTTCACAATGCATGTACAAGAAAATGGGCAATCATTATAATTCTCAACCATGCAGATTTATCCTTATACTCAGAGAAAATAAATTCAATATTGTAGCATTCAAATTCTACCCCAACATCATGAAGAATCAACAATTGAGGAGGCCCATTAAACTTGTGATTAATCCATAAACACGTCCATTTTTCCTCATTCCCATAATCAAAATGATAAGTGCAGCTGTGAAGATTAATATGAGCAAGGAAGGATAGAACCTAGGTGTCGTCACATGAAGGTGGAAACATTTGACAATCGAGAGCGAGCACTACATCATCGATCACTGTATTGGCAACCTCGGGAAAGCACGATGGAGGGTGCAATATTTTAGGAATCAAGCCCGCATAAGGTAGGGAGAACAGGGCAGCAAACACTTCTTCCACGTCTTCTTCCTGATTTTCAACATCTTCATTGGCTACCCCAGCATACACTGCTGCAAACTTCATTGATTCATCCTCAACTGCCAATGGCTCATCTTCTTGAGTGGAGGACTACCCCTTACTGGTGAAGGGGAGGCTTTTCAACTCCGTTCTTAGTGAACCTTCACCAAATCTTTTTGCTGTCCCCAGGAAATCAACTTCTCCTTCTTGATTTTCAGCTTCAGTGTTTGTTGTCCCAATACTAGTTTGTGTCATGTTTCCTGGTTTATCTGCAATGTGTTGTCCTGTAGATGCTGACAACTTTTCTACCTCATGGGATAACTCATTCTCCTCGACAGTTGGCTGCTCCAACTCGTTCAAATGACACCATGTTTGAGTGATAATGTTTGCACACAATGGACAAGTAAACTTTGAATGTGGTGCATTGTGAAATCTGCACCAAGTAGATATCAACACCTCCTCCAATCTTGGTCCATCTTTGCTGCCCAAACATTCTTGGATCAGCTCTTCAAATGCCTGGGCTGCCATTATTATCAATTCTTCCTCTGGGTCTGCAAGGGCTAAAGGCTGATAGATTTCCCAAAAGAGAATTTCTCCCTATAAGACCCCTTCAACTCTTCTCAAGAAGGTTAGACACTCCAATTCACTGTGCCTGTGGGTGCCATGAATTCTACATCTATCCACCGTGTGAATTGATGCAATGGTTTCCCCAGTCTCTTGTTTAAATCTGCATGTAGCTGAGTGATGTTAATTTGTACATGCTGCTCCATTTCGACCCAACTTTTGTTTGCCTTCAAATTTTTTTTTTTTTGATTTTATGTTTCAGCATTAAAAGAATCACTCTATCTTAGATTTCTTCTTTGAAAGGGCTCATTCAACTTCCAACAATGTCCTTGTTCTGCCCTCCTTCTAGCGCCAATCCTATTGTTTGGTGTTGGGAGGAGAAGGGCATGAAGTGAATGAAGCAATGTCCTTGTTCTTCCCTCCTTCTAGCACCAATCATATTGTTTGGTGTTGGGAGGAGAAGGGTGTGAATTGAATGAAGCAATGTCCTTGTTCTGCCCTCCTTCTAGTGCCAATCCTATTGTTTTGTGTTTCTGCATGACAACAACATCAGACAGAAGAGAATTTATCCTATCTCTCTTGAAAGGTTGATCTCTATGAACAAAGAGATAACCCCAAGGTCTCATGGGTGTCAGGTCATGAAAATGTAGTAGAACAAACTCAGTGATAAATTTGAAAATGTTGGTAATCACAAGAGGTCTTACAAACAAATGCTGGAGGTTCTAAACTCATCAGATTTTAAGATATGGTGATGCTTTAATTTCTAGTTCTAACCAAATAATAAAAGAAACAACAAAAGATGAGGGTTTCAAAAGTCGTAATGTTAATATTATTTCTAAGATTAACCATGCAAATGATGAAATATTTGGAATGGACCAATCCCTTAATCTAATTTCTGTTCAACCCAGGCTATACCTGCAATCTGGCAGAAAATAGTGCAATCTTCTAAGTTGTTAAATATTTTCAGACTGTGGGCATTCATTCAATAAAACTGGATGAATATCTACAGTTGAACTGAGCACATGAGTATCAAGTACAGGTTGACCTTGCACAACATTCCCATAATCAAGAAACTGCCCAAAGTATGAACCAAGGATTGCTACAACACTCCAAGCATTAAATCACAAGCATTACTAATTAAACCTAAGATATATTCAAACATTTCCAAGTGATTTAAAAGATAGAACAAGAATTATGCAAGATTATTCAATGCAAAGAAGCACCAGTCATAGCACAATGTCTGCACTTTGTATTAAATCATCATATTAGCAACAATTTCAGTATGTTACAACACTTGCTTGAAATGTGAAACTAACTTCTAATCTTCTAACATGCTACTCTACTACTAAATCTACTATTTACAAGTCTTTTGACTTAGGTTGCCAATCCAAACTCCAACCTAACCTACTAATCTCAACCTACTAATCTCAAAACTCCACCAAACCCTTACAAATGAGGTAGAATGCCATACTTATAGAAAACCTACCTACGTGAACTAGAGCTAGGGTTACAAAGAAGGTCGGCCACCAACCAAATCGGCCCCGACAACCAACAATAACTCACCATCCAGCAATGAATGCAACAAGAGCCCCCTTCAAATTGATCTAGGATCGCACAAAGTCATGGTACAACCCATCAAGCCACGCCCACCATTAATGCCTCACCTGCATGAACAACAACACACGTGGAACATCAAATTGAACACAAACCACCGATCGGATCCGAGCTGGGTAAACGAATGACTCAAATCGAGCCATACCAGGTTGAGTCCACCATGTCACGTCTTCCCACCATTAATGGCCACCAAATGCATTGACCTTGCGTGTAGGAATGGGTTTCGTCTGACAACAGCCACAAAGCACCCAATTGTACCTACAGATCTCACCAAATATTCAAAGTACACCCATTCTTCCTTTGGCGCCAACAACAACCTTCAACTCGATCCAACCTGTGTTCAAATGGGCCACCATTAATGCTCAATACATCATCAAAATCCAAGTTGATTCACTAGAGTTCCTAAGGCAAGAAAATCATGCACAAACCCAGGTAGAAGTGAAACCAAAGACAGGCGGAGGCGGAGCCATGAGAAAAACAGGAACAGAGACATAAAATAGGCAGAGGTAGAGGCAGAGACAGAAGCAAAACCGAAATGGGAATGAAAGGAAAATAGGCGGAGGTGGAAACAAAACCAACCCCGGTGGAGGTGGAGGCGGAACCAAGATTGAGAAAGGAAGGGAAACAGGTGGAGCCAGACACATAACCAACCCCAGTGGAGGTGGAGATGAAACCAAGATGAGAAAGGAAGGGAAACAGAAGGGGGCGGAAATGGAACCAACCTCGACGGAAGCGGGGGTGGAATGGGAATGGGAACCAAACCATGAGCTTTATGAAAGTTTAGAGTTAAGTTCCATCCCAGTCCTGATTCTGGCGAAAGAAACGAAGACCGAAGTAGACCCAAGGGAAAGAAGCCAACCCAAAGGCCAAACACAGCGAGACAAAAAAGACGTGGAAGCGGGAAGTGGAGCCGAAACGGGAATGGTAATTGAACCATGAACTTAGCCAAAGTTTATATTTAAGTCCCATCCCAATTCCACCTCTGGTAGAACAAAAGGAACAAGGCAAACAAAGGAAAACCTAAGGGAGGAAACTAACCCTTAGGACCCAAACAAAAACACCAAGGGAAAAAATAGAAGGCAAAAGAAGACCACCCTAGAGAGGACATCTGCAAGACTCCAAAACTACTAGGAACTCAACACAAAGGCACCCACAACCAAGGAAAGCACCAAAGACCAGAACCCCAATATTTTCAAAGATAAGCACAAAAGAGGGGGCAAGCCACAAAAATAGGCCAAAAGGGCAGGACAAGAGAGGGTCCCCACTTTTAGTGGAGGGTGTGTTCAAAACTGTACAATAGAAATCATTTTGAGTGTTCAGTGGGATTGAGGAAATAGATGGAGCCTTCAATGGGATTAAGGAATAGATGGACCAATTAGCCAATTAGAGTGAACAATCAATGGTTTGGAATTTTCTCAATCATAAGAGTGGGTGAGGATAATTAATTAATCCTTTTGAGTTGAACGTGTAAATCATGTTTGGGTGGGGGCCCTAGCTCGGTTGGCTAAACCTTTCCTATTGTAGGAGGTTGGTCATGAGGTCTAGTCTCCCCCATCCCTTTGGTACTGGAGGACGTGTTGTGCCAGCACCACCGGTCATGTTAAAATTTTTACCAGGCGCACTACAGTTTATAGGGGGTCATGCTACCTGGTTCCTACAGTCTAAAAAAAAAGTAAAAATCATGTTTCACTTTTACAAACAAAGTTGTATTTGTTTGATTTGACCTTTTGGATGATGTTTTAAATAATTTATTCAATTATTCATATTTAGGGAAAAGTTATTTAATTGAACTATTATGTTTTAATAATTCAATTGATTTAGGAGAATAAAGTGAATTAGTGACATAATTAAATAATTGATGTTATTTAATTAATTAATAGGAATAAAGGTAGATTAGGACTTTATTAAATAAATAAAATTTATTCAATTAGTCAAAAGTGATAAAAAAGTGAATTAATTAAATAATGTAATATTATTCAATTAATAGAAGAAATTAGGGTTTTAGAACTTTATTAAATAAATGAAATTTATTCAATTTGTAAAAAATGGTGAAATAGTGAATTAATTAAATAATGTCAGTTATTCAATTAATAGAGGAAATTAGGGTTTTTGATGCAATTGATGTGAAATGTAGTGATATTAAGTGATAATGATGCTGATGATGAGAGAATGTCATTTAGGATGCGTGATAAGTGTTAGGTCATTTTGACATGTCTACATCTACCATCTTATAGACAATGATTTACCCATTCAGGACTTATTTGAAAGCTTTAGCATAAGTATATAGCTTACTCAACCTAGAAAACCTATATCTAAAAATTATATTTATGAAATAGACTCTAATGAGTATGAATGGGATTCTCTTTCCTCTGTCACCTCTAGCGACGATGACCTAAATACCTAATGGGAGAATTATGCTAGATCCATATTGACCATTTTGACAACTTTCGTAAGCTTTGCAGATAACGATGACAACCTACCTCTCTACTACCCACAGTTAATAGATTGGGACTAACAACATCATATGCATGTTCTAGATCAATTCCAAAATGATGAAGCAATCATCAAGTTTATGGGACTTCGATCCGGTATACCATTGTATAGGAGAAAATTTGCACCACTTAGGAAAATTCCCCTTTTACCTTTCCTCACTTTAGAAAACCAAATCCGAAGGCTAAATTCCATATAAGCATGTTGCCTTCATTCCACTTGGTGTCCATTTTGTGTGTCGGTAGAGGAATAAATGTCGGGGACGCCCGCTTGACACACAGACGCCAGTGTGGCATGCTTATGTCCTTGATAGATTCCCATGTCTAAAGCCTGCAAAGAAGTTACACTTCCCACTGGGAGTCAACTTGTAATGCCCTCTTCGGCGGATCAACCTGAATATGGCCATTTTCTTCACTCTTTCCTTCAAATTCACTGATTCTCATTCTATTTGATCTCTTCCACAATCTCTTCACATACTCTAAGCCTTTGATTCATCTCACTTGTGTCTTCACCATCTCTAAGCACTCACTCCATCACTATCAAGCAACACTTTACATTTCACAACAACAACATCAACACTCCATCAACTCAATAGAGCAAGTGTGGAACAACACCATTTTAGCAAAGGCTTGAGTCCTCTCCTTTTCTCCCCCATTAGCCTTGAGTGCTCTTGGTGGAGGTGGTAAGCTTTCTACTCCTCTCCTCTATTATTTGGTTGAGTAAGCATAACACTATTTTATAGTGATTTTTTGTTCTTTCTTTCACTTCTTGCTTTATCATACTTTTCTCTCTATCTATCTGGCTGTCTATGGAGGTGGGAACACCAAAATGGGGGTTTGACTAAGGCAACCCCTATACAACCCCAACAATCTCTCTCTCTCTCTCTCTCTCTCTTGTGTGCAAGTATTGAAGAAATTCACGTGCTGGAGGCTTCATCACTTGCGTGCTTGTGAGCATCTTCTTTCCTTTATTCTCTTTATCTTTATCATTTCTACTTCACTTTATTTTAGTCCTATTACTTTCTGTTGCTTTCTTGCATTCTAGAAGTTCTCAATAATCAGATTGTAAGTTTTCACTTAGCTATTTTCTGAGACATTCTCACTTTTTGTTTTGTACGAGACACCAACACACATCTGGGATGCCAGTGCACCGTGCTGTCGTCTGTATCCCATGCTGACGTCCTTTGGCCGAGAGCTTGTCAATTTGTCTAGGAAATATCTGACTTGCTCTTTCCAATTCTAAAACTCTTGCCATTGTTCCTTGAGGTAGTTTAGGGTAGTTTTCCTCATGAGGCTCTCTGAGTGAAGAGAACTCATGAGTAGTGAATCCCCCTTCTCTACATTTTGGTGAACCTAACGTGAACAAAAAAAGTTTTGAAAAAACTAGGAATTTATTTACCCCTACTTGTCGGGGTCATACCTTTTGACTTGGTGCTCAGAATTCAGAACCGTTTGCAGCATTGGAAAGGTCTCCTAGAGAACGAGTTCAATTCCTAAAATACAAGTGCCTTCGATAGTCGAATTCTAAGGACCGACGCAAGTTCTGACCTCAAATTCTGCTTCGAAGACCTCCAAAAATGCAAATTATTAGAACATAGAAAATATTGAAAAAATCAAAATGAATTTAATATCTTCTTTTATTAGCTCAATATCTAATTTTGTTCAAAGTGTTAATGATGTTCCATTTCATGCAAGTGATAGTGAATTGGCTTTACCCATGTCACTCGATGTCTTTGATCCTTCTCATGAGAGTCCTCTTGTGTCAGAGGATATCTTGTTGCAAGAAGATGAAATCATTTATACCTTTGTAAATGTTACTCTACCTTCTATTCATTCCAATACATTCTCCTCTAGAGATGATGCATTTGTGAATGATGGATCTCCTACTCATTCCAGCGCACTCTCTTCTAGGGATGTTGCATTTGTGAATGATGAATTTCTTATCTATCCTAATGCACTCTCCTCTAGAGATGATGCATTAGTGCATGATGAATCTCCTTCCACATTTGATCCCGTTTGGATCAATGTTGAGAATATGTCTTCAAATAATTATTCCACTAGTTGTGATGAGTCTATAAATGTAATCTATCTCTATTTCCCCTCAAAGGCCTAAGGCACTAGTCATTTATGTGACTCCAGCTAGTCCTTCTCCTAAAAGGGTTTGTTCTATTAATGGTGTTTCATTTGATGATGATTCTCATGAACTTTCTATGGCTCCCTCTTATAGAGCGGTAGCCCATATCTATAATAATAAAATGAATAAAAAACCAAGCCTTCCTTTAGCTCCTAAACCTACAACTAAAGCACCTAGTGATTATGATCTTATCGAGCAACTCGAAGTTACTGCAGCTAAGATCTCACTGTGGGACTTGCTTCAGTCTGCTCTGGTTTATCAAGGTATGCTTCAGGAATCCTTAAAAAAATCCTCTTTCCTTCTTCCACTAGGCCAAAAGATGTTGATGCATTGATAGCCTATATTTGTGCAGATACACCAAATATTACATTCTATCCACAGGAACTTCCACCTTCAGAAGTACAAAAGAAAGCAGACCCTTTGATGATCATAGTTAACATTAATAAGATTGGCATTAGACGTACACTTGTTGACATTGGTTTGGCACTCAATGTATTTAGCATTGTGTGTAGCCAAAAAGTGTAGCCTTGACACTTTTCACTCATTTGGACCCTTGCCTATGGATTTTGGATCTCTTTCAACCTCTTTTTACATCTTTCTAAGCCTTGTGCCAAAGCGTTGTAATAAATTTTCACACTTTCCTAGGATTGTCATCACTAATTCAACCCTTTCTTATTTTATAATGATCCCTTAATGCACTTATAGTTCCAACTTTAGTATGTTTCATGAGACAATCTCGACAAACATTATTAATCACATCTTAATCCCCAAAAACCAATCAAAAATGCCCAGGTGGACTAGATCGCCACCTTGGGTGACCTAGTCCCATGTGGCTTAAAATTCAAATTTAACTTAAAATTATTTCGGGATTTTGTCTCCTAAACCTTAAGGTTGGCCTGTGTTGTGTTATTTTTAGGAAATTAGGGCGCAACTTATATAAATAAGGGTTTTTCTCATATTTTTCACCCTAATCCCTAATTCTACACTCCTAAGTCTCAATCTTCCATCCTCCTCATCTCTCCTTCTTCTCAAGCAAGCTAGGGTTTGAGCATTCCAAGTCAACAAGACATCTTTTCTGAAGCATTCAAGGGATGATCTCTGCAACAATTCAAGATCATTCATCATGGCAAGGTACTAACTCTATTATTCCATTGTTTGATGCTTCATTACATTATTTCATCATTTTGGTTTAGTTACCCAAAAGGGGTTTGACCAAGGCAAACCCCCATGCCCTAACAATCAACATTTTCTCTTTCTCTCCTTGTGTGCTTGCAAATTTAGGTACATTGAAGATATTTGAAGACTTGTTGAAGACCTCTCCTTCCTTGCAAAGTCCAAACATCCACCAAAAGTCACTTTCAGGCCCAAAAATTAGAGTTTCAAAAGTGAACACCTATGAAGAACTGAAGTGCAGACCGAGGGCTTCTATTTCCCCTTCTGAATTTCTAGAAATTTGAAAGAGGACTAAGTCACGAAAAATGGTGATCTAGTCCCACTGGACATGCCTTTCAGTGATTTTTACATATTTAGACATCCATTTGGCAGAAACGAGCTTCAAACCAGTTTTCCCAAATCTAGGACTAGGTCGTCCATATTGGCACAAGTGTCCTGGTCTGCTTCTACAACAATTTCATCAGTATTCCAGATCTCCATCTGATCCTTGTTCAGATTCTAGGTGCACACATTCTATCTCACATCTTTCTGTTTAGTTTAGTGTACATTTCTAGGTCATTTTGTACATGTTTGCATACAACATTGTATTTTCTAGCGCTTTGCATTTCAATAGTTTACATAAATAATTTCCTTTTAGTTTGCTACATTTAGGTCATCAAATTCACACACACACATCACATAACAAACTCCCTATTCTTTGAAAGAAGCCTAAAATGAAAAGGTGTGAAAGAGAGCACATTTCTCAACCTAGCTTCTAGGTGAAAAACCCTAGAAGCTCATTGGGGAATCCTATTTCCCCTCCTTTTATTTTTGGTAGTTTATTTTGGTGAACCCGACATTCCTACACCCTTCTTTTCTGCTTTGGAGTCCATTTTCAGCCTAGATTTAGTTTGCATTGTATTTTACATTGTTTAAGTTGCATTCTAGGGTTTCACAGTTTTGCATGCATGAAAGTGTATATACTTTTCATTATTGCATCTAAAATCATTTTCATTCATCCACAATCTACACTTACCTTTCCTCTTCTGATCATTCACCATTAAAAGCATCCAAAATAGTTGCAAATTCTAAAAAAAACCCTAACTAGGACTAATTAGCCATTCTGGGCGACCTAGTCCCTTTCCAAATTTTTCACTGTCTATCTCAACACCAAAAACCTCATTTTTGTGCTTTCTTAAGCTCCTAGTATCATATACTATAAGATTGGAAAGTTTTGAGAACATTGGTTTTATGCATCTAGCTCAAAATCACCATTTTAGGATGGTCATTTTAAAAATCATTTCATCATTAGATCTGAAAATGCTTCCATTTTTGCAATTTTACATCACATTGATAAAAGTAATTTTAATTTTTGCATATACAATGTTTATATTCATAACAATTTGCACTAGTTTGTTAAAATTGCTTTTCATTCTTGCATGTACAATATTTACATTCTTAAAGTTTATCATATATTGGATAAAAATGTTTTGTATTTTTGTATATACATTGTTTATATTGCTAAAATATTGCATGAAATGGTTACATTTGATTTTAAGTTTTGTTCAAACAATGCTAGTAGCTCACAAATCTAGACATGCTAAGAAAAATTTCCTCCCCCCTCCCTATGAGAGTGTTGTAGTGAAAGAAATAACTTTGGACATTCCTAACGATCATATTTGTTCTTCTCCTAATATCTCTCATCTTGGTGATGAAGATATTTTTTTAGAAGAACCAATTAATGGGAGTTATGAGAATCCTAGTTGTTTCTCTCCTCTACTTCTCCTAGTGGACAAGACATTAATAAACAAGACAACACATACATAGCTAATCATGACAATAACATTTGTTTTTCTCCTAGTTGCGAAGAAGATACTTTGCTGTTAGAAAACATAATTAGTGAAGGTCATGAGAATCTTAGTTGTCCCCCTTCACTTAATCAAATACTTATTAAACAAGACACTTCACCCATTGATCCTTCCCCTATTAGTGATGAAGTCCTTTTTAGAAGAACCAACCTTTGATTGTCAAGAGCAATTGGTTTGTAGTCCTCCTAAAACCCTTCTTCCTAGGGAGGATATCATCATTCACAATAAGGATAACATTGACAATAATAATATTACATCCTTAGAAGCACATGAAGCAACAAAATAAACCTCTCCCTTTCTCAAGGATGTTAATATTATTCAACCTCAACTCATCCTTTACCCTCCTTCAAACAAATCTTAAACTTCAAGCAAACCCAAATTCATCCTCTACCCATCTAAGAATAATGTGTCACAACAACAGAATCATCATAATGCTGCTCATACACCTAACACAAGAAACAATCCATGATCACACCAACCAACCCCCACTTCCTTACCTTCATCTCCTCTCATATTACTTGCTACCCCTCGCTTAAATTCAATTCTTAGGGAGTATGATCTTGTTGACCAACTAAGAAATACTCTTGCTAAGATATCATTATGGGATCTTATTCAAGCCTCCCCTCACTATCACAACATGATGCACAATGCCCTACAACAAGTTCCTATCCCTTCTAATATGCAACCAAATAACATAGCAACTATTATTCATAGACTTAATGCTGATATTGTTTTCCAGCAAAGTGAGCTTTCTCCTTTGGAAGTGCAAAAACAAAATGAAGCTTTCATAATAATCTCTCAATACAACACAAAAGGGATCAAGAGAAATCTTGTAGATACTATCTTTTCCCTTAATGTGTGTAGTGTGTGCCATTTTGGATGGGCTTGGTATTGCTTGATCAACCATCAAACCTGATTCTCTATGTATTCGGGGATTTGACAACGTCAGAAAGCAATCGCTTAGTGTGATCACTATACCTCTTACAGTTGGAATGGCCACATTGGAAACAAAAATACATGTTATGCCTCATGAGATTTCATACAATCTTCTCTTAGGTAGGCCATGGATTCATGTTATGAATGGAGTTCCTTACACTCTCCATCGTAAGATGAAGTACATCTACAATAACACAGTGTACACACTTGATGTTGATCCTGAACCAAATAGTTGCTTAAAGATTGAGAAATCCAAAGAGAATCATTTTAACACCTTAACAAAAACCACCCAAGTGAAACCCACACAACAAATAAATAAAGAACAAAATATTGAGAAAATCACGAAGCTCTTAGATGATGATTAGGGTTCCTTAGACTTCACACCTCCTTTAATAGGAGAATCCAAGCCCACAAACAAAGACTCTAAAAAGGGAATCGCAGTCTTGTTAACACAAGACTCAGTCAATCCTTCAAAAGCATCCACCTCAACTAATCTAGACAAAGAAGCCAACAATGACCAAATACCCAATCCAAAAGGGCTGAAAAATCTCTATGGAAAAGGTTATGAACTTATGAAACAACTTGGATATAGTGGAAAAGTTTGTGGTGGTAACGAACAAGGTATCCACAACCCTATCGAGCCTCACTTGCAAACAACCAATCATGGTCTTGGTTATTGTCCTTTAATTGAAATCACCAAGCCATCACCTCACACCAACACTATCTCAAACCATCCTTCTAAACCAAACTTAGAAAGTGATCCTTTGAAGGCACCAAAGGACTCTTTGCTTAAAGTCAATGTCATCTCGCAAAATATTACTGATTTGGATTTTACACACTCCTCCACAGGAGTGTACAAAATCTCACAATCTATAGCGCCTTGCGTAAGTATGAAATACTATACTAAGCAGGACCCTTCTTTATTACACAATAAAGGAACACCTTCTACCTTCGATCAAGAAGGAATCTTGTTGAGACTCCTCCAAGATCACTTGATCTCCCTTCCTCCCAGAACTCGAAAGAAATATTACAACAAACATTCCTTTTGTGCCTACCATTGAGTTCATGGCCACTCTACTAATGAATGTAAGGCCTTGAGTTGTAAAATCCAAAATCTTAAGGATTTTTGTGTCCTTCCTTGTGTGGGGAGACCTAATTCCTTTAATCAATATTAATTTTCATTGAACCTTGCATTTCACCAATCCCTTTGGCTCACTCTTGTCCTGCACTAAGTGGGGGCAAGGGGTTAGTAAGCCTCTTCCCTTGTATGTCACTTGTTGTTGTCTCTTTTGGATACTCGTTAACCTTTCATGAACATATAATAGCAAGCTTGGGATGTGGATGACATGTCTTAATTTGACTCACATGTGGCATACTACCCTTCTCATGACACAACTTATTCGAAACATATGACTCCGTATAGGGATTTTTGAACAAGCTCTCATGTATTATTTTTCTACTTTAAAGCACTTGCTCATAGAAATGGTGTTAACAACTACTTTAAAGTGGGGGAATACATCAACATTCACATTTCATTGTGCGATTTTATTTTGCTTGCGATTCCCTCTCTTGGAAACATTAGGTACAATGTTGCTCAGGATGAGACCGTTTTCACTTTTCTTCTCTTGGAGACATTATGCATGATGTTCCTAAAGATGAGACCTCACATGAACTAAGAAAAATCCCTTTGAACATTTCTTACACCATCATTAAAAAATCACTTTCTTTTGTGGTGCCTTATTAAAGTTATCAGGAGGTAGAACTTTGGTATGGTTTGAGCAGGAAGCCCAACTAGCGACATGACTTCCCCCATAGCCACCTGCGTGTGTGTGAGTATATACCAGCCGAGTGTATGTTTCTCACCTTTTGGGCCTTCTCACTCGGCAAACAACCAAAAGTCTTGTCACCCTAGAGTGAGTACACATCTTATTTTTGGACAAACAACCTAGAT
Source organism: Sequoiadendron giganteum (assembly GCA_007115665.2). NCBI lineage: Eukaryota > Viridiplantae > Streptophyta > Pinopsida > Cupressales > Cupressaceae > Sequoiadendron > Sequoiadendron giganteum. The sequence goes on along the minus strand of CM021105.1, from coordinate 240,834,222 downwards.
TTGATCCACAACTAGTTGGACAAACGGTCGAAGCTTGATCCAACTTTTCACCTTTCTCTCTTCTCTTCCTTCTAGTTCTTGTTGTTGCATGATCATGTATCTCATTTTTCTACAAATCATTCACCCTTGAATGTGTCTTCTTGCACTGATGTTGACTTGAATTAGAATCTTGAATCCTAGGGGCTTGACCACCTCCATATTTTTGTCATTCTTCACCATCTCCATTAGGCTACTTTAGTGTGAGTTTGAAGCAAGTTCATCCTCTCACTAAAGTGGGGGCTAAATGTGTCACCAAAAAGTGTAGCCTTGACACTTTTCACTCATTTGGACCCTTGCCTATGGATTTTGGATCTCTTTCAACCTCTTTTTACCTCTTTCTAAGCCTTTTGCGAAAGTTTTGTAAGGTGTTGTAATACATTTTCACACTTTCCTAGGCTTTTCATCACTAATTCAACCCTTTCTTATGCTATAATGACCCCTTAATGCACTTATAGGTCCAAATTTAGTGTGTTTCATGAGTCAATCCCAAAAAACATTATTAATCGCATCTTAATCCACGAAAACCAATCAAAAATGCCTAGGTGGACTGGGTTTCCACCTTGGGCGACCTAGTCCCATTTGGCTTAAAATTCAAATTTAACTTAAAATTCTTTCAGGATTTTGTCTCTTGAACCCTAAGGTCAGCCCGTGTTGTGTTATTTTTAGGAAATGAGGGCACAAATTGTATAAATAAGGGGTTTTCTCATATTTTTCACCCTAATCCCTAATTCTACACTCCTAAGTCTCATTCTTTCATCCTCCTCATCTCTCCTTCTCAAGCAAGCTAGGATTTGAGCATTCTAGGTCAACAAGACATCTTTTCTAAAGCATTTAAGGGATGATTGCGGTAGCAACTCAAGATCATTCATCATGGCAAGGTACTAACTCCATTATTCCATTGTTTGATACTTCATTACATTATTTCATCATTTTGGTTTAGTTACCCAAAAGGGGTTTGACCAAGGCAAACCCCCATGCCCTAACAATCAACATTTTCTCTTTCTCTCCTTGTGTGTTTATAGATTTAGGTACATTGAAGATCATTGAACACTTTGAAGACTTGTTGAAGACCTCTCCTTGCTTGCAAAGTCCAAATGTCCTCCAAAAGTCACTTTCAAGCCCGAAAATAAAAGTTTCAGAAGCAGACACTTGTGAAGAACCAAAGTGCAGACCGAGGGCTTCCGTTTCTAGTTCTGAATTTTCATAAATTTGGAAGAGGACTAAGTCACCGACAATGGTGACCTAGTCCCACTAGATATGCCTTTCAGTGATTTTTACATATTCAGACACCCATTTGGCAGAAACAGGCTTCAGACCAGTTTTCCTAGATCTGGGACTAGGTCACCCAGATTGGCACAAGTGTGCCAGTCCGCTTCTACAACAATTTCATTAGTATTCCAAATCACCATCTAATCCTTCTTCAGATTCGATGTGCACACATTCTATCTCACATCTTTCTTTTTAGTTTAGTGTACATTTCTAGGTCATTTTGTACATGTTTGCATACAACATTATATTTTCTAGCACTTTGCATTTCAATAGTTTACATAAATCATTTCCTTTTAGTTTGCTACATTTAGGTCATCAAATTCACACACACACATCACATAACAAACCCCCTAATCTTTGAATGAACCCTAAAATGAAAAGGTGTGAAAGAGAGAACATTTCTCAACCTAACTTCTAGGTGAAAATCCCTAGAAGTTTATTGGGGAATCTTCTTTCCCCTCCTTTTATTTTTGGAATTTCACATTGATCTATTGCCCAAGATTAACATTGATTCATCTTCTCTTAATACTTCTTCTATTGTCATTTGTGGGTTTGATAATGTCAGTCGACAACCTTTAGGCATGATAGTCTTGCCTTTGAGGTTGGCACCCGTTACTGTACCCACTCTAGTATATTTTATGTCAGAGAAGTTACCTTATAAAATTCTTCTTGGTAGAATGTGGATCCATGCTATGTGTGAGGTCTCATCTAACTTGCATAAATCTATTAAGTTCATTTACAATAATCGATTAGTCACAGTCAAGACTGACCTTGAGGCTATGCTCTTATGTGAAATGGTAGCTACCGATCAAGTTTCAACTGTGTCTACTCTTATTCCTTTAGTGTGTTCCAATGTGTTGATGTTTACTCTAGCAGTACCCACTACAAAGGATACTCTTGAGATAAATGTCCCTGAAGAAGATGCTTCTAAAGAAAAAATCCTAAGTCTACCACTTCCCAAAGGAATGCATGTCTTGGTGATGATTGGGGTTCTCTAGACTTTACATAATCCTTCATCAAAGAAAATAAAGTCACTCTGATCCACTTAGACCTTCCGATAACATCATTCACACCCGCTATCAAAGATGGTTATTCTTCTGTATCATGAGATAATGTGAATGTAAATTGTAATGTTCTTACTATTGATCCTCCTAAGGAAGATGATTATGTCTCTTCTAAAGAGGATAATGTTGGTAGTCCTATTAAAGAGGATGATGGTGATATCATAGAAGAGTATGTTTCACCTTATTGAAATAATACTCTCTATGTAGATCCCCCCTCTTCTCAAGATTTACAAGCACATTATGGCCCTAGCTTTAAGCTTGTCTCTAAATATGGTTATGAGTGTAAAGGCTATGGGTGTAATGAACAAGGCATTTAGGTTCCTATAGAATTTGTGCCTTGCAAGTATAATTTGGGGCTTGGTTGCTCGAATGAACAATCTAAACAAAAACCATGGTTGAATGTTGATGTGATTTTTGCTCAACCTCATTCTCACGAATTGGTCTATCCTCCTTTGTCTTCGATCTTCATATCTTCTTCTGGTGAGTAGTCAAACTTTTATCCACAAGAGAAAGGGTTGATTCTTGCTCCTTATTCTTTATCTAAGCAAGAGCATATTTTGTTGCGGCTTCTTAAAGCCCACTTAATTACTCTTCCTCCTCCTAAGAGATCTTACAAACATGATAAAGAAAAAAATTCTTTCTGTGCATACCATCGAGTGCTTGGCCATTCCACTAGTGAGTGTAAGGCCTTGAAGAATAAAACACAACAACTTCATGATTTAGGTGCCATCACTCATTTATTTTCTGATGCGCCTGCCTCTTCTTAAAATAACAAGTGATATTGAGGTTTAACTCTATCTTGTTCTAAGTATCTTGCATGGTTCTCCTCCCCTGTATGTTGGGGGCAGTGATAACTTGTTCTGGTGATGCGCATCCTTCTTAAGGACCCCCTCTCTTCTCTATGTCTTTTAAATGAGGCATCCCTTGAGTTGACCCCTTTTTCTTTTGAAGGGTTCCTGAGGGATCCCTTTGAAAGTTTTTTTTATCTCAAGTAAGTTCTATGGAATCTAGCTCAGGGGCATCCCGACTAGACCTGTTTCCTATATTTGTGTCTAGCTTGGCGACAACCTGACTAGACCTACTTCACATATTTTCATCTAGCTCGAGGGCAACCAGACTAGACTTGCTTCACATCTTTTCATTTGGCTTGGGGGAAGTATGACTAGACCTCGCTTCTCAAATAGTGCGTCCCTTGAGTGGACCCCTCTTCCTTTTGAAGGGTTCTCGAGGGACCCCTTTGAAATCCTTACAACTTGACGATGGTCTACATGACTATCCACTTGATTGCTTGCGTGGCCACTTTCCGACATGTTCTATCTGTGGGTAAACATGTCACTTCATGGGTGCACCTGTGAAGTCACATTTTGACTCTACGAAGTTCTCTTTTCTCAATTTCCTTCATCTGAGAGTTCTTGGAGGATACCTTCCTTGCAGGTCTACAGGTCTGTAAGGTACTTTTCTTGGTTTCCTTCATGTGAGAGTTCTTGGAGGATACCTTCCTTGCAAGTCTGCAGGTCTATAAGGTGCTTTTCTTAGTTTCCTTCATGTGAGTTCTTGGAGGATACCTTCCTTATAGGTCTGTGGGTCTGTAAGGCACTTTTCTTGGTTTCCTTCATTTGAGAGTTCTTGGAGGATACCTTCCTTAAAGCTTTGTAGGTCTGTAAGGTTATTTTATCAGTTTCCTTCATTTGAGAGTTCTTGGAGGATACCTTTCTTGCAGGTTTGTGGGTCTGCAAGGAACTTTTCTCGGTTTCCTTCATGTGAGAGTTCTTGGAGGATACCTTCCTTGTAGGTTTGTGGGTCTGTAAGGCACTTTCTTTCTTTAGCTTCATAGTTTTGTGGAACTATGAAGTCCTTTGCTTGTCTTGCACTCTTGGGTTCACTAGATCGCAACCTTCTTCCTTGATGATTCAGGTATACATTTCTAACTCTACTACTTCTTTGATCTACTTTACCGAAGCACTCATTAGTATTCATGCTCACTAAAGTGGGGGAAAAAAGTATAGGAGGAAATTTTCACCCCTTAGGCAAATTCCCCTTTTACCCTTCCTTACTTTAGAAAACCAAATCCGAAGGCTAAATTCCACATAAGTTTGCTTGCCTTCGTTCCACTTGGCATCCATTTTATGCATCGACAAAGGAGTAATTGTCAGGGATTCTCACATGATGTGCTTACGTCCCTGACATATTCTCGTATCTGAAGCCTGTAGAGACATTACACTTCCCATTAGGAGTCAACTTGTAACACCCTCTTCGACCAACTGACCCGAATATGGCCATTTTCTTCACTCTTCAAATTCATTGATTCTCATTCCATTTGATCTCTTCAAAAATATCTTCACAGACTCTAAGCCTTTGATTCATCTCGCTTGGCTCTTCACAAGATCTGAGAAATCACTCCATCACTCTCAAGCAACACTTTACACTTCACAGCAACAACATCAACACTCCATCAACTCAGTAGAGCAAGTGTGGAACAACACCATTGCAACAGAGGCTTGAGTCCTCTCATTTTATCCCTCATTAGCATTGAGTGCTCTTGGTGGAGGTAGTAAGATTTCTACTACTCTCCTCTATTATTTGGTTGAGTAAGCAGAACATTGTTTTGTAGTTCTTTTGTGTTCTTTCTTTCACTTCCTACTTTATCATAAATTTCTCTCTATCCATCTGTCTATCTGTGGAGGTGGGAACACTAAAATGGGGGTTTGATTGAGGCAAACCCCTATATATCCCCAATTATTTCTCTTTCTCTCTCTCTCTTATGTGTAGGTATTGAAGACATTCACGTGTTGGAGGCTTCATCACTTGTGTGGTTGTGAGAATATTCTTTCCTTTCTTCTCTTTATTTTTATCATTTCTACTTCACTTTATTTTAGTCCTATTACTTTCTGTTGCTTTCTTGTATTCTATAAGTTCTTAGTAATCGGAGTGTAAGTTATCACTTAGCTATTTTATGAGACATTCTCACTTTCTGGTTCGTACGAGATGCCAACATGCCTCTAGGATGCCAGTGCGCTGCGCTGTCATCCGTATCCCACGCTGTTGTCCTTTGGCCGAGAGATTATCAGTTTATCTAGGAAATCTCTATGACTTGATCTTTCCAATTTTGAAACTCTCACTATTGTTCCTTGAGGTAGTTTAGGGCAGTTCACTCTGTGAGGCTCTCTGAGTGAAGAGAACTCATGAATAGCGAACCCCCCTTCTCTACAACCATCAAGAGATTATAAAGTAGGGTTTGTCATGGAACTCAAACATCAAACATATTTTGGAGGGGAATTTCTGTCCTCTAGTTGCAAAATTAAAAAAAATAAAGCAAAAATCAATATAAGATACCCTAGAGAAAACCACAATGTGGCTCTATTAGATCCTGAAAAGAGAAAAATAAAGGATGAATCTAAGGGTGAAAACCTCTCTAAGGAACCCAAATATGGAGGATTCAATCTCCCTATTTCCCAATATCAAGAAAAGTTGACACTCCTAGTTGAAGAAGATGAACCTATAAATGTTGGCATAGTAGAAACACCCAAGATCACATACCACACAATGTCACTTGATCTTGAAGAGAAAGTGAAATTCCTGGTATTAATCAATGAAAGGAAGATAAAATTTGCATGAATATATGCAACCATGCTAGGTCTAGATCCAACATTGGTCATACATCACCTAGCCATATTTCTTGGAGCTAAACCCATCAAGAAGAAGCTACAAAAGATGCATCCCTAGATAACACTTTTGGTAAAAGTAGAACTGAAGAAACTATGAGCGATGTAGGCTTCATCAGACCAGTCGACTATCCTAAATGGATATCAAATATACTACTAGTATCAAAGCCCATTGGGGGCATACAAATCTACATGGACTTTCGAGATCTAAACAAGGCTTGCCCTAAATATGACTTCCCTTTATCGAGCATTGATATGATTCTAGATCAAACTATATGACATGAAATGATATCATTGATGGATGACTTCTCTAGATATAATCATATTAAGATATGCCCTGACGATCAACATAAAATAACATTCACTTGTGCATGGGGAACCTTCTTGTAATAAACCATACTAAATTATTACTTAATTTATATTAAATTGCAAATAACATTTTGAATATTCAATTTAAAAAGACATAAGTAAGTAGCTATAGTCAATCATAGAAAAACATGTCTAATTAAATGAGTGAAAGATTTATATATTCAAATTGAATGTCAAATTACAATATCCAAGTTTGAATTAGCTCTTAGGCCACATAGTCAATACAAGGTAATAAATTTACATCAAGATTACATCAAGGTTACATCATAGAGTAAGATAGTCTTGTAAACATTCCAAGGTTCCTCTTGACACTCGCCTCCACTGGTGGATGAGAACATGGTTGAATCACTTTATCACCCAATCATGAAGCTTATGCTTCCTCAAAATTATTCCAACTTGAAGAATACCCGACCCTGCACACAAAGTTTAGCAAGAGAACAATCTGTAAGGTGGAATCTAGTGTGTGCTCATACATCAACATGCATTTCTATCTACAAGTTAGAAAAGAAAATGCAAGATCTATGCTAGGAATGGTAGAGAGTGTTATTACAAAGTCCATATACATAATGAATTGAATTGATTGGCCAAGCATAAGAATATTGTTGCAAAAAAAAAAAAAAGGTTTTGGTAAAAACAAAACCTATACTCTCTGAACCCCATCTCAACACCCATCTCAGAAGGTAACTTTCAACATCAAAATAACTCATAGCAACTAACTACCCTCTAGCAGCATCTAACCTTAGGTGCTCTAGTCTATTAGGTGTTGTTGTTCTATTCTTTTTAAAATTTAGAAAATAAATCTAATGGAAATGATCAAAACATTATCCATCCATTAAAAGCACATGTCACATGATTACATTCATCATAATTTAGTATTCATTTAAGAATGAAGAAAATAGGAAACAAAAGAAGGTATGTCACAAGTATGTGTATGCACATAGAAGAAGGTCTATGTGCATACACATATATGTTCCTACTTTAGTTATGAATTTGTGCATACATTTTGAATTTAAAATCAATAGATCAAATTTCTAACATTCAAATAATGTTTCAGATTAACATATAGTTTGTCAATTTACATGAAGTAAAATAATTTAAGAACAAGTCCATTTGAATATTTTACCACAGACTGTTATGTCGTTTGTATCAACCATGCTATGATAACAAAAAATACTAATGTAATCACACCGTTATTGTTTAACATAATGATGTTGTCTACATTTAAGCAATTACAATTTATAACAAAATAATGCTATTTACAAATGAGCACATACTGTTTATTATAGAACGATGCTGTTTTCAACTAAACAGTTATAGAAAGATGCTATTTATAGCTAAACAATCATATTTTATAAAAAAAACAATGTTTTTTACAAATGAAGACATATTGTTTATAATAGAATGATGTTTTTTCAACTAAACAGTTATAGAACAATATTGTTTATAGAAAAATAATCATAGTTTATAATAAAAAAATGTTGTTTACAAATGAACACATACTATTTATAACAAAACAATACTATTTTCAACTAAATAGTTATAGATCGATGCTTCTTACAATTAAACAATTAGTTTATAATAAAACAATGTTGTTTACTAATGAACACATATTGTTTCTAACAAAATGATGTTGTTTTCACTGAACAGTTATAGTTTATAACAAAATGATGTCATTTACAACAAAAAAAATATTTATAATAGAACATTGTTGTCTACAAAAGTTTATAGATTCAATTCCATATCAACCAAAGCTTCATTCATTCGAGCCTCATTCAGAAACCGTAGTTATTCCTTACATTCATGGTCAAGAATTTTTGATACAACATAACTTTCATTCTCATATTCAATTCAAGATTTTATCATTCTGAGAATATTTTCATATAATGAGCATATGAAAGAAATAACCAAACGTTTTCTAGGTACTGATTCTTTTAAGAAATAATATTAAGATTCAAACAACATGTTGGTCGTTTAACAAGACATAATTTACTCATATACTAGATACATCCTTCACATGTCTCAGGTTTAAGAACCCAAGTTTACTATTTTAATATCAACTATAATAGTGTTGTTCAAAGGAATGACTGAATGTGCCTTGCATATTATTAGTGAATGGGACAAACCACACATGCTAACCCATGGCTTGGGTTAGAAACATCAAAGAATCTAAAGATTATCATTCTCAGAGAAATGATGGCTCACAAACTATTCATGCCAACATGAAGATGGAGCGATATGTCTCTCAGCCATCGTCCCTTATGGATGAGGTGACAAGGACAAAGAATCACTATGACATAGAAACATACAATAGTAGATAAAATTAACATTATTTACATTAAGGGGTGATATGTGCCCAACTTTCACTTTAAGCAAAGAGGCATCAACTACACCAAAACATCCTTTGATATTAGATCGAAGGAAAGGGATATTACTCCCATTTGGGCTGTCATTCGATGGGTTCCATTTCATAGAGTATGGCTAAAACATGCAAAGTTGGTAAGGATTATGCCGCCTACCCTCTAGGGTGATACAATTTCAAAATATTTATATTGCCATTCACCGGCCATCGACTTCACCGATAGTCGTGTGGGAGACAAAAAATAACACAAGAAAAAGAATTAAAATAGAAGTGGTGACACCTTGAAATGCACAAGGCAGAAACAAACAGTTGTCATGCCGCTAAAATTACAGGCATAGTGCCTGTGCAACAAAGAAAATGGCTGACATGGCCTCAACAGAAGAACGCTAAATTTTTAAACCAAGAAATGGCATATCAAGTTCATCATACAAGTTTATTATGGCTCAAAGAAATGTCGATTTAATCTGGCATAAATTTTCACAAAATAGCTAACTGAAAACGCAACAAAAAGCAAGGAAATTACATCAAATACCTCTGTTTGCAGTTGATTTCCTCTCGACTTTTCTCAAGAAAATAATCAAATTGCTCCTTCCCTTTTAGTCTTGTCGATTCTATGATATTAAAAATGGCATCTTTTGTACCTTTTTCCATGCGTCCCTACCAAATCCGTTTCATTTCATAAATGGGTATTGATTTTAGCCACTCCCATACTCTGAATTTTTGAATATTTTCCATTAATTTCGATGGTAGTCCACTATCACATGAGATTTTATTTAAATTCTATCAATTCGATAATGATAGTATTGGTTTCAAGTTCAATCAATAGGAAATATAAATATATATATGTATATATATACCTTATATATGTATATATTTATATATTTGATATTCATATATGTTCATTCACTTATGTTTGTTCTTTGATATATATAAATATATATGTATTCACATATACATACATGTATATATATATTTGTTTGAAGATGTTTATGTGTTTCATATACCAAATTTTAAATAAATAAAAGAACTCTTATTTCATTTTGAGCATCAATATTTAAATAAGAAGGGACTTTTAATTAATTCATATAATGAAATTCTTATTCTTTTTAACCATACTTTAGAATACATACTATCATTTTCTTCCAAATTCTCAAAACAAAAAATTAAGATAAACAATTTAAACATGAAATCATGGGTTTAATTTTCCACAAGCCATTTATTTTCAATCATTGGAACAATTCAAATCAAGTAATTAAGTTCTTCTATATGAAAATTTCAAATGAAAATCATCATGCCATTTGTGGTGTGTGCACCCAGATTCCATCTGGCTTACTATTTGATCCAACTAAACGATCCTACTTCTACTGTGTTCTTGTCCTTCAACTTGTCACCCTGCAATTGCACACACTTGCACTTGCAAAATTCAATAATGTTCAATTTAGGTTAAAATATAAGACAATTCATAAGATCAAATTTTCAATGACGATCAACTTCTTTCAATCTTTTCAAGAGTATCAAAATTTCCACTCAACATATTGAATTTCCTAAATAATTCAATTTATCATATTATAATTAAAAATGCAATAAATTTGGGTTATGACATCATTCCCCTCTTGGAAGAGACATCATCCCGATGTATATTTAATCAAAATTAAAGCATATATGTCTATTTAAATATCACATCATATTGTTCCAAGCCAAAACATCATAATATTTCAATCCAAAATTTTCAATTTTTTTTTTTTTATCAAAGTCTCTTTCTTAACAAAGAAAATATGGAAAGGAGAATTCTATTTCTTCAGCATCCTCACAAGTAGCAGTTTCTTTTGAGTATTGGTCCCATTAGACCTTAAATTAAGCAATATCTCTGCTCTGAAACTTAACATTGCATCTATCCAAGATTCTAATGGGCTCCAATAGAACCACTCCTAGTTCCTGTACCTACAAGGACTGCCAATCAAGCACATGAGCTACATTTGGATGATATGGCTTAAGAAAAGAAACATGAAATACATTATGAAGTTGAGCCAAAGTAGGTGGTAGAGAAAGTCTATCAAAAATCGGGTTAATCACTTCCAAGACTTCAAACAGTCCCACATATCTCGAGGCCAACTTGGAAGACTTTCCAAAGGCAATGGAACTTTTATGAGGTCTGAATCTTAAGAAAAAATTGTCCCCTATCGCAAACTGTCTAAGGGTTCTATTATTTTTGGAATAACTCTTCTATCAGTCTATTACCTCCTTTAGTCTGCTCTTAGTGACTCTCATTTATTCTTCCATTTCTTTAACCATTTTAGGTCCTACTATGATCCTGTCCTCCAATTTATCCCAACTAATGGGTGTACAACACTTTCACCCATAAAGAGCTTCAAACGATGCCATACCTAGGGATGTGTTATAAGAGTTGTTGTAATCAAACTCTACCAATAGTAAATATTCTTCCCCACTTATACTGTTGGTCCATACAATACATTCGAAGGAGGTCTTTGAATACTTGATTCACCCACTCTATCTATCTATCAACTAAGGATGATAAGTCGAGCTGAAATTCTATTTGGTTCCCAATATAGAATTTAGGGTCATCCAAAATCTTGATGTCATTCGGGTTTCTCTATCAGAAATGATAGTCTCTGGTACCCCATGCAAATGGAAGATCTCCTAGAAAAAATTGTTGGCCAGGGTCAATGATCCATCCTTAAGGTTTCATAGAATGAAATGCACAACCTTAGTCAACTTATCAATCACAACCAAGATAACATCATGCCGATTCTTGCTCAACGATAACCCTTGAATGAAGTCCATTTTGATCACCTACCATTTATACTTAGGTATGTCACGAGGATACAATAGCTTGACTGGATGTGCATACTCAACCTTAACTCGCTAGCACTCTAAGCATTTGGATACGTAATCCAATACATCCTTATTGAGTTTAGGCCAAAAATATAGAGTTCTCAATTTTGCGATCATCTTGGATACTCCCGGGTGTCCTGAATAAGGTGCATTATGAACCTCCTCTAAAACCAACTTCCTCATCTCTCTAGAGTCTAGAATATAAATTCATCTTTGGTATCTCAAAATACCATCCGATTCGATCTCATAACCATCAAACTGATGATTTGATGTATTCTTTTCTAGGGCACTCTTCACTCTCTCATAGTGCTCATCCCCTGGTAGATGTTGTATCACCTATTGTATCAAGTTAGACCTTGTTGAGATCATGGCTGCTAGATGTATTTTTCTAATAAGAGCATCAACCACTATGTTCTCCTTTACTTTTATATACTCAATTCCGAAGTCATACTCACTAAGGAATTCCGACCACCTTCTCTATCGTGCATTAAGTTTTGGTTGAGTAAAAATGTATCTCAATCCCAAGTGGTCTGTCTTGAGTTCAAATGGATTTACCAAGAGATAATGCCTCCACATCTGGAAGGCATGAAATATTGTGTCCAATTCTAAATCATGCGGTGTGTAGTTCACCTCATGCTATTTAAGCTTCCTTGATTCATACGCTACCACTTGTCTATCTTGCATTAATACTGCTCCTAATCCCTCTCTTGAAGCATCTGTGATTACTGTGAATCTTCCATTAGGATCAGGGATAGTCATCAATGGTGGTATTGTGAGCCTCTCCTTCAGAAGTTGGAATGCCTGTTCACATTTCTTGGTCCATTTAAACTATGGTCCCTTTCTTTGGAGTGATGTAATAGGAGATGCAATCTAGCAAAATCCTTGCACATACTTCTTGTAGTATCCTATTAGGCCCATGAAGCTATGGAATTCTAACATATTCTAAGGCATTGACCATTCCACAATTGCCTTGATATTTTCGGGGTCTATAGAGACTCTTTCAGCTGAAATAATATGGCCTAGATAGTGCACCCTGTCTTGATAGAACAAACACTTGGATAGCTTCCCAAAAAGTTTCTTTTCTCTCAGTCACTGCAAGACTATCCTCAAGTGTCTATAATTCTCTTCAATGGAATTTAAGTAGACTAGGATGCTGTCAATTAAGATAAAAATAAAGTCATCCAAACAGTCTCTGAACACATTGTTCATGAGGTTCATGAAAGCTACAGGTGCATTAGTCAAACTAAAAGGTACCATGGTGAACTTGCAATGTCCATATCAAGTTTGAAAAGTAGTCTTTGAAATATCTTCTTTGTTTGTTCTTAATTGATGGTAGCCTGACCTGAGATCAAGTTTAGAGAATACTGTTGCTCCCTTCATCTGGTCAAACAACTCATTGATCCTCGAGACTGGATATTGATTCTTGATGGTTGCCTTGTTCAACATCCAATAGTCTATACATAGACACAAAGTTCCATCCTTATTTTTCACAAAGATAACTAGTGCTCCCCATGGAGACACACTAGGTATTATGAGCCATTTATTTAGCAATTCCATTGATTGGACCTTCAACTCATAGAGTTTGGTGGTGGTCATCTGATAAGGTGATTTAGATTGAGGCTCAACTCTTGGTACAAGGTCAATAGAGAAGTCAAATTCTCATTTCAAAGGTAACTCCATGAGTTAATCAAGGAATACATATTGGAACTCCTTGAGAATAGGATAGTCATCTAAATATGGTGCCTTTCTATCAGGGCTACTAATATGCACAACATAAATTTCACATCCCTTTCAATGAGATTTCTTGAGTTCCATAGCAGAAATCTATGTAAGCTCTAAGGATCTTTGAATTCTAAAAGTTTTGACAGGGTTTCCATAATCATCCAAACAACTGACTACGTTATCCTCATAATTCACTATAGCCTTATGCTCGGTTAACCATTTTATCCCCAAAATTACATCATATGAGCCTAAAGGTGTCACATACAGGTTGACCTAGGTTTGGAAGGTTGGAAGCTCTAACTCACTACAAAAGAGACAAGTATCTTCCCTCCACTCTACTTAATTACCATATTGGACTATCCATGAGTTTTCCATGTATCCAGGTCTAATATCCATATTGGAAATTATTCTAGGATCTATGAAACATTCAATAGCTCCGGTATAAATTAAAATAGAGACAGTTTGGTCATAGAGCTTACCTGTCAGCTATATTGGTGAAGCTTGATACTCTACTTATTTGTTATCCACTACAACATGGATCTGATGATGCTGAGTTTGCTGATAGTTTCCTTCCTTTCATGAATTTGACCACTTCAAACAATTTGAGGCATAATGATCACCTCCACAAGTATAGCATCCCTTATGAGGACCTTTGCAACCTCCTAGTTTTTCCTCTCTGAAGCCCTTATGCTTTTGGTCATCTTTACCCTTGTTTTTGTTTGCCTTCTTGTTCTTTCGACCATTACCATCTTCAACCTTCTCTTGTGTCTCACTTCCCCTCTTGAGATTATGGATCTGATGGTTCTTGTCTCCTTTATGAAATTTATTGTTACCAAACTGTGACTTAGGGTTTTCATTACTGCGGTAGTTGGATAACTGCTATAGTTTTTGTTCCTATTTGGTGGATTTTTGGAAGACTTCGTTCATGGTAAGAGGATCAATCATATCCACTTTAGCTCCAATGGAGGGTGTAAGCCTCAATATGAATTTCTAGATACAAAAATATTCATCTCCTTGGTATTGGGGCACATACTTCAATAGGTTGGTTAAATTTTCCCACTAGTGATTCACAATCATGCTCCCTTGAGTTAGGTTTTGAAATTCTGTTACCTTCTTGTCAAAGAAAAGTTGTGGTATCCAACTCTTCCTAAAAGATTGAAGGAAGAGTTCCCAAGTAATCTCAGCAGGATGAAGATTCCTTTTTGATTTCTCATTATCCCACCAAGTCACTACTTCACCAGAAAGATGATACATAGCCCATGCTATTTTAGTTTGGTCAGAAAGGTTACAAAGCCCAAATTATTTTTCCATCTCAATAATCCATGCCTCCGCTCTTGCTCTAATAGCCTTGCCATCGAACTTAGGCGGTGCTACTCTTTTGAGATCTTTTCCAAGGTCTTCCTCAATTTGACCTCGAGGGCTTGCTCCTAGACCATCATCTCCTTTATTGAATTCTATATTCCTATTGTCTCGGTCCTCACATGCCACTCAAACCCTTGTTGTATGTGGTCTATGTGAGTCTCTTGCCTATTCAAAATCTCAAGAATCTATTCTAGCCTCTTGTTAGGTCTATTATCTGGCCCACTACCACCCGTCTCTTGCCTAGTGGTCACCATGTTGACTCACACTTAACTTGCATCACATTCAAGTTCTATGAATAAATGTTCTTATTCTACATTTCATTACATACACATGCATATATCACTCATTCATCAAGGACATACACATTCATGCATTGCAAACATATTTTGGAGTTCTTCATTTGAACACACCAAAAATGTAATCTTGTTTTATTTATATTAAAATTTGGGTCAATAGACTTTTATTTACAAAGACTTCTTGTTACATTATTCAGTTTTATCGTCATAAAAAAGAGGACATTCCTCTAGATCCTCATTTGAATTTACATCAAATTTTGTGGAAGAGGATGGTTGAGCATGTAGTCTCTCCTTTTCCTCCTTATTTAACAAGGGTGCATTGGGTCCACACCCTAGAGGCCAGTCTCTAATTGTGGAAATATTTTTGATCTTAGGTGTTCACTTCTCCTTAATCTTCTTGCCTCTCTCTAGCTTAAGTCGTGTTAGGTCTTGAGCTAGAGTCTCATCATTGAGAATCTTAGGTTGAAACTTTGTCTTAGCATTTTCTTCTACTAAAACTTTCAAATGTGAGGTCCTAACGGTTTTCCCTTTCTTTTGTCGTACCTTTGACCTTCCCATACCTACATTCAATCTAGACTGAATAAATTCTCATGACAACTAAATTTGGTCAAGGATCAACTATCCCCTAGTCAAGACTATGGTAGACTCAAAAGGCCTAGAGTTGAAACCTAAACTTTAATGCCAAATGTAATAACCCATACTAAATTATTACTTAATTTATATTATTGTAAATGAAATTTTGAATATTCAATTTAAAAAGACATAACTAATTATCTATATTCAATCATAGAAACACACATCTAATTAAATGAGTCAAATATTTATATATTCAAATTGAATGTCAAATTACAATATCCAATTTTGACTTAGCTCTTAGGCCACATAGTCAATACAATGTAATAATTTTACATAAAAATTACATCAAGGTTACATCATAGACTAAGATAGTCTTGTAAACATTCCAAGGTTCCTCTTGACACTTACCTCCACTAGCGGATGAGAACATGGTTGAAGCACTTTACCGCCCAACCATGAAGCTTTTGCTTCCCCAAAATTCTTCCAACTTGAAGAATACCCAACCTTGCACGAAATGCTTATCAAGAGAACAATATACAAGGAGGAATCTGATGCATGCCCATACATCAACATGCACTTCTATCTACAAGTTAGAGAGGAAAATGCAAGATCTATGCTAGGAATGATAAAGAGTCTTATTGGAAATTCCATACATAAATAATGAATTGAATTGCTTGTCCAAGCATAAGAATATTGTTGCAACAACAAACAATAGGTTTTGGTAAAATAAAAAACCTATACTCTCTAAACTCCATCTTGACACCCATCTTGGAAGGTAACTTTCAACATCAAAATAACTCATAGCAACTAACTACCCTCTAGAAAAATATACCCTTAACTACTCTAGTCTATTAGGTGTTGTTGTTCTATTCTTTTTACAATTCAGAAAATAAATCTAATGGAACTAATCAAAACATTATCCATTCATTAAAAACACATGTCACATGATCCATCATAATTCACTATTCATTTAAGAATAAATAAAATAGGAAAAAAAAAGAAGGCATGTCACAAGTATGTGTATGTATGTAGACGAAGGTCTACGTGCATACAAATATATGTGCCTACTTAAGTTATGAATTTATGCATACATTCTAGATTTAAAACTAATAGATCAGATTTCTAACATTCAAATAATGTTTCAGATTAACATATAGTTTGTTGGTTTACATGAAGTAAAAGAATTTAAGAACAAGTATGTTTGAATAGTTTCCCACACACTGTTATGTCATTTGTATCAACCATGCTATGATAACAAATAATACTAATGTAATCACACAGTTACTATTTAATAGAACGACACTGTCTATGGCTAAATAATTATAGTTTATAACAAAACAATGATGTTTAAAAATGAACACATACTATTTATTATAGAATGATGATGTTTTCAACTAAATAGTTAGAGAACGATATTGTTTATAGCTAAACATTCAGAGTTTATAATAAAATAATGTTGTTTACAAATGAAGACATACTACTTATAACAGAACGATGTTGTTTTCAACTAAACCGTTATAGAACGACACTGTTTATAGCTAAACAATCATAGTTTATAATAAAACAATTCTATTTACAAATGAACAAATATTGTTTACAAAAAAATGATGCTTTTTTCAATTAAATAGTTACAGAATGATGCTGTTTATAGCTAAACAATCATAGTTTATAATAAAAAAATGCTATTTACTAATGAAAACATACTATTTATAATAGAACGATGCTATTTTCACTAAACAATTACAATTTATAACAAAAAAAATTCATTTACAACAAAACAACACTTTTTATAATAGAATGTTATGGCCTACAAAAGTTTATAGATTCAATTCCATATCAACCAAAGCTTCATTTATTCAAGCCTCATTTAGAAATCGTAGTTATTCTTTACATTCATGGTTAATAATTTTTGATACAACATAACTTTCATTCTCATATTCAATTCAATATTTTATCGTTCTAAGAACATTTTCATATAATGATCATGGTAGAGTTCCTAAATTTTGGAAAATTTAAGATATGTCTTGCCTTGTCATGGCTCTGTGTTTCTATGCCCAATGGTAGGGCTTAGGGTTTTAGGTTGAAAACCCTCTTTTCAAAATTTTGTTGGTCATCACCATTGAAAGTTTTAATTCTCTATTGAACCATCACACTCAGTTACCAGTCACTTAAGTCATATCTCGAGCAATTAAAATCATTATCCACATCGGCCCCTTGGGTTAGGTTTATCGGTCACCATCTACAGGTTACTCGTTTTAATTTTTTCCATGGCCGGGCTAAATAATTTCATGTTTAAAGACTTAGGTATTAAGTCTTGTTCATTGAGGGTTAATTCTCATAGATCTAGTTGTGGCCCCATTTTAAGAACTATTTTTTTTTGCATGTACAAAAATGAAAATCCACAGTGGCCATTTGATCATTGCGAGTAGATCACAACTGTTCCCCGTTTGCCCGTTCTAGTTTATTGCTTATTATTTTATTCACACGGGCTGGCGGGCTTAAGCCACATGTCTTATGATTGGGTGAGGCCAGTGTTTCTATTGAATATTTCAGGTGGTACCAAAAGGGAATCAACGGTGATCAATGAATCACATGGCAACATCAAGATCATTCCCCACACACCCGTTCTAGTTTATTTTTCATTAAAATAAATGAACGGGCTGGCGGGCGATTTCCATGTGTCATGATAGGCAATGGGACCAGTGTTTCTAAGTGGTCAACAAGAAAATATTTGATAGGTATCAACAATAGGTATTGCTACATGTGTCTTCATCTGGGCCATTCCTTGTGTGCTCGTCCATTCTGTTTATTAAGGCGAAGAAGTCACATGGGCTAGCGGGCATTGGACACGTTTAGCCTTTCTATAGTGGGCCACATATCTTTTGTAATAATTGAATAGTACCAAAGGAAAATTTATAGTAATTGTGGGGTAACATGGTCCAATCTCCACTACTCCACACCACCCTATCAGTTTTTATTTAATACTTATAAAGGGACACTGGTTGGAAGGCATGTTGACATCTGTTGCTCCATGGAGGGACCTGATACATTTTAATGATGATGAGTGCTTTGATAAGGATTTAGATCGACAATTGATGGTGGGTGACGTGGACTATCTCGACCAATCATCACCATCTCATGAGGGGCCCATTTGTGTCTCCCATTTATCAGTGGGCAAGCGGGCGACTGCCACGTGGACTACTTCAAAGTGTTCGATACACTTTAGAAGAGATAAAGTACTACTAAAATTTAGCTGAGACTGCATTAAGATTTAGAATGTCGTGAAATTAGAGCCGAGTCTTTGAAACTGATTCAAGGTTTGGGAGATGCTTGTGGTTACGACTGTCAATTTTGTCAGGTGTTGGTACAAGTGGGATGGAGAATTTGAAGCAAGATAGTGTGTGGGCTGATATTCTGAGGATAAATCATGATCGCTCCTTGCTATCTTGTTATGGTGAATTATGAGTAAATTAATTCCCACGGGCAAGCAGGTAAATGTGACTTGACATGTTTTATTAGGTTCTAAGTATGTGATTAATTATGCAGATGAAGTGGGTATTTATCCACTCGAGTTCTCTGATTAGGGAAAAGGTATCTAGTGCATACAAATCAATCATTCTGATTGATTACCCATTGATTCATTTCAATGTGTGATCAATGACTAAGATTCAAAATCCAAGTAGCTGGTTGCTAGCTCTATTGTGCGAACTCCCTTGGAAAATTAATGAATACATGCTACAATTGGTCTATTTATTGAAGATTTCTTACTTATTATTCTCACCATTTGTTGTCTATGATAGTTATGATTCTGGTAATGAGCATATGAAGTGTTCTAAGTAATTGTAGAGTTTGAGCTAGTTATTTTATGTGGAGGGTAGTGTCTCTATCCTAAATAAATTTGGTGAGTTGCTGCATCAAGAATGGGTAAAGTGAGCGTGTTTGTTAGCCCAACTTGAAGGTCGGGGAGACTCCTTGAGTCTCAGAGTACTATGCTCATGCCCAAGGTCCCTGTAACTCCAAAGAAGAAAGAAAGAGTTGATAGGAAATCTACATGGGGTGTTCTCAAGCGTGCATATCATTTGAGGAGCCGAATTGTCTCAGCGGAATTGGTTAAGGGAAAGAGAAGAAATTTTATAGGCCTGAGCGAGAAGTTTTGAGAAAGAACAAGTATCATTGAGCTTTCATGGGATGTCATCAGTCTCCCATTGAAGTCTTAGATGATCCCTTAGATAGTGGAGATGAAACTGATTTTGGATACCAACAGTATCTCATGGCTGTGAGTAATTTGGCTGATTTCAAAGATGAGGATGTGATGGCTACTCCACTTTCAATAAGGACATCGAGCGGGCGTTCTTATTCTACCACCGATTAGGCAGAATAGCACCCCGCTCCCTTTCTAAGCTGATGCTTGGTTTTTTGTCCTTTGTGCTGACTAGTTTCCTTTGGGATGGTGTGTTATGATATGGGTTCTTGTTTTTTCCTGCTTTATGTTGATGTTGACCTTTTCTAGGTCAACGTGAATGTGAAAATTTTGATGCTGTGACAGCGACACCTTTTGGAAGGTTGGTGGGTCTTTTCCAACAAATGAGTTTTGATATTTTTATCTCCCCTATTCTACAAATGATTACTTCTATCTACCTGGGGAATATTTTGAAGTATGGTGAAATAAAGTTAAATGTAACTATAATTAAGCCCGGTGCTTGTTGCTCTCTTGTTCTATAAAACGGATTTCAAGGCTGATTACAAGGGGTTCAATTTTGAGTCTTATAATGGTTTAGGTGAGGAGCTAGGTTCAAGAAGGAGCATACTGTATAAATGTTGATATATAGAATAGTAGGATGTCTAGGGTATAAGAAAAGTATGCAGTAATCTTAATTTTTTTTTATGCAAGCCGTAGAAATGAAGGAAAAGATTAAGTTCTTATGCATATAATTTCTTATGTTTTTTCTCTTGCAAGTTATGAATGAAAGGTTTAATAATATTCTAGTTTATCTTCAATTGTTTTGATTGATTGTGTGGATTTTTTTGGCTTCAATTCAATGAGCTGATTAAATGCTAAGATATGGTCACAAATTTGTATGGAGGAGCATAGGATTTGGTAATAAGTTATGTGTTGAACACTATAATGTGGTGTGCCAATAGTCTAATAATCTCTGAATAAATGGCTTATGTATTATTGATAATTACATGATTTGAATCCATTGCCCAATAGATAAAGCACTAGTATATTCATTAGCATATTTTTATAAACCAACTAGCAATGCATCCAACTTGAGATTTGGAATGAGAACAAAAAATAAATTAAAATAATTTCAATTATAGTGTGTAACTTTGAAATTCCTCTCAATTCCTAGCACTATGTATTAATTTGTTCAAATATTAGCCAAATATTTGGTGAAGGATGCTTAGTTGTATTCAATAGGAATTTTATCTATGTATAAAATTACTTTAGGGTCTAAATATATCTTAAGTGTAATAAGGATTATTCTCCTAGGTTTCATAGAGCCCAAAGAGTAGGAGTGAGGGCTTGATAATCCTTGTTAGTTAGCCACTAAATTTGAAATTTTTTGAGCATAAGGGTTGGCTACCCTTTAGAGGATTTCAAGGTTTAGCTGGAAAAAAGCACCAACAAAATGGTGACTCCACTTGGGAGAACTTTGAGAAATATTTGATAGAAGATCAACTAGCCTTAAGAGTCATTGAAGTTTCAAAACAATTTGTAACCAAAGATTTGACAATTGTGAAATCCTATTTTCCCATCCGAGTCACCAACAAAATGGCGACTCCACTGGGGACAACTTTGCATCTCTAGTTGTAGACTGTTATATCATAGAGTCAAGAATTTGGTGAATCTGAACATCTAGTTTAGATATTGTGAAGTTTTCAAACTTGGAAGTGGTTGTGTTGTAGTAAATTTCAAAGAATTTGTGTGACTTTGTTGTTGGAGGAGACCCAAAAGGAAATCTATCATCAAAAGAGCTTCATACTGCTTGAAGTTCAGTCCTTAGAAAAGAGAGGTGGCGACTCTATCTAAAGAACCTACTAAAAGATGTGAAGAGAGTTTCAGGCCTAAAAATATGTTCAGTCAAGAAGAAAGGTTACTAGCTACCACAAGTTTCAAGGTATTCTCATAATCTAGATAAAGTATTATCATGTGTAAAAGGAAATTTTATGAGAAGTATGCAAGACTTGAAGATAATAAATGGTTCCCTATTAAATGAAATTGCATTAAGAAAGGGAATATTAGTGGTACTTTTCATACTTCTAATGTGTAATGTGTAATATCTGTAATGATTTGAGAAGTATGATTATTTCTAAATTATACCTCTGAGAAAGCTTTAAGGCATGAAAATCTGATCTATATTTTAGGATTATGGTTAAATTAGTGAATGAGGCAATTGATGACCATATTTGAAATTGATAATGACTGGATATGAACATAAGAGGATTTCCTTGTGATATAGCAAGTAAAAGTATGTAGGGAAAATAATTTTTACCATACCCTCAAAGTGATTATTATATTGAAAGGTATATGCCATTGTCCTTTAGTGGTATTACAGGTTTCCCTAACCTGATTCCTAAAAATGTTAAGAAATATTTTTCCAAGTTCATAGGGCAGAGTTCAAAATCAGCCTCTAAGCATTTGCAAACATTCGTGGATGTGATGGGGGATTATGAGGTAAATCATGAGGATGTTGTCATGAAGATTTTTGTTCAGTCTTTGAAGGATGATGCTAGAAATTGGTTCTCATATTTACCAGCCTATTCTATAGCTTCATGGAATTATTTTATGATAGCCTTTGTAGAAAAATTTGGTGAAAGTGTAAATCCAAATGTGGTAAGAAAGTACTTTATGGAAATCCATAGAAATGAAGATGAGTTGGTTCCTGCTTTCAACCTTAGATTTTCAAAGGCAATAAGGGATATTCTAGAAAGTATAAGACCAAATAGTGGTGAATGCTTGGTTGTGTATCTTGGTGCATTTGATAGTAAGATGAGTTATTTACTAAGAGATAAGGAACCCACAACATTAAATTAGGCATATCAGATTGCTATGGATATTGAAAATAACTTAAAATATTCAATGATGAAAGGATATAAGGAAAGTATTGATTATCCTAGCACAATTATTGCAAATGGACTTCATGGATCAGACAATAGAAGTGTTTTTCAAGTGAATAGTGCTTCTACTATTCCGATTTCCCCATCACCACAATATGCAAATCATAATAAGCTTCAAGATGAATATAAACAGAGTTTGAGTAAAGTTGACCAGATGTATTTTATTAAGAATTTGTATGAAATGAAAAGGAACAAAGAAGAGTCACCTTATGGTTTGTTCTCAAGATTCTTGGATGCTTTGCTAGAGGTTCCTAAGAATTTTAGAGCTGATGATTCAATATGTATTGATATGTTCTTTGAAATTTATGATTCTGAATTGAGTACATTGCCAAAGGAATTGAAGCCTCAAAATTTTGATCAAGTATTTGAGTGGATAAAGATTGTAGGAGTAAAGTGTGATCATGTACAAGAGATGATGTTCCAGAATATTGGTAGTGGTTGTCCAATTGAGGAAAAATAGAAAACAATGCAAAAGAATGGAGAAGGTATAGCACAACATGAATATCCATCTTGTTATATGGGTAAAAGTAGCGATTGTAATCACTTAACAAGTAACACATATGTTGATCAATACAATGGTGATGAAAATGAAGAAACAGGGTTTGAAGATAAAATAGAGAGGCATGAACTGCATCTTTGGGATATCCTGAATGAAGAAGAAGTGGAAGAGATGTGTGAGGTCATTCCCTACCAAGATTCAGTCACTCGCAATGATGCATGTGTTATTAATACCTCATTGTAGATCAAGGAACAAGATGTTAGAAATAAAGATTTAAGCAATCAGTCTGAACATAGTTTTAGTATTGATGGATCTCCCTGCTATAGTAACTATGATGACATTAGATATGGTCACTCCTCTGTTGACTCTATTTGTCCTGATGAAATAGAGGTGGAATCCTTTGCTTCGAATAAGGTGTGTGAAGATGATAATGTAGATGTATATCTGCTTGAGGAGGAACAATTCTCTTCTTGTGGAGAGCTTTTAGAGTGTGGATCAAACATGTTGACTATTGACGATGTGAATGAAGTTGAAAATATATATCTCTATGCTCTTCTAGTGATTGTAATGATTTTGAAAATAATGAGGATATGGAAGATTTGGACCATCATGCTAAGGGAGGAGAAGATTTTATGACAATAATGAATGTATGGAATAACCCCTTATTTGATGAGCTTCCATCTTCACGAGAAATAAGAGATGGTGATCATTATTAGTGCAAAAATAATCCACTCTTTTTTGATGACTTTGATGATGCCTCCAATGCAACATTGGAGTATGGAAATGAGAAAATTAGGCAACACATTGATGAGATCCTCAAAGGTATTTATTCTGGTTATCTTACATCCAACATAGATGTAGCCAACAAATTTGAAAATCAACATGAGATTGAAGTTTATGCTTTTTCCTTTGAGGTTTGTAACTACCCTTGTGAAGATGACCAAGAGGTACTTTATTCACATGAAAGTTGCAGTGATATGAATATTGATAATTTCACTTATGCATAAGTGAATGAACAAATGATATGGGATGCAAAAATGGAATGTAATGAGGACATTCTTCCAATTGAGCATGTCAATTGTGTGAATAATGAACAATCTGAAGGTAAAAATGTATGTGTTAAGTGAGTTGATCCCGAGCATAGAGCTAGAAATGATGAAGGGGCAGATGAATGTGCTTATCTCCCTGTTGTTCATGATTGTTTGTGTGAAGAAAAAATGGAAATTTCTGCTATTAATGAAAAGGATGATGATATAATCATGGATGAAAGAAGGGTTTCATTATTAAATGATCAGAATGTACATCAAGAAAAACATATGAAATTTGAATCAATGTCATTGCCAGATGATAATGTTGAAGAATTTGTTGGTTTACTTGATATTGCACATGGATATAAATTTACACACGAGTGTCTCTTTGATGATCCTATGAGTGCTGATTTGTTTGGGCCTATTCATGAGGTATTTTTCTTTGAGATAAATGATTATTTGGAGAATGGGTCAGAATATGTTACTGAACTTGAGATGAATGCATTTACCCAGTGCTGGGATGTTAATAATGCATCTGACCTCTATTCTCATGATATAGAGGAATGTTGTGATACAATACAATTCGGGGATGTTCTTGAGTATGATTATTTCCTTTTTGATGCATCTGTGGGTTGTTTATAGGGTACACAACAAAGTGTTTATGAAGGTTTCCAGTTTGAGGTACAAATTGAATATAAGATTGAAGTCTGTGATGTTATTAACCATATTGAATATGATTTTTTCACTTTTCCAATTCAATCAGGAATGATTGATTGTGTTAATCACAATGGAGTTGATTCTTGGGAAATGCTTGGTACAACTATTGATCCATTACAGACAACAAAGGATAATTTTTTTGACAAAGGTAAAAGTTGGCATTAAGTTTTGGGGGCCCAGGGCCATCAATTTGAGGAGTGAAGCCTGTGAAGTTGCAAAAGAAGGCTTATTAAACTCCATGAGATGTGCACTGTATAGGCATGTAATTAGTGTATATAGGTTTGGTGTGTTTGATTTTTGTTGTGTCTATTTTTCCTTGTCTGGGTGGGCTCCTGGGTTTTTGTCTTTTTTTTTTGGTATGCTTCACCTTGAGATTTGGTTTCTTGCCATACCCACTAGGGGTATGCATCCTTGAGCATGAGCCACTGGTAGAGTTCCTAAATTTTGGAAAATTTGTGATATGTCTTGCCTTGTCATGGCTCTATGATTTTGTCCCCAAGGGTAGGGCTTAGGGTTTTAGGTTGAAGACCATCTTTTCAAAATTTTGTTGGTCATCACCATTGAACATTTTAATTCTCTATTGAACCATCACAATTGGTTATTGATCACTTAAGTCACATCTCAAGCCATTGAAATCATTATCCATATCGACCCCTAGGTTTAGGTCTATCGGTCACCATCTACAAGTTACTCATTTTAATTTTTTCCATGGTCGAGCTAAATAATTTCATGTTTAAAGACCTAGGTATTAAGTCTTCTTCATCGAGGGTTAAGTCTTATAGACCTATTTATGGCCCCATTTTAAGAACTAACAATTTTTAAATTTACAAAAATGAAAATCCATGGTGGCCATTCAATTGTTGCGAGTAGATCACGACCATTCCCCATGCACCCATTCTAGTTTATTGCTTATTATTTTATTCACAAGGGATGGTGGGCTTAAGCCACGTGTATTATACTTGGGTGGGCCCAGTGTTTCTATTGAAGATTGTAGGCGGTACCAAAAGGGAATCAACAGTGATCAATGAATCACATGGCAGCATCACGACCATTCCTCGTGCGCTTGTTGTAGTTTATTTTTCATTAAAATAAACAAATGGGCTGGTGGTAAATTGCCATGTGTCATGACAGGTAATAGGCCCAGTGTTTCTAAGTGGTCAACAAGAAAATATTTGAAAAGGATAAACAGTAGGTATTGCTACACGTGTCTTCATTTGGGTTGTTCCCCATGCACCCATCTATTCTATTTATTAAGGTGAAGAAGTCACATGGGCTAGTAGGCACTGGACACATGTAGCCTTTCTATGGTAGGCCATATATCTTTTGTACTCAATGAATAGTACCAAAGGAAAATCTACGATGATTTTGGGGTAACATGGTCCAATCTCCACCACTCCCCACCACCCCGTCAGTTTTTATTTAATTCTTATAAAGGGACATGGGCTGGAGGGACCTGTTGGGTTTTAATGATGACGAGTGCTTCAATAAGGATTTAGATCAATGGTTGATGGCAGGTAACATGGACTATCCTGACCAATCCTCACCATCTTGTGAGGGGCTCATTTGTGTCTCTCATTTATCACCAGGCAGGCGAGCACCTACAATGTGGACTACTTCAAAGGGTCCGATACACTTTAGCAGAGATAAAGTACTACTAAAATTTGGTCAAGACTACATTAAGATTTAGAACGTCACCAAATTAGGGTTGAGCCTTTAGCATGCATTCAAGATTTGGGAGATGCTTGTGGTTGTGACTATCAATTCTATCAGGCAGTAGTACACGTGGGATGTAGAATTTGAAGCAAGACAGAGTACGGGCTGATATTCTGAGGATAAATCATGATCGCTCCCTGCTGTCTTGTTGTGGTGAATTATGAGTAAATTAATTCCCATGGGTGAGCGGGTAAATGTGACACGACATATTTTATCAGGTGCTAAGTATGTGATTAATTATGCAGATGGAGTGGGTGTTTATCCACTTGAGTTCTCTAATTAGGGAAAAGGTATCTAGTGCATGAAAATTATTTTTTTCATAATTAATCATTCTAATTGATTACCCATTGATTCATTTCAATGTGTGATTAACAACTGAGATTCAAAATCCAAGTAGTTGGTTGCTAGCTCTCTTGTGCAAACTCCCTTGGAATATTAATGAATACATGTTGTCGCTGGTCTATTTATTGAAGATTTCTTGCTTATTATTCTCACCATTTGTTATCTATGATAATTGTGAGTCTGGGAATGAGTGTATGAAGTGTTCTAAGTAATTTTAGAGTTTGAGCTAGTTATTTTATAAGGAGGGTAGTGTCTCTATCCTAAAGAAATATGGTGAGTTGCTCCATCAGGAATGGGTAAAGTGAGCATGTCTGTTAGCCTAGATTGAAGGTTGAGGAGACTCCTTGAGTCTCAGAGTGCTATTCCCAAGGAGGAGCAAGATGTGCCCAAGGTCCCTATACTCCAAAGAATAAAGCAAGAGTTGATAGGAAATATGCACGAGGTGTTCTCAAGCATGCATATCATTAAGGAGTTGAATTGTCTTAGAGGAATTGGTTAAGGGCAAGGAGAAGAAAGTTGATAGGCCTAAGGGGGAAGCTACAAGAAAGAACAAGTATCACTGAGCTTTCATGGGATGCCATCAATCTCCCATTGAAGTCTCAGATGATCCCTCGAATACTAGAGATGAAACTGATTCTGGATACCAATAGTATCTCACTGCCATGAGTAATTTGGTTGATTCTGAAGATGAGGTGGTGATGGCTACTCCAATTTCAATAAGGACACCGAGTGGGAATTCTTATTCTAACACTGACTAGGTAGAATAGCACCCCACTTCCTTTCTAATTTGATGCTTAGTTTTTTGTCCTTTATGCTGACTAGTTTCCTTTGGGCTGGTGTGTTGGATATGGGTTCTTGTTTTTTCCTACTGTTGTGTTGATGGTGACCTTTTCTAGGTTGACGTGAATGTGAAAATTTTGATGCTATGACAATGGTGACTTTTGGAAGGCTGGTGGGTCTTCTCA
This sequence comes from Sequoiadendron giganteum, assembly GCA_007115665.2. Lineage (NCBI taxonomy): Eukaryota > Viridiplantae > Streptophyta > Pinopsida > Cupressales > Cupressaceae > Sequoiadendron > Sequoiadendron giganteum. The sequence continues at coordinate 240,806,265 of CM021105.1, read as the reverse complement.
AGCGAATGATTTTTGATATTTTTCTCTCCCCTGTTCTAAAAATGATTACTTATAACTGCCTAGGGAATATTTTGAAGTATGGTGAAATGAAAAATGAAATGAAGTTAAATGTAACTGTAATTCAGCCCGGTGCTTGTTGCTCCCTTGTTCTATAAAAGGGATTTCAAGGCTGATTACAAGGGGTTTGATTTTGAGTCTTATAATGATATAGGTTAGAAGCTATGTTCAGGAAGGAGCATATTATATAAATGCTAATATATAGAATAGTAGGATGTCTAGGGTATAAGAAAAGTATGTAGTAATCTTAAACAATTTTATGCAAGTTGTAGAAATGAAGGAAAAGATTAAGTTCTTATGCATATACTCTCTTATGTTTTTTCTCCTGCAAGTTATGAATGAAAGGGTTAATAATCTTCTAGTTCATCTTCAATTGTTTTGATTGATTGTGTGGATTAATTTTGGCTTCAATTCAATGAATTGATTAAATGCTAAGATAAGGTCACAAATCTATAGGGAAGAGCATATGATTTGGTAAGAAGTTATGTGTTGAACACAATGAGTTGAATTCTCCAATGTGGTGTGACAATAGTCTAATAATCTCTAAATAAATGACTTATGTATTATTGATTATTACATGATTTGACTCCATTTCCCAATAGATAAAGCACTGGTCTATTCATTAGCATATTTTCATAAACCAGCTAGCAATGCACCTAACTTGAGATTTGGAATGAGAACAAAAAATCAATTAAAATAATTTCAATTATAGTGTGTAACTTTGAAATTCCTCTCAATTCCTAGCACTACATAGTAATTTGTTCAAAGATTAGCCAAATATTTGGTGAAGGATGCTTAGTTGTATTCAATAGGAATTTTATCCGTATAAAATTACTTTAGGGACTAAATATCTCTTAAGTGTAATAAGGAGTGACCTCTTGGGTTTCATAGAGACTGAAGAGTAGGAGTGAGGGCTTGAGAATCCTTACTCATTAGTTAGCCACTAAATTTGACAATTATCAAGCATAAGGGTTGTCTACCCTTTAGAGGATTTCAAGGTTTTGCTGGAAAAAAGTGCCAATTGAACATATGAAGGAAATAACCAAACATTTTCTAGGTATTGATTCTTTTAAAAAATAATATTAAGATTCGAATGACATGCTAGTCATTTAACAAGAAATAATCTACTCATATACTAGGTACAACCTTCACATGTCTCGGGTTTAAGAACCAAGTTTACTATTTTAATATCAACTATAATACTATCATTCTAAGGAACGATCGATTATGCCTTGCATATTATTAGTACATGGGCTGAACCACACATGGTGACCCAAAGCTTGGGTTGGAAACATCAAAGACTTATCATTCTTAGAGAAATGATGGCTCAAAAACTATTCATGCCAACATGAAGATGGAGTGATACATTGCTCAACCATCATCCTTGATAGAGGAGTTGACAAGGACAAAGAATCACTGTGACATAGAAACATACAACAACAAATAAAATTAATATCATTTATATTAAGGGATGATATGTGCCCAGTTGTCACTTTAAGTGAAGAGGCATCAACTACACTAAAAAAACCTTTGATTTTGGATTGAAGGCAATGGATAATACTCCCATTTGGGCTGTCATTCGATGGGTTCCATTTCATATAATAAGGCTAAAACATGCAAATTTGGTAGGGATTATGTTGCTTACCCTCTAGGGTGATATGATTTTAAAAATTGTTATATTTCCATTCACCAACCATCAGCTTCACTGATAGCCATGTGGGAGACAAAACCTAACACAGGTAATAGAATTAAAATAACAATGACGACTCTATGAAACACACAAGGTAGAAACAAATGACTATCATGCCGCTAAAATTACATGCATAGTGCCTATGCAACAAATAAAATGGTTGACATGGCCTCAATAGAAGAATGATAAATTTTTAACCAAGAAATGGCTTATCGAGTTCATCATACAAGTTTATTATGGCTCAAAGAAATATCAATTTAATCCAACATACATTTTCACAAAATAGCTAACTGAAAATGCAAAAAACATCAAGGAAATTGCATTGAATACCTCTCTTTGGGGTCGATTTCCTCTTGGATTTTCTCAAGAAAATCATTGAACTGCTCCTTGCCTTTTAGTCTTGTCAATTCTATGATATAAAAAATGACATCTTTTCTACTTTTTCCCATGCGTCCCTCCAAAATCCGTTTCATAAATTATAAATGGGAATTGATTTTAGCTACCCCCATACTTTGAATTTTTGAATATTTGCCATTAATTTTGATGGAATTCCACTATCACATGATATTTTGTTTAAATTCTATTAATTTGATAAATGATAGTATGGGTTTTAAATTCAATCGATAGGAAATATAAATATATATATTCATATATATACCTTATATATATGTATATATTTGATATTCATATATGTTCATTCACTTATGTTTGTGACAAACTGTTGTGAGGTCCTAACACTTTAGTTGAAAATGTGTCGATTATGTCAACCGGGTAGTGTTCGAAGGCTATTTGCAATAGGGGACATCTTGGCTATCTCTCTTAGATTTTCAGAATTTTTGAAATGGTTACAAATATAAATTAAACTAGAAAACATGAAATTGTTAAACTAGAAAACATATAAATTACCTAAGAAGTAACACTTGCAGTTAAACTACAAAGTTCAAATGAAAGCAACTAATGACTAATGACTAACGACTAACTTCTAATAGAAAGTATACTTAACGACTTGTAACTAACAATAATAGTGGGTGCTCTAAAACTTTCAAGTGAACATAACTTAAATATTACAAACTTAAAACTATGACATGCAGGAACATTTGACAGATCTTGACACAAATAACATTCATCCAAATTCAACATGTACAAAATTAAAGTAACACTATTAACAAAAGAAATACGTATCTACTCTATGAGATCCCTCGAGTGGCCAACTCTCGGGCGTTCCTATGATTAACTCGAATCACACATACTTTCACATCTTCAAAATGAATCCATTCATGGTATTTCCATTACTTAAAACTATTGACTCAGAATGAGATTGGCAATATTTATTTACTGATATCATAAAAGTGTAACACAAAAGACATAGCTGAATAATGTTCAAAACATATCATAACATCATAATAGTGTGCCTTGTTTTTGGTGGTTACATATACATACTATACTGCTAATAAAATCCTAAATTTTAGATGGTGGAAGATCACTATTGAAAAAGTCTTTTAAAACATAATTTCAACTAACCAATTGACTGATGTCCATAACATAAAATATATTAAAGGCTCTAAGTGGAGTTGTAAAGTTTTAAACAAAAAATTAATAGAAAGAATTAAAGGGAATCATTCCACTATGTACACCTAGATTTCCAACACCTAGACTTCCAACACTCTATCTTCAACTGCTTGAATTCTACTTAAAGTCCACTCCATTCTTTAGTTGTGCATGAGTCCTATACAATGAATTAAATCCTATACCATTATATCAATGTTAGTTAGCTAATTTTAATGAATTTCGAAAATAAAGATTTATACATGATTTTACAAAAAGTAAGCAATTATTATTCCTAAAATAAACAATTGGCAGAGCTAAAGTGGTTGGTAAGAACAAAGAAGGGTATTTAGCTTATTATAATCATGAGGTTATTGTTGATGGTGTTTTCTTCATAGCAACAACTCAGATAGAATGTGATATCCTATCTCTCTTGAAAGGTAAATCTCTATGGAAAAGAGATAACCCCAAGGTCTCTAATGTTAGGTCTTGACAATGCAAATAAAACAACTTAGAGATAATGTGAAAATGCTGGTAATCACAAAGGGACCTTACTACAAGCAAATACTGGACTCAGAGTTATCAAATCTAGCAATATATTGATACTTGAACACCTAAAACTAACCCAGATAATAAAAGAAATAACAAAAGATAAAGGTTTAAGAGGTAATTCTAAGACTAATTATAACCCTAGGATTAATAATGCAAACGATAAGATGCTCAAAATGGACCAATCTCTCATAAACTAATTCCTGTTTAACCCAGATACATCTGCAATCTTACAAAAATAGTGCAATCTTCTAAGGTGTTAAATATTTTCAAATCATGCATATTCATTTAGGACAACCTTATTGCAATTGAAATGAACAAACATTTATAATTGAACTAAGCACAGTTTTAAGTCCAGGCTAACTTTGCAAAGCAACTAACAATCAGCTAACTGCAAAAAATATGGACTAGAGATTGTTGCAAAAACTTCAAGCATAAAACCCTAAACATCACCAAACCATCTAACATCAACTAAACTTAAGCAATTTTAAAGATAGAACATCAAGAACCATGCCAGATAAAACTCAACACAAGAAAGACACCAAATCACAATGTCTTCATTTGTATTAAATTATCCAAAGTGGCAACAATTCCAGTCTTCTGTTACCGCACTTGCTTGAAAAGATAAACTAACTCTAACTCTAATTCTTGCTCTTACAATTCACTCTAATGTAAAATTCGTCTAACTTCTACCCCTTACAAATGAGGCATAATGCCAAAATTATAGAGAACCCCCCAAGATATGTCGGCCTAATTAGGGTTTACAATGATAAATGCCACACAATAGGTTGGTCAAAAGATATTTGAAATAATATGAAATGTGCAATTTGCACCAATTTCATCCAAGTCGGCCTGGGGTTCCCAACAAAACTCGATCCAATGTATGCAAAGGAAGAGGAGAAAATAATGGGGAAGCAAAATTTTTGATGTAGCATTGCATTAACTACTTCCCCCCTTTATCTTTAGCACACTCCATCTTATCATGCACCAACAACAATACCCTGTCGAAGTCGGCAATAGGTGGCACAGGCAAAACCCTAACTCTCCTCTCAAGGCACTTGATGTCATCCCTTGACTGCTTCACTATATTATCCCAATTCACCTTATTTGTTTGATACCAATCAATGACTGCAATGTATGCTGCAACATCATCCAGTTGATGTTCGGTAATAGGGCCTTGCACATTCAAGTACTAGTTCATAGCACTACACTGTAGGGGGAAATCCGACCACATGGGCCAATCCTGATTCCACTGTTCTCTTAGCCAACAAAGGACAGTCCTGTGCTGCCATCCTGGTCTTGAACTCCTCATATTACCAAATTCCAACATTGGAATCAGTCACACCTGACTAGATAGAGGAGAGCTTGCTCTTCAAAATTCTACTCTTGATATCCAACTTGATTCTTTCTGCCTCGGAAATGGAAGATCCCTCTGCACCTGGGTCCACTACCTTACCCTTGGCTCCAATTGCCATTTCTTTACCTGATTCAGCCTGCATTTGAAAAGAAACCAAAGTAAAGACACATGGAACACAAGTTAATCCATTACAAAGATAAGTTCATCCAAAATATAAATCTCATGATAAGCCAAACGCTCAAAAACTTCATAAAAGTTAATCATTTCAAATTTCGTGTTTTTAGCCCTTCCAGAGAATCTAGGCCAGAGAGGAATTTTAGGAAATTCCTAGCCAAGAAGATTCCAGCAAAGCAAGCACACAAGCATTCAAAAATCACCCAATCAACTGTTATCAAATACAAAGCACCATGAAACATCTTAAAACAAGGCTAAGTCAACTATCAAATGCATAATCATTAAGAAAACTTCATGCAATTCCTCAATTCTCCCCTATTAATAGTATCTCAGAATCATCCGCCAGGGACGAAAATCCATGGGAACAACAATAATTCACAAAGTCCGGGAAAATGAAGAAGTCAAGAATCTTCGAAAAAATCCCGAAGACACGGATTCCAACGAAACTAATTCAATTTTCACCACTTATCTCAATTTTCTAGAAACCGGCAAGGGGACGGAAAAACCAGGGAAATCTGGACCCAATGGAATTCCATGAAGGGAAAAATTCTCCAGATAGATGCACACTTCGGGAGATAGATGGAAAATAGAAAGGTCAGGAAATTCTGGTAGTTAAGGAATTCTGCGACGACATTGAAAACCCGAATGTTCACATTTTCCCGTGACCTTCTGCAAATTGATCAAACGATCATGAATTTGAGAATCCAGAGCCTGGAATGATGTGACTAAACCTCCTTCAACCTAATTTTGAATCTAAAACTCACCCAAGGAAAATGAGAGGGAGTGGTGATGATGCCCTAGGCACAAAACCCTAAATTTCTGCCATGAACGCATAGGACAATCATGAACTTGACTCTCATGATGGCAAGGTTGACAACTAGTTCACCCTGACCCAAAAGCAATCTATCTCATGAAGGAGCCAAAGGGTAAGCCCAGGGACTCACTTGGGGTAAACATCTTCATGAAATGGGAAACCCCAAATACGAGACACTCAACCATTTAATCATACAGGAATTCAAACGCCAAAATGACACAAGACAAGAAAAGCAAGTCAAAATGACCAAACCCTACCACATCGACACTTTGACTCATAGTACAAACGTGCACACCATGAAGAAATTTGATTCATCTATCAAAGAAGGGAGGGTATCGTGCACATACCATGAAGACAGAAGAATCGAAATAGCAGAAGTCAACAAGATGACCAAGCAGAGCACAAATGGCCTCTAGAAAATCCAATTGTAACAGTCGACTCCAATTCGAGACGCCCAATTCAGCAAGAACAATCAAACTCAAGCACTCCAGAAGAAAGAGGGAACAAATGATAAAATTCAAATGGCTCAAAACTCCCCAAAAGTCAACTTAATACCCACCTTCATAAATTGCACAATTAATGCAGTCAAAATGGGTCAACCTAGAATCCGAGAATCTGACAAGGTGATGGACATTCAGAGGAATCCGATCCCAACAAAATTCCATGAAGGACCAGAATCTTTGGATTTTCAATGAAAATCAGCCGCCACCAGACTTCGAAAGGAACCCAAGAAAATCCGGAAGGAGTGGATTTTCCTGAGTATAGTGAAAAACCCGGAATGAGTCCAAAACCTAAGGTTTTCAATATGTATCATAGATGGACTATTCCAGTAGGTAAGATAAGCATCAAAGCACATTCCCAAGCAAGCAAATCCCAAAAATAAAAAGGGCCAAAAAGACCAAGAGTGAAAGCAAAAAGAGAGCAAAAGAGGGTCCCTACTTTCAGTGGGGCGTGTGTGCAAAAAGTGCACAACAAATGGCGACTCTGTAGGAGAAATGCTCTAGAGCATTTCAAGAACAAACTGGAATCAAGAACCCAGAATCCCTAATTTCAATCCTTAAATCAAGACACCTATGAATTTTTTTTCAGAAGTCACAAGCAAGAAGACTTTTTCCTATACCAGGGTCCAAGTGTGTGTATTTGCATTCATTTCCCATTCCTTAGGTGCAACAAGAACCAGAGAAAATATGACCGGGGTACATAAAATCTCTAACTTCAAAAGCAACCTAGATAGAGGCTCGCTTCCAATCAGGCATCCATAGCCCCGACAAGGTTATCACTGTGACCCTCCCAAGCATAGATCTACTACCAGCCAGGCGTCTATAGCCCTGATAGAGATAATAGGATACTCCTGATAAGGTGAAGATTTATTTTTATTTTCAATACTTTCTCTTTTCTTTCTTTCTCCTCTTAACATTCTTAAACCTTCCTTTCACCTCGTAAGTAATGAAACTCACACTTAGGGATGAAGAACACAGTGGCACTGAAGGAGACTATAATATTTTTCACCAGGCCAAATTACATAGGAACTGTATGCAATTCCAGAATCCCTTTTAAAATCTATGTGAAAATGTGAGACCCAAATATATTCCAAAGTTCATCCAAAACAAGTGACTCTAATTCTAAGTACAAGGGACATGAGATAAAGGAATTCCACCACTTGACTCCGAAAAAATAACTAGATTTTGTAAAATAAATATCTAGAAAAACCCCAGGTGAGTAGCCCGTCATGCAGATGCAACAACCCCAAGAAAGCCAAGAAACAAAAGCAAAAAATGAAGCAAAAAGCAAAAACCAACCGAACCAAACCAACGCAAAAGAAAAGAAAAGAAACCTACACTTAACCAAAGAAAAACAACAAGAAAACAAAGAAAAGTAGAAAGAAAACCTACTCTAACTATGTACAAGGAAGAGCTACAAAAAAACTCAATATTGGAAGTAATGCTTCAAATACTGCCCATTGACAAGCAGTGGGATATCCTCGCCAATGAGGGTTTTCAGGCAAAAAGAATTATCTCCTAGAATTTCTAAAATTTGTTAAGGACTAAGCCAAAGTTTGTCAAATTTACCATGCTCTCCCTTACGGTCATGGGTTTTATCCCAGTAGAGAACTAAGTCAAAGATTCTAAAGGATTTCACCCTAGCTCTTCTATCAAACCATCTTCACTACGCCCTGGTGTTTGGAAAATTTTTCTAGGGCTTCATCTCTCTTCTCTTCAAGGTGTAACAACTCAGCCAAATGGGCTTCACGCTTATCCTCCTCGTTATAGTATTCATTAATGATATGTAAGGTAGGGATCTTCAATTGGATGGGGAAGACAGGTTCCAAACCATACACTAAGTGATAAGGAGAGGTTCCTATGGATGCCTTCTATCTAGTACGGTTTGCCTAGAGAGAAAATCGAAGCTGGGTGTGCCAATCCTTAGGATTCTATTCTAGCAACTTACATATGACTATAAAGAGATTCTTATTGGAAGACTTAGCTAGACCATTACCCTAAGGGTAGTAATTGGATGCAAAATTTTACGATGATTCCATGATCAAAAGCCCAATTGGAAAGTTTCAGTGATGCAAATGCAGGACCATTATTACAAACCAAAGACCACAGACAACCAAAATGATTAATGATACTTGATTGAAGGAAATTGATTACCACATCAGAAGTACATTGCTTACATGCAAGAGCCTCAGTCCATCTAGTAAAATAATTAGTTATGGTTAGAATATACCGGTGGCCTGCAGAAGAAGGTGGGTTAATTGGACCTATAAAATCCATTCCCCACTGTGCAAATGGTTTCACCTCAATGAATGGCTAAAGTGGAAGGGCTGCGTGTTTTTCCTTACTTGCTGCCATCTGACATACATGACATGTCCTCACATGGTTGTGTGCATCCTTGAATAGGGTGGGCCAATAATAGCCTGCCCTTAGGATCTGATTAGCAGTAGATGATGCAGAACTATGGCCTGTGCCATATCTTTCATGGAATTCAATCATCACTCTGGTAGCTTCTTCCTTCCCCAGACATCTTAAATACACATCCTCATGATTTTTCTAATACAAGACACCCCATTTCATCATAAAACTGCCACTCTTCAAGCGTAAGGCCCGTCTTTGGACTGTATTAAGGTGATCAAGACACCGCTAGTTTAATAAATAATAGATGATTTCATCATACCAGTCACTTGCAGATACCTCTTGGAGATGATAATGCTGAGATTTGAGATCATGACCTATCTCAGCCATCATCTTTGTCAATCCCTATCCTCTCACCAGCTTCATGGGTTGAATCTCAATGTCATATTCTTGCAACATAGTCACCCATTTAGCTCTTTGTTCACCTAGCTCATTTTGCATTAGCAGCAACTTCACCATAGGATCAGGTACTATGGAAAAAACCTTATTCCTCAGAATACAGTGTCTAAATTTTTTCATTGCTCTAACAAAAACATAGGCCTTCTTTTCCACATTGTGATATCTCAACTCTACATCCTTTAAAGGAGCACTCATGAAGGCTATAGGATGCTCATCACCTTGATCAGACTTTTGAGTCAACATTCCAGCACAAGAGTGATCAGAAGCAAATGAATATATGTAAAAAGGCTTAGCATAATCTAGACTCACCAACACTGGAGCCTCAGCAATAGCTTTCTTGATTTCTATAAATTCCTTCTTAGCTTCTGCACTCCATTCCACTTTGGCCTCTTGTTTTAGCATAGCGTTCAAGGGATTCACTATCTCTGCAAATCCAATGATGAATTTTCTGATGAAGTTGATCTTCCCAAAGAAAGACTTCATTTCCTTCTTGCTTGCAGGAGGCTGAATCTTCAAGATAGCCTCTATTCGTTTGGGATGAATGGCAATACCCTGCTCTAAAATAACATGTCCTAGAAATTTCCCCTCTGTAATCCCAAAAATGCACTTCTTTGGGTTAAGTGAGATGACAAACTCTCTGCACCTTTGGAATACTTTGCATAAATATGCTATATGATTACCTCACTTCTTGGAGAAAACCATCAAATAATCCATATAAATAATGATGCACTTACCAATTATGTCCTTAAAAACAATATCCATAGCCCTCTGGAATGTAGCTCCAACATTGATCAACCCGAAAGGAATTCTTCTGTAGGAAAAAGTTCCCCATTTTGTAGTGAAGGCAGTTTTATGATTCTCTTCATATTGTACCATGACTTGATTGTATAAAAAATACCCGTCCAAGAAGAACATCATCTGAGATCCATTGACGATCTGAAGCACCTCATCTAGTGAAGGAACTAGATAGTTATCTTTTTTTGACGCTCTATTAAGATTTCTAAAGTCCACACATAGTCTGATTTCTCCATTCTTTTTCCTCATAGGAACTAGATTCACAACCCAAGTTGAATGCCTCACTGGTATCAGTCACCCCTCACTAGATAGAGGAGAGCTTGCTCTCCGGAATTCTACTCTTGATATCCAACTTGATTCTTTCTGCCTCAGAAATGGAAGATCCCTCTGCACCTGGGTCCACTACCTTACCCTTGGCTCCACTTACTGTTGCTTTACCTGATTCAGCCTACATTTGACAAGAAACCAAAGTAAAGACACATGGAACACAAGTTAATCCATTAAAAAGATAAGTTCATCCAAAATATAAATCTCATGATAAGCCAAATGCTCAAAAACTTCATAAAAGTTAATCATTTCAAAGTTTAGGTTTTCAGCCCTTCTGCGGAATCCAAGCCAGAGAGGAATTTTGAGAAATTCCCAGCTAGGGGGATTCCAACGAAGAAGTACATGAGAATTCAACAATCATTCAATCAATTGTTATCAACTACGAAGCACCATGAAGCATCTTAAAACAAGGCTAAGTTAGTTATTAAATGCATAATCATTAAGAAAACTTCATGCAATTCCTCAATTCTCCCCTATTAACAATATCTCAGAATCATCCGCCAGGGACGGAAATCCGTGGGAACAACAATAATTCAAAAAGTCTAGGAAAATCTTGAAGACATGGATTCCAACAAAACTAATGCAATTTTCACCACTTAACTCAATTTTCAGGAAACCGGAAAGGGGACGGACAAACCGGGGAATCCAGACTGAACGAAATTTTGCGAAGGGCCAGAATCTCCAGATTGATGCACACTTCAGGAGATAGAGGGAAAATAGAAAGGCCAAGAAATTCTGGTAGTTAAGGAATTTCGTGACGACGTTGAAAACTCGAATGTTCACGTTTTCTCGTGACCTCCTGCAAATCGATCAAATGATTGAAAATTTGAGAATCTGGAGCCCGAAATGTGTGACCTAAACCTCCTTCAACCTAATTTCGAATCTAAAACTCACCCAAGGAAAATGAGAGGGAGCGGTGATGATGCCCTAGGCACAAAACCCTAAATTTATGCCATGAACGCACAAGACAATCATGAACTCGACTCTCACAATGGCAAGGTTGACAACTAGTTCGCCCTAACCCAAAAGCAATCTATCTCATGAAGGATCCAAAGGGAAAGCCCAGGGACTCACTTGGGGTAAAAATATTCATGAAATGGGAAACCCCAAATATGAGACACTTAACCATTTAATCATATAGGAATTCAAACCCCAAAATGACACAAGACCAGAAAATCAAGTCATAATGACCAATCCTGGTGCAGGAGCACCTTAAGGTCTTTTGGAGAAATCTTTGAAAATTTTGGCTTGTAGGTGGTTCTAGCCAACCACCAAGGTAATAAGGACTAGGTTATAAAGTCCCAAGGTTGAATTGATGTGTGTGTTGTGGCAAAGTTAGGTTAGTTTAGAGCCTTGAGGTTTGGGGAAGTCTTAATGAGGAGATTAGGCAAATCTTGACAATGTTGTCTTGGTAATTTTCCCTAAAAGTTTGAAAATGGCATTAATGATGTTCTAAGCCCAACCTAAGGGTCCTAACATGTGGGAATAAGGTATATAAGGTTAGAAAAACCCTAATATGACATGTGGGAAAGCTATTGTACAGACTAAGATTTGGGAAAAGAGATTGTGACTTGGAAAAGAACAAGTTTGTTTGGATTTCTGTGACAGAGCCTTCATCCAGTCAATTAATGGATTGAAAGAACTGAACTTATGCTTTGAGTCTTTCATTTGTGACCTATTCCTACCTTGTGCAACATTGGTTTAGTCATTTAGTTTGACTGGTTAAGGTTTTGCAAATTCTTTCGGTTCTTGATTTCACTACCCGGTTTAGGGACAGTTTTGTAAACAACGATCCCCACTTGACTTCCCATGGAAAAGCTTCCATGGCCAATTGGAATCAAGTAGGGGACTGTGTACATATTCTAAGAATAGATTTTGGAGTTTTTGTGTGTAGGGGAGTTGATGTAACCATCAAGCTCTAGGCGAGTGCAGGGGCATTCTGGCTAGGTGCTTGGATAGAATGGCAGCAAGAAGACTTGCTAAATGGATTTTTTTATGCCAATATATGGTGTAGGGGTGTAGAGGTATGTGCCTTGGACATGTGTATGAAAGGAGAAGTGTAGAGGAGTCCATTAGAGAACTCAATTAAGCTAAAGAAACCAGACTGTGTTACATACCCTAGAAACCCTTGAAAATAGGGGTTTAGTGACAGGCCTATGTACGGACACCAAGGAGGTCTAAAACCTAGGAAATCTTGAAGCCTAGGATGCCTATAGAGAGAATCCCTAAATATTTTGGGGGGTTGTTAAGGAAGTCTTGGAGTTATGCCGAGAACAGTGGTTTTAGGAGGCCTAATTGACCAAAAAGGCTACAAGGCCTAAAATAAGGTTTTCTTGAATTCGATGGATAGATGAGGAAAGAATCCAACAAGGTGGATCAGAGTGGAGTAAGATCACCCAAGGAATAGTTGGAAGACCTATTCCTAGTCCCAAGAATGGCTTGGGGAACGTTGAGGCAAAGTTGAGCCCAAAGGTGCTTAGTAGGGGTGTGAGAGTGAAGGTGAGTATTTGAAATTGGTGGAGAGTTCTATAAGGAGTTAGGGGTCTTAGGAGTGACCTCTGAGTAGGGTAGAGAAGGATACCCTAGTAAGACCAAAGAGTAGGTCTTAGAAAGAGAAAATGTGCTCTTGAGAGATAGTACTCCCCACCAAAACCCTACCACACTGACACTTCGATTCACAGTACAAACGTGCACACCACGAAGAAATTTGATTCATCTATCAAAGAAGGGAGGGCATCATGCACATCCCATGAAGATAGAAGAATCGAAATAGCAGAAGTCAGTAAGACGACTAAGTGGAGCACAGATGGCCTCCAAAAAGTCCAACTGTAACAATCGACTCCAATTCAAGATGCCCAATTCAGTTGCAACACTCAAACACAAGCACTCTAGAAGAAAGAGGGAACAAATGATAAAATTCAAATGACACAAAACTCCCCAAAAGTCAACTTAATACCCACCTTCAGAAATCGCACAATCAATGCAGTCAAAATGGGTCAACCCAGAATCTGGGAATCTGACAAGGTGACAAACATTCAGAGGAATTTGGTCCCAACAGAATTCCACGAAGGACCAGAATCTCTAGATTTTTAATGAAAAGCAGCCACCATCGGACCTCAAAAGGAACCTGAGAAAATCTAGAAGGAGTGGATTTTCCCGAGTACAGTGAAAAAATTGGAATGAGTCCAAAACCTAAGGTTTTCAATATGTATCATAGATGGACTATTCCAGTAGGCAAGATAAACATCAAAGCACATGCCCAAAATAAAAAGGGCCAAAAAGACCAAGAGCGAAAGAAAAAAGAGAGCAAAAGAGGGTCCCTACTTTTAGTGGGGCGTGTGTGCAAAAAGTGCACACCAATTATTTATACCTCATCACCCTCCCCTTCCTAAGCCTGAGCAGGTCCTCCTGCTCTTTGATGAGTCCTCTTCCTATCTTCATCTCTTTTCCTATTTAGCTCATCATATTTAGAACTAAGATCATACATATCCCTTGCTTCCTCATCCCAACAATCAAGATTTTTAAGAAAACCCTTGTTGTACTTAACCCTTATTTACCATGCATGTAAGTTCCCATAATTTTTCTCTATAGTGACAAATACTACAGGGGGTGGCTGAAGGAGCAAGGGAGGTCTATAATGCATCCCTATCCATTTAGTTTTAAGTTGTAGTAGTATTTATGTTAATTCCTGAGCTCTTCTATATGACCACCTTAGATTAGTGGGAGAAATCACCTCCCTCCTTTTAAGACACATAGGTAGGGGGTATATTGCTCCTCATAGGCACTCCATGCTCTATCTATTAACCGTGGCCCATGAGCTTTGAAATCCTCAAAATAAATATGAAGATTGTCATCATATTTACTCCTAATAGCTTCATAACTTTTAATTGCTTTGAATTGCGCTTTAAAGGTAAAGGGTTTTCTATTAGGGTATCTCATCTAAAGTCCCACAATTATTTCTGCCTACAAATATTCTTTTGTTCTCTCCTACCACTAAATTTGATTCTACATAGTAGACATGAATGCTCTGAGCTGTACTTACCCAACAAAGAGGTTGACAAATAAATCAATGTGTTTTTCTAAAAATAGATTATGTACAAAGAATTCACACAACAAGTTTTGTTGAATAGGGGTTGCCTCTTGAAATGCCTTTAAAAATTGTTCATCATTTGGATCATGAGACAAATTGCAATAAATTCTCAACCACTTCCATCTTAACAATTGTTCATTTAAAAACATAGAATACAACCTGGATGGCTTCCTACAGGCTAATAACAACTCCCCAATCTGATATGCATTAGTTTTTTCTTGGTAGAGCTTATCGTATGATTCTTTTAATAATAATATTTCATTCTTAAGTATGGCATTTTTTTCCCCTGTTTGTTTCAAGGAATAGCATCTCTCCATCCATTTAACCAATGATGGAGGAATGTGAACTTGAAACCACTCCATTTTGGTTGGTTCGGTCTGTACTTATTTTGATTCCATTATTGGTTTAACATTAATTTCTTGCAAATATTTTTCTAACTCAACAATTTTTCTCAAAGATGCATTGAGTTCATATTTTTGTTTTTCTTGCTCTTCTGTAAAAGCTGTGAGTGATTGCATTAAATTATCAGTTAAATTCTTATTTTTTTTATCCTTTTCAGATAAACTGGCCAAAGATTCTTTATTCTTCTCATCAATCCATTGCACTTGAAAATACAACTCTTCAATGGCTTTATCCTTTTTTTCTACTTGAACCTTGAAAGTTGTAATTTCTTGATCTTTTTGCATCAAACTTTAATTTGCATGCTAATTTCTTTATTTTTTTATTCACTTGTTCGTCATTTTGCTATAATTTACATTTCAACTGAATAATTTTTGCTTTAATTCTTCTAATTTTGTTTCTCTATGATGAAATTTTTCAACTTCCAGATTGGTAGAAAAAGAACAATTAGGAATCTTTACATCATTACTAGTTATATTTTCTTCATCATGTACCTCTAATGAACCTTGTTCTGTATCATTGGCAACTAGGGGAGACAACTATTCTGTAGATTCATCCTCAACACCCATATAGTGTGGCGATTTTTCCCCATCTCAACTTGTCCTGACTCAAGTGGCACATCCTCCCTCTCAGGCTCATGGGATTTACTGAGAGCTAGGGTTTTATTTTCACTTTCTTGGGCTATTTCTTCACATGGTTGGACCTCATTTTCTAATGACTAGGCTACAATATTATGTGGTTGTTGATCGTGCCTCTTCTTTTTAGGGACATGCATCACAAGTTTCTACATAACTAATTTTAATAGACAATCACTTACTTCTGCTTAAACGAGGAGGTGTTTGAAATTTTAGTTTAGACCTCCTTTGCTTCTTGCTAGGAGGAGTATCCTTATCTCTAGAATTTACTATGTCTTTATTTTCTTGATTCCTAGGGGTCTTTGAAATATTGGGTGAATTTTTTGGCACTTCGCCGTTAGGATTTTTCTGGCATGTTGGGGTTCAAAAGCATCTTGGGGCATAGGGGAAGGCTCTTTCAAATTTTGAGCCACCCACCCAGATGACTCACCTTTTTCTAAATATCTCATGGGCTTAGTTTTTTCAAACTTTCAAAGAAATTTTTGCCACTTTTCTTCTATTTTTCTTCAGAAATGATGTTTAAAAATTAAATGAATGAAGCCATGATGTTTTAATGTCCTTGAATCAATTTTATTTTATTGTGTTGGCAACTGTGATTCCTCTGATTGCTGCTTGGAAGAATATCTTGACTAGTGGGAACCTAGCCTACTCGTCTTCGGTCCCCCCTGAGTTGGTCACATTTGCTGACTCTGTGTTTGAAATTCCTGACACGGTTAGTGACAGGATCCTCTCCTCCATGGAGAATGCAATGGTGGGTAGATTCCTCTCGTTTTGACCTATGGTGGATATGGTTCGAAAGTGGGTGTCTGGGAAATGGAGGCTTAAGGGCAGTGTGGAGGTCTGCGCGATGGCTAGCGGCCTCTTCCTCTTCCATTTTGCTATTGCCGAGGATTTGGTGCATACCTTGTCGTCGGGCCCATGGGTTTACGGGAAACACAGTCTAGCTTTGTGCAAATGAAAGCCTGGGTTTGACCCTACTGTAGACCTTAACATGTCGGCTCCTATTTGGGTGCGGGTGCCGGGCTTACCCCTTGAGTTCTGGGATGAAGCTATTTTTAAGGCTGTTGGTGACTCTTTGGGATAATTTTTTACTTTGGACGTGGTTACTAAATCTAAATCAAGGTTGGTATTTGCTCATTTTTGTGTCAACATTTGCATTGATAAAGTTCTCCCAAATTCTATCAAGCTTTGCTCCAAGTTGGGAAACTGGGTTCAACCCGTCTATTATTAAAACGTAGTGGTGTACTGTCAAAGATGTGCTAAAGCAGGGCACCTTATCTCTGATTGTAAATTGGTGGTCTATAAGGTGGTGGTGGAGGCATCTGCATCTGACCCCAAGATCCCGATTGAGGATGTTACAAGGCCATCGGGTGATTCGGTGATTGTTCCTCTAGATTTGGTTCATCCTATGCGTTCTCCGAGTCCTCCTTCACCTGGTGTTTCTCACCTTGTTTCAAAACCTAATGGTTCTACAGTTTTGGAAACCTTATCTTGGGAGGGTTCAATGCCTCAGGATCCTGGATCCTCAGCTGTTGTCACTTTGTCTATTAAGGATCTTGATAAGGGTTGTGGCCCTGGCTCTTTGACTCTTGATTCGTTGCCTGTTACTTTGGGGACCTGTGGGGATCTGTTTGAAGAAGGTGAAATCTGGGAGGAAGAGAGTTCTAGATTGGTTGAAGAATCTATTGATAATATGGAATGCTTAAAGCTAGAGAAAGCTGAAGAGGGAGGGATATGGACCACGCCTAAGAAGAAGGGTAGAAAGAAGAAGGAAAATGTGGGAGGGGATTCCAAGCCTGGGAGACCCTCGCAGAGATCCACTAGAATGCGCAAAACGACAAATGAAATTGCCTTGGGGAAGTAGAGGACATTAGAGGTGTCCACAAAAGAAGGTCTAAGATGATGATTTTGTCTTGGAATATTCGGGGACTTAATAGTTCGCACAAACAGCGTGCCCTCAAGAACTATATAATGGAGCATAAGATTGATGTTTTCCTCCTTCACGAAACTAAGATGCTGATGGTAAATTTTGAAAAGGTTGTTAACTTTATCTGGCCTAATGCTTCATTTATTCATAGTGATGCTGAGGGAGCCTCCGGGGGGTTGGTTGTGCTTTGGAATCCTTCCTATTTGTAGGGCTAGGAATTATTCCATTGTAAAAATAGCATTGGGGTTTCGCTCTTTGTTAATGGAGTTGTTTGGTCTATAATTAATATTTATGCTCCCAACCAGAGAAATTCGAGGAATTGTCTTTGGAGGAATATGGTGTCTAAAATTAATATGAATAAGGGTGGGCGACAGCTGGTGGCTAGAGACTTCAACTCTCCCTTATTGCCATCTGAGAAACGTGGGGGTCTCTTGGATTACATGGACAACATGACTGATCTGAAAAACTTCTTGGGTTCTTTGGGGTCAATTGATATTGACCTTTGGGGCCAACGCTTCACCTAGTCTAATAGAAGGGCGGGTGCTGGTTTAATTCAGGTTAGGCTTGATCATTTCCTCTGTTCTCCCCATTGGACCAATATCTTAGGTGCCAATCTGGTTGCCCTTCCTAGGACGGTGTCTGACCACAACCCTCTTCTGCTAACCACAAATATTCACCCTTCTAGTGGGCCCTACCCATTTCGGTTTCAATTAATGTGGAACTCTTATCTCGACTTCAAGATGAAAATTGCTGAGTGGTGGAATATTTCTATCCAAGGGTCCCCCATGTTTAGGCTATGTTATAAAATCAAACATATTAAAATAATGGTTAAAGGTTGGAACAGGAATGTGTTTGGTGATGTTTTTCAAAAAAAAAAATAGCTTGAGGGGAGGTTGAGGACCTTGCAGCAGGATATGGATAAGGGAGATGTCAGTCAACGGATTAATAATCAGGAAAAGGATGTCAGAATGGAATGGGAAAAAGTTCTAAAAAATGAAGAGGTATTCTGGAAGCAAAAATCGAGAATCTAATGGCTGAAGGAAGGAGACAGGAACACTTCCTTTTCCATGTCTCTGCTATCAAACACCGGAAAAGGAACCAAATCTCTGAACTGTTAAATAATTCTGGGGAGGTGATTACTGACCAAGCTCTTATTAAGTCCTGTGTGGTTGATTACTTCAAGGAGGCTCTCTTAGCCCCTACAGGGGTTCCAAACTTGAATATGGATGAGTGGATGCTCCGACATCTTCCTGAGTCCATCTCTTTGGTGGAAAACTTGAGCATTCTTAAGAAAGTTTCCATGGAAGAGGTAAGGCTGGCTACTTTTAGCATAGGGGCATTCAAAGCTCCTAGCCCTAATGGGTTTCCTCTAGGGTTCTTTCAATTTTTTTGGGATACTGTGGGCTGGGACCTGGTTCTTGCGGCTAGAGATTTCTTCCAATCTGGTAAGATTCTTAAACAAATGAATCACAATTTTATTACTCTTATACCTAAGATTAGTGAGCCTCTTTCAATGTCTGATTTTCATCCTATTAGCCTATGTAACACTATTTACAAAATTTTCTCTAAGATTCTTGTCAACCATCTCAAACCTCTTCTTGAAAAAATTATTAGCCACACTCAAAAGGGGTTTGTTCCGGGGAGGCATATTCTTGATGCTACTTTGACTACCCATGAAGTATTCCACTCTATAGATAGATGTAATAATGTGGGAATGGTGCTTAAACTTGATATATCCAAAGCCTATGACAAGGTTTTGTGGGAATTTATTCCTAGGGTTCTTGCTAAGTTTGGCTTTAACAGTCAGGTCATTGAGCTCATTATGGAATGTGTTATAACTGTTAAATTCTCGATCCTGGTTAATGGATCCCCCTGCGGGTTTTTCTCTGCTGGTAGGGGGCTTAGGCAGGGAGATCCTCTCTCTCCCTATCTCTTTATTATTGTTGCTGATGTGCTTAGTAGAAATTTTACCAGTCTGCTGTCAGAGGGCTCCATATCTGGTGTTAGAGTGGCTACCTCTCTTTGTCCGATTGTTATGCAAAAATTTGTGGATGATACCTTCTTATTTGGGAAGACTTCTATTTTGGAAGCTAGGAAATGGAAAGCCTGTCTTAATAACTATGCCTCCTGCTCTGGACAGTGTATCAACTACAACAAGAGTAAGATTTATTTCTTTAATTGCTCTCCTAATTTGGAAAATAGGGTGACTGTGATTCTTGGATGTGTCAATGACTCTCTCCTATCGATTTATCTGGGGGTTCCTCTTACGGTCAAGGAGGTTCAATCGGAGTTTTGGAACTCTATTCTGGAAAGGATTCAGAGGAAGTTGGCTGGGTGGAAAGGATCCTTACTTAGTCATGCTGGCAAGTTGCAACTCATTACTGTGGCTATACAAGGTATCCCCACCTACTTTCTGATGATCTTTAGGATGCCTATATATATAGTGAAAAAGTTGGAAAGGATTCAAAGGAATTTTCTTTGGGTTGGGACTGAGGAGAAAAAGAAGATTGCTCTGGTTAAATGGGAAAAAGTTAGCTGGGCTAAATCTAAAGGGGGGCTTGGAATAAGGAAGATTGTTCCCTCTAATAGGGCGCTGGTTGCTAAGGTAGGGTGGGATCATTTAAGGAATTCCAAGGACTGGTGTAAAATACTGAACGCCAAGTACCTTCAAAACATGCCTTTGATTGATTGTCTTTCAGAACCCCACCCTCTCAGTTCGGTTGTCTAGAGGAGTATTTGTAGCATTCAAGGTTTGCTAAAAAAGGGGATAAAATGGAAAATGGGGAATGGGATCAAAATTAAATTCTGGGAAGACGTTTGGCTCTTAGATTCCCCTTTGACTACTTGCAACTTTAGGGGGGTGATGATTGCTGCTCAAAGATTCTTTGGGATTTACATCTGTGACTATGTGTCTGGCCCTCCTAGTGCAAGGATTTGGAGAGAGCTAGCCCTTTGTTGCCCCCACTCATAGGATCTTAGTTGTCTTGCTAGATCAATTCAGGTGTTACTATCCAGGTTTAGACTTCCTTCCTATGACAGAGAGGATGAATTCTTTTGGGCCTTAGATAAAAAGGGGGATCTCTTAGTCAGATCCACTTACAGTCTACTGACTAATGTTAGTCTTGTGGAAGAACACTAGAGGAGAGTTTGGAATAGGCACTTGATCCCTAAAATAATTTTTTTTTGGTGGACATCCTGTCACAATAGGATTCTGACCCAGGACAATTTGAGAATCCAAGGTTAATGCTTTCCCAATCGATGCTTTCTCTGCAAAGAGGGGGAAGAAACTGTCAATCACCTCTTGCTTCACTGTCCGTTTGCTGCTGAAGTTTGGGGGATGGCCTATGAGAAATTTGAGGTAGAGTGGGTGATGAGCAAGGATATTTTATCATTTATTATGGGCTGGAATGGGCCTTTTTTGCATCATCTAGTTTGTGAAATTTGGAGGCAAACCCCCCTATCTTGGGTTGGTGTTTATGGAAGGAGAGGAATAATCGGGTCTTCAGGAATACTGAGCGGAGCCCCAAGGAGGTGTTTGGGATTGGTGTTAGGCGCGTAGAGGAGAATATCTTCCTCTTTGATGGAAAACTTCTTGAGGTTGGGCCGAGGGACTTTGAAATAAAAATGGCTAAGAAATGGCACCAGGAGCTAAATGCAAATACCTTCGACAATAGGAAACTATTAGCTAGGAGGAACACCAAATGGGAGCCTTTGAATTATGGATGGTTTAAAATTAATTTTGATGGCGCTGCTAAATGGAGTCCAGGAAGGTAAAGTATAGGTGGGATTATAAGAGATTCTATGGGCAACATGGTGGCAGGGTTTGCTGGTGGCATAGGGATTCAATTGGCCCTTGTTGCTGAGGCTCATGCGCTATTCATGGGTCTCAAAATTGCTGTCTCTCTAGGAATTGTTAATCTTCATATTGAGGGAGATTCCAAGGTGGTGACGGATGCTATGGAAAAGGAAAGATTCATAGGTTGGAACACCAAGGACATCTTATTGGATGCTAGTTTTCTCATATCTAAATTAAGAGACAAAAAAGTGACTCATATTTATAGAGAAGGTAATAGTGTGGCGGATGCGCTGAAAAATATTGGCTTGGGGTGGGACTCGGCTAGATGTTGGAGGAAACCAGAACAATTTCCACCAAACATTCAAGCTTTGATCGAGTGGGAAAAGGCTTACATGGTAAATAATGACTTACAACTTCTGGATGACGAGGACTGACGGGGGGCCCCACTGGCATTTTTGGGTGTGGTGGTGGATTAATGCCTTTTAAGGTATGAAGGATAGGTGGAGTGCCATGGGAAAAGATGAGAGGGTGTGGAGTAGGGGAAAGGGCATCCGCGTGTTGTTTCTTTGGGATGGGAGAATGGGTATAGCTTATAAAAATATGATGATGAGATGGCAGGGAGGAAACGTTATTGATGTGATCAATCCTAGATTTGGTGACGTGATATGGGTTATGGGGAATGCTGTGATTACTTCTCGGGAGGATGATGGTACTATGAGTATTAAGTTTTGGGAGAAGAGGGTACTAGGTTTATCTCCTAATTATTTTTGGAGTTATGAGTGTATGAATAATGATGGGACCATCCAAGATGCATACTGGTTGTATTCTAGAGGTTTCGCACCAGCTAATTTAACTAGTGGTTCCTTTGGCTTTGTTTGGTTGATTACTAATGTTAGCTTGTTGGGTTATTTGCATGGGATTTTGTGCCTTTCCTGCCTTTCCGCCAACTTTTGGCTCCTTCTCTGGTATCAAAAAATCATCAATTACGATGTCTTTTCTCACTGTTGCCTAGTTCCCCTCCGCATGTGTAAATGGCTTGAAGGGATTAATTGCCGTAAGCCCTGCATTAAACATTCTTGTTCAATTTTTGTGCGCAACCTTTGGCTCTGGTTTTTTCTGCATTTTAGTGTTTTTCCTATTCTTCCTGACAGTGTGGGTGGAGATCGGGTGCGGATGGAACTGGATAGTTGTGATGAATTCCAGAATAACCCTCTGGTCTGGCATATCTATGTTGAGGGAGGTATTTCCTTGCTCATGGAACGTCTGCTCGGCCATGATCCCATCCTTTCAGGAAAATTTGCATGTTCTTGGAAGGATAGAAAGGTTTCTATTGGGGGGATTTCATTTGAAGTTAGCGAGGAGGTAATTGCATAGGCCACGGGCCTGAGCTGCGAAGGGAAAAAATACCCTAAGTACACGAAAAAGCTAGACCACGAGAGCCTTAAGGCTTTCTTCAGAGGAGAGGAGACTCTGATCAAGAGTCAGGTGAGGTTCGAAAGAGTTGAGCTCCCCAAGCCATGGGATATGGTCTGCATGGCTCTGATGAAATATGTGACACTGGAAGGTAGGTACAAAACTTGTTTTTTCTATCACTTCCCTCTGCTTAACCATCTTAGACATAAAATGCTGCTTAGCTTTCCATTTTTCCTTCTTATGGACCTGGAGAGCTCGGTGGATAAATGTAATGTGGTGACCTATTGTAATCCTGGTGATCTCCCGCCTCTCCTGCTCCATCAGGGGCTTATCTTTCATCTATACCACTTTCATCTCACCCTCTGCCTGCCTAAAGTCATCTCTGTCCATGTTGAGAATATTGATCCCATTTCTTCGATTCACATCTCCCCGGCCGAGTCCATGAGCCCTCCTCGAAAGCCTATTGCTGATAATGTGGGGAGTACCAAAACCAATGTGGCCAATAAGAATCTCAAGGGTGGGTTAGGCTTGGCTCATGCTAGGGTGGCAGAAGGGCTCTGCGAGTTAAAGGCCACCCAGGTTGACATGGCTGCTAATGTCACTAAGCCAAAGATGGGCAAGGAGAAAGGTTGCAGGCTACGATTGCTAAGGAAGGCAAGGGAAAGGGCAGGAATGTGGTTGGGATTGACTCCAGAGGGGAAATGGTTGTTGGGACCACAGAGCTGACTGGTGGGGAAAGTGGTAGGAGGAGATCGGGGAGGCTGGCCAAGAACAACAAAAAGAGACTAATTATTGAGGACTCGGAGGTGGAGCAGTCAGACAATAAGGGTTATAAGGAGGAACAGTCTGACGAGGAGATTGATGATTTGGGGGAGAAGCCCCTACCTATTCTGATGGACAACAAGACTCCTTACCATGGCTTTGACTCACACACTCCATTGGTGACTGAGCCTGATGAGATGCAGGAGACTAGGGATATTGGGGAAGATTCAGATATGGTGGCAAAGAGATTGAGCACCCTGGACAAAAGATTTAGGGGCTTGACCCGCTTTACTATGAAACTGAGCCACTTTGTTTCTAGTGCATTGTCAAATGTCATAAAAGAGGAACTGGAGGGGAATAATAGCCAGGAAAACAAAGAATGGGTGGGCGATGAGGTAGTGGACCTCCTGATCAAGAAATAGGATGAGGCCAGTTAGCTACACTTGTTGGTGGTCTGTCGGCTATTTTTTGGCTGTCTGTGTGCTGTCCCTAGGCTGTCTTTGTGGTTTTTTCTATTAATTTTTCCTGTTGTTGTTTCATTCCTTTTTGGCCCTAGTGGCTCATTGTGAGGGGTACATCGCCCCGTAAATGCTGTTTAACTTTTCAAAAACATAATCACTAAGAAATGCAGGAAGGTTAACCCTAAATTCAGAGTTTCCAATGCCATGGCACAAATGAGTGAGTAGCTAAAAGGGTGGATGACTATGACAACACATTGTCCCTCACATGTAAAATATTTAATAATCCAAGAAACTACTGTTGCCAAAAAGTGACAGACTATCATGAGGTCCTAACACTTTAGTTGAAAATGTGTCAATTCTATCAACCATGTAGTGTTCAAAGGCTGTATGCAATAGGGGACATCTTAGCTTTCTCTCTTAGATTTTCTAAATTTTTGAAACAATTACAAATAGAAATTAAACTAGAAAGTAATTAAACTAGAAAGCATATAAATTAAAGAAGTAACACTTGCAATTAAACTATGAAGGTCAAATGAAAGAAACTAATAGCTAACAAATAACTGCTGACATAAAGTATACTTAACAACTTGTAACTAACAATGAGAGTGGGTGCTCCAGAACTTTCAAGTGAACAAAACTTAAAGATTGCAAACTTAGAACTACAACTTGTAGGAACATTTAACAGAGCTCGACACAAATAACATTCATCCAAATTCAACATGTACAAAATTAAAGTAACAATATTAACAAAACAAATACTTATCTACTCTATGAGATCCCTAGAGTGGCCAGCTCTTGAGCATTCCTATAATTAACTCAAATCACATGTACTTTCACATCTTCAAAATGAATCCATTCATGGTATTTCCATTACTCAGAACTACTGACTCAGAATGAGATTGACAATATTTATTTACTGATATCATAAAAGTGTGACATGGAAGACATATCTGAACAATGTTCAAATCATATCATAACATCATAATAGTGTGTATTGTTTTTGGCGGTTACATATATATACTATAATGCTAACAAAATCCTAAATTTTAGATGGTGGAAGATCACTATTGAAATAGCCTTTTAAAATAGAATTTCAACTAACCAACTGACTAATGTGCATAACATAAAACATATTAAAGGCTCTGAGTGGAGCCGTAAAGTTTTAAACAAAAATTTAATAGAAAACATTAAAGGGAATTATTCCACTATGCACACCTAGATTTCTGGAACCTAGACTTCCGACACTCTATCTTCAATTGCTTGAATTCCACTTAAAGTCCACTCCTTTTTTTGATCGTGCATGATTCCTGTACAATGAATTAAATCCTATACCATTATATTAGCATTAGTCAACTAATTTCAATCAATTTATGAAATAAAGATTTATACATCATTTTATAAAAAGTAAGCAATTATTATTCCTAAAATAAACAATTGACAGGGATAAAGTGGTTGGTAAGAACAACGAAGGGTATTTAGCTTATTATAATCATGAGGTTATTTATACCTCATTAGTTTGCTCTTTGATTTTTATATATATTTTTTTGAAGATGTTTATGTGTTTCATATACAAACATTTAAATAAATAAAAGAACTTTTATTTCATTTTGAGCATCAATATTTAAATAAGAAGGGAATTTTACTTAATTTCATATAATGAAATTCATATCCTTTTTAATAATACTTTAGAATACATACTATCATTTTCTTCCAAATTATCAAAACACAAAATTAAGATAAATAATTTAAACATGAAATTATTGGTTTAAATTTCCACAAGCCATTTATTTTCAATCATTGGAACAATTGAAATCAAGTAAATAAGCTCTTCTATATGAGAATCTCAAATGCAAATCATCATGCCATTTGTGGTGTGTGCACCTAGATTCCATCTGGCTAAATAATCCTACTTCAATCGTGTTCTTGTCCTTCAACCTGTCACCCTACAATTGCACACACTTGCACTTGCAAAATTCATTAGTAACATTCAATTCAAGATAGAATATAAGACAATTCATAAGATCACTTAGTCAATGATGATCAAATTATTTCAATCTTTTCAAAAATATCAAAATTTCCATTCAACATATTGAATTTCCTCAATAATTAAATTTATCATATTATAATTAAAAATGCAATAAATTTGGGTTATGACACTTCTGCTGGAATGTCATGCCATTCAGTCTAAAGAATGCAAGAGCGACCTATAAATGAGCATTGACTATAATATTTCATGATATGCTGCATACAACTATGAAATATTATATGGAAGAAATACTAGAGAAGTCCATCAAAAGAGAAGACCATTTGAAAAACCTAGCAAAAGTGTTTGATAGGCTCAAACAATATAACTTGAGGCTCAATATGAAAAAGTGTGTATTTGGAGTAACATCTAGAAAATTGCTAGGGTACATAGTATCAAGAAGAGGCATCAAAGTAGATCCTACAAAGGTAAAAGCCATATTAGAGATGCCCCCTCCAAAGACATTGAAGCAACTAAGAAGTCTATAAGGAAAACTACAATCCATCAGGTGATTCATCGTACAATTGGAAGACAAGTGTTATTCAATCACCCATCTTCTACACAAAGACATCACATTCAAATGGGATGGCATATGTGATCAAGAATTCCAGTAAGTCAAGGAGTATCTACTTTCTCATCTAGTATTATTGCCACCTATCCTAGATAAAGAAACAATACTCTATGTATATGTAGCCCATTTTTGCAAACCCAACATTATTTAATTGCTTCATTTAAATAATCTTTATTTGTGGTCACAAATCTAAAAAAAGGAGTGAAATTTAACTCTTTGAGTTACAATTATTTTATGTCAAAATGAAGGAGAAAATAATGCTTTTACATAAAAAGAAAAGGGGGAAAATTCAAAGGCTTCGACTCCAGGGCAGAAAATAAAGGAGATTAATACACCCAAAGTCAAAAAATTCCAAAAAAAATAAAAGGTAAAATAAAAGAAAACTCTTTGTTTGAGTGCTAAGTGGAGGGAAAACAAAAGAAAAACTGAAGAAATCTCATGCTAAGGAGGAGTTTTAGGGTTTTGTTGCAACTAGTTGAGTGAAAGCTCTAAGTCTGGGCACTGAAATAGTCGAGGATTATAGACATGTAAAATTGACTTGACACCTATCACACAACATTGAACGACATCAAACAACACTGAACGACATCAAAAAGCACTGAACAACATCAAAACAACACTGAATGATATCAAAAAACCTCAAGCAATGTCAAACGATATGGAACATCATCTCACATCATCTTAGAATGACTCAGAGTCATCCCGTAACACTTCAAAATGACTTAGAATCATCTTGTAACACTTCAAAATGACTCAGAATCATCCCGTATCACTTCAAAATGACTTAGAATCATCTTGTAACACTTTGGAATGACTCAAAATAATCCTGTAACACTTCAGAATGACTTATAATCATCTTGTAACACTTGGGAATGACTTAGAATCATCTCGTAACACTTCAGAATGACTCAGAATCATCCCGTAACACTTCAGAATGACTCAGAATCATCTCGTAACACTTCAGAATGACTCAGAATCATCCCGTAACACTTCAGAATGACTCAGAATCATCTCGTAACACTTCAAAATGACTTAGAATCATCTCGTAACACTTTGAAATGACTCAGAATCACCCTGTAACAATTCATAATAACTCAGAATCATCTCAGAATGCTCAGAATCATACCACAACATTCTTGCATCACACTACATCGTACCACATTGCATCACATCAAAATGACATCAAAAACCCTAATTCCTCTATTAATTGAATAATACAACATTATTTAATTAATTCACTTTTTCATCATTTCAAACAAATTTAATAAATTTCATTTATTTAATAAAGTCCTAAAAACCCTATTCCTCTATTAATTAAATAAAACAACATTATTTAATTAATTCACGTTTCATCAGTTCGACCAATTAAATAAATCTCATTTATTCAATAAAGTCCTAATCCCACCTTATTTCATCATGATTAATTAAATAATACTAATTATTTAATTACGTCGCTAAATTACCTTATTCCCCTAAGTGGATTAAATTATTAAATAATAATTTAATTACAACACTTTCCCTCCAAAAAATTGAATTAAATCAAACTATTCAAATCAATTATCAAAAAAATCAAATCAAACTAATGCAACTTTGTTTGCAAAAGTCAAACTTGATTTGCACATTCAAACCCCAAAAAGGAATTAATTAATTAAATCAATTAATTCATATTTCTCACCCACTTTTTGGTTGAGCAAATTACGATTGCTTACTAAGCAATCTAATTTGTTAACTAATCCATCTATTTTTTTAACTAAACAATCTATTCAATTAACGAAAACATCACGTTCCTAACTAAGCCATCACAAAGTTGACTAATCAATCTATTTAGTTAACTGATCAATCACATTACTGACTGGCCAATCTATTTCCCAATCATGCAAATTGTGTAATCAACTTTTCACAATTATCTCATGTCTAAATCCTCTCAACACACTCTGACCATTGATCTGGATATTCTTCAAAACGATCTTGATCATCCATTTCAAATCTCATTTTCTATATAACAAACCCCTTTACTCACAAATAAAGATCAACGAATTCATATACATTGAGCAAGGAAGTGCTGTCAAGATCATCCTTGAGAGAGAGAGCTTCATCCATCATCTTTGATCAACCAAAAACAAACACGCATTCATCCACACTTTGCAGATGAAATTTGGAGGCTTTGCTGTGATAAGAACAATCCACTACGGGATGGTAAAATCTATCTTTTGTTCTCATTTGGTAATTAGTAGGTTCATTATCATGCTTGGAATAGAATAGTCTCAATTTTGTATGTGTAGGAGTTTCTAGATTTTAGATTTAAATTAGATCAGATTTCTTCATTAGATTTCTCTAATGTCCGTCTTGGATCATTAATCTAACGTCCATCATTCCCCCTCACACATTCTGGAATGCTCGATGGGACCCTGTCCCCTTCTCTAACATTTGTTTGAGCCATTTTTGAAGTTGCAAGTCTCGAAAATGATTTTGTCATAGTTTTCATGCCCTCGTTTTGAAGACTTAAGCATCTTTTCGAAAAGTCTGAGCATCTGTCTGATAAAAAAACTACGTATTTGTCAGAAGAACTGCACACTTGTCATGGGAATGGCACATTTGTTTGAGATTGGTGCATTTTTAATTTCTTAAGCTAGCATCTGTATGATAGGGTTGTGAGCATTTGTTTCTAAAACTATGCAATTGTGTGAAACTAGTGCATTTGTTTTTCCTATTTTGAGCATTTGTTCTCATAGACAAATACACCAATCCTACACTCTTGTAATAGGTTTTCACTAACAGGTGTTTTTTTTGGATGTGTAGGCAGGAATTGACAGGTTTGATGCAGGATTACAACAATTCTAACATGTTTGTTGTAGGGAAGATGATCTGTCCTAGTTTCTAAATTAATTTTTAATTTAGGAATTTTCTTTGGTGTTCTAAAATTGAACAACACAAACTCACACTTTTTTTTGGTGCTATTAAAACAAACAATTTTTAAGCTTTTTTAACTTAAGAACTTTCTTTTGGTGATCTAAAAATGAACAACAAAAACTCACACTTGTTTTTAGTGTTGTTAAAAATGAACCAATTTTAAGCTTTCTAAGTTAGAAATTTTTTTTTTGGTGCTCTTAAAAAGAACAAAAACACTTCAGTTTTGGGCTCTAAAAATGAACACATTTAATGTTTTCATAAGTAGGAAACTTTAATTTCGATGCATAAAAAAAGCGAAATCATTTTTTTAAAATTTTGTTTACACACGCACATTTTTTTCATTTGTTGACCAAGATAGGACAAGGATTTCCTTTCTTAGAAACACCTCATTTGGAGCTCATAAAAATGAACAAAGGATTCTTTGTGATCACCATTTATATCTTAATTGCTTGATGTCTTGAACACTTCATATTGGTGCAAGTTAAAAAGAACTTTTGGTTTGTTTATTCACAAATTTTTGGGGATAATATTGCTCGAGGTGTTTAAAATAAATCAAATTGCTATGGATTGTTTACTGTGCATTCATTGATTGGAAAAGCTAAAGTGTTTTATCTTCTCCCCTCACACCTTTTGGTGATCTTGGGTGAGCAAAATAAAATTTTTGAGCATTGCACTTTATTTTTAAGTTTACCTTAAAGAGGGGGCTTGCCTTGAGATACATCCCACAATGGAGAACTCATTGCAAGGTCTCGAAGCACGTTTACTAGCGAGCTATATTAAAGGTTGTGAACTCATAAGAAATTAGCTTCAAGCCGTGCTGAAAATAGACTACACCTAATCCCATACATTAAGTGGAACAAGAATGGTTAGAGAGCCTTGAGTGGCCAATGGGTGAGTGTCAGATTTCTGCATTCACAGTTATCACTAAGAACCAAATTTTTTTAGAAGCCACCCTATTATCCAAAAACATTCTCTGAAAGTGGTGCATTAGAATTTACTTCTGAGAAGTTACTTGCCATGTATGACTACAAGTCCACGCCATAAGTTGCATGTAAAATAATCTCTTTGGAGCATGATGCAGACCTACCTAAGAGAATGGTGTCTACCCCTAGGGTTGTAATTTCTAGTTTATGTTAAACTTAGCCCATTACATTCAAAACAATTTGACATAAAAGTATGTGTTTGATTTAAAGGAAAATAACACATTAAAAAAAAACATTGAACAAGATGGTAAAACCACAAACCCTTTGATTTAGTGCACACTTGTGAGAAAAGCCTTATGTTTGCATTCCTTTGAAAGGATCTTTCCTTAAAGGTTTTTGAACATTCTGGCTTTGATTTTAGGGTCATTAATCAAAGTAAACATTTGGGAACTATGGCTTGGGTGTTGTGATTTCAAAACCTAAGTTATAGACATGAAGGTCACTTAAGTCCATGCTTGCTGAGTTAGTCCAAGTGTTGTCTTATCACTTGCCATATTTCAAAACACAAAGAAAAATTTGAAAAAGAGTTTTTCACAAGATCATTGTTTGAACCAAAAATAATTGGAAAGACAGAAGGTTAGATAGTCCCACATCCATTATTTCCATCCTACCTATTTGAAATTAAAATCAAACAAACCATTAAGGTCATTCCTCCACTCAAACATCCATGATATTAATAGCTACTTGGGACTCGCAGATAGTACAAGTAGACTTTCATGCAACATATCCTCTAAATAAGGAAGTGGAATATAGACCTTAGTTCTTCAACATTTTGATTCCCAAAGAAGTAGTGTCATCCAAAACAACACTCAAACCCTAAGGTGTTGAGCTTCACAACAACCATCCCATAACACCACCAAACTTTATGACCATTTGGTGACCAACTACCCCAGTTCAACAACCAAATCTTGTAGCACCGATCCTTCAACCTAGTCTCACATATATCGAAGGTGAAAAAAAAACCATCATAATTAGCTTGAGAACCTTCATTTTTTCAAAAAAATGAACTACCCCACCAATTTCTCACTACATCAATTATCCTAGATGAAGAGGAAGAGAAAGCTGACATAGCAACAAAGAGACCCATAAGGTCAATAATTATCCCCTTCATGATCTCATGTAAGGTCAAGATCCCTAAGGTAAATACCACAAGACGTCATTTTAGACTTAGACATCTAAGTAAAAAATCTCTCAAGAAAAATCTTTGGGCACTTCATGAAACCAGAACTAGGTTGGTATATAACTTCTATGGACAAGCTTCCAAAAACAATCCAAACTTATATTCCTTCTACTATTTTCAGAATCTGGGTCTGTTCCAACAGTTCCAGTATCTTACATAATATATAGGACAACATTAGGTCTTTAGAATTTGAGTCGACTAGAAGAGTACGCCACTTTCCCATAGGAGACCTAAGTTGTTTATAAGAACAATGAGATCACAAAATAGGAAGAAAATGGAAGCAAGAAGTAACAACACTAGCATCCCATGAACAAACACCATGAATGACGGAAGTGGCCCATGAGGATATAAACCAAGTGAATTTTTGATAATGTATTGGATATCAAAACATCCCCAAAACATGTCGATCTATTACCCAAATCATTCTTATCAAGGGTCACAATATCAAATAGGGAAACAACATCAAGGGTTTGAAAATCCCCATCAAGGAATAAGTCCAGAACATCAAAATGCCCTAGATAAAATTGACAGAGATCTTGAGCAAATTAAACAAAATAAAAATCCAACATATCATCGA
Source organism: Sequoiadendron giganteum (assembly GCA_007115665.2). Lineage (NCBI taxonomy): Eukaryota > Viridiplantae > Streptophyta > Pinopsida > Cupressales > Cupressaceae > Sequoiadendron > Sequoiadendron giganteum. Next base: position 240,773,916 of record CM021105.1, on the reverse strand, counting down.
TGCCAAGTGCAAAGTCAGGACATTACATATCCACAAAAAATGAGCATCATTCCATAAGCACCTCAACCACACCTCCAATATCAACAATATCAAGGTGTGTCTCTAATGCAATATCAGGGTGTACCTCAAGTGCAATATCAAAATGTACCTCAATCATAGTATCAAAAAGTTTTGCGATGCCAAGGTATACCTCATGTGAAATATCAAAATGTACCTCAAACAGAGTATCAAGGAGTTCCACAAAATCAAGAGCAAAACAAACAAGAAAAGCCACAAAGGAAAAATCACCAACTAGGAAGGAAATTCACCCCTTTGGGAGAAACTTTAGAGGTAATCAAGAACAAAATAGTACAATAGTACCTTATCAAAATCAATGATAGTCCAAATTATGGTGAAACAAGCTTTAAAGTCCCTTGGTATAACCTGTACGAATGATGCGAGTTCAAAAAAATCAAGGGTCACCCAATGAACAAATGTGCTACCATCAAAAACCTCATCCAAGACCTCATTGATCAAGGAGAAATAACTATTAAAAAAGATGTTCAAGGGTCATCTACCAATAACAAAAATGACAATGTCTCAACCTCAAAATTTGAAAGCAACGATCAAGAGCTATCTATCACAGATCACATTGACAATGTTTCTACATCATCCGGTGAGCAAGAGGACATACATCAAGAAGTTATTCCCAAGCATGATCAAAGTCAATCACCCAAGTCTAGCAATGATTCAGTCCATGATATATTGACATCATCCAACCTCATGGAAGTACATATTGATGGTCAAGAAACTCTTGATCCAACACTTAAACCCAATGCAAAAGATCTAAGCCAAGAGCTATCACCCATATGCCCACGTTTTGAGGAAATCCAAGGGTACTTTACAAGAAAAAATTTCTTTGAAATTGATCCATATGAAGAATGTGATCCAAAGCATGTCCAAGATGATACTACATAATGTCAAGATCAAGAATTCCTATCATCAAAATACTATAATGACTTGGGAAGATATCTTCCAAGACATCCCATGTTTTCCCAAAAAAGAACACATCCATAGACCAAGCACACATACATCTACCCATGAGATGCTTACTCCTAATTGGAAATGTAGATGATCTTCATCCAAGACAAGAGTCTCATACTCTTGAAATCATTACCAAGGAACAAGAGTCTCCTACTCTTAACATATGTACACAAGATCAAGAAATAGGAGAAGCTAGAGACATATCAGAAAGGGATCATGAAGAAGACTTATACATAAGTTATGAATCATAAACATCCTATGGTGATATATCAAAAATGGATTATAAAGAAGACTTATATATAAGTTGTGAATCAGAAAAATCCTATGAAGACATATCAAAAATGAATCATGAGGAAGAATTTTGGAGAGATAGTAAATCAAAAACACCTCTGGAAGGAGCATTAAAATATGATATTTCACAGGATCAAGCTGAAGATATCAATCAGGAAGGTATCCCACATTTGAAGGAGCCTATCAGTGAGGAAGCTACCACATTAAAAGATCCACAACAGAGAAAATAAATATTAGCACCTTGTGCAAATAAACTCTCTCAATGGGTTCAGTCTCAAGATAGGGGATTAGGCCTACATGAAAAAGGTATCCTAGAATCAGTGCAGATTATGGGAAATCCTAAGCACTGAGGTCTTGATTATTCAGCAACTAAGGGAGCTAAACATATCATGGATACCTCCATAATACTGGGGGAAACTTTATCTAATGCAAGCATCAACATAGAGAGCATGAAGGGTCCTTATGATGAAACTACTACCAACACTACAACTAGCCATGTCATGAATCGTCATCAACATATATTTCCATCCTCTGATTGGGACCAACAAGAAAAGAAAAAGCTATATCAACAAAATGAACAAGTCATTGAAGCAAAAGAATTAGCAAAACAAAATAGACAAGAAAGATTCAAATGGATATAAAAGAAAAAGAAAGAAAATCATCCCTATCAAACTCCATTAGTCAAAGAAACTATGGGGCAAGATCAAAAGGGAAGTTCATCCATCAAAGAAGTCCAGTAATGAAAAAGAAAGCTTCAAGAGCGAATTACAAGGTATATCAAGACATTGGTCCCAATTGAATCTCCATATCCACCCATAATTACTCATCATCCCATGTTTGGAGAGTTAAAGGTTCCAAACTATCAACCAATCCATTGAAAAATTATGTCCCTCAACGCATTTTACCATCCATGATATCCAAATCTCACATTGACCATGTGTTGGCAACAAATATTTATCATAAGGACTCTAAGGGCACTCTATCATGATGTGCACATCAAGGTAAGGTTAACTCTGGTATCAACAAGGAAGATAAGAATTATCAGGGGTTACATTCAAGCGCCCGTATCCTAGCAAAACAACTTCTCCAAGAAGGATATCATTGGCACATCATGACAACAACAACAACCATATGATCACCAACAATGTCTATATCGGCAACACTAGGTGGTCCAACATGAGCAAAAAAGTGTCACCATGATGAAAACCTAGTAAACAAGCATCTTGTGTGACATCAAAAATCAAGAAAATTAAGAAAAACTCAAGAAAAATAGTCAAGAAAAAAAATTGTCCTCTAGTGAAAACCACTATGGTGGCGCTTTGGACAAGTACCATGATGAAAACCTGACAAACAAGCGTCATGTGTAGAATTGAGCATCTACGTGCACCATTTCAAGTGGAATCATCTCAACATATCCATAATGAACCCAAGCCATTATTTCCAAAATCCAACTTATCTTGATCTTGACAAAAGTTTGATATACATTTTACACTTGCTTATGGAAGACATCTTGACATGGTTCATTATCATTGATCCTATTCTATCCAGCATTATCTAAACCTTGAGGTATTGTCCAAAGGGAATACTCTATCCAAACATGTTATCCTATCACAAGATAATCCATCACCTACATTGCTAGACATGGGGGGAAAATGCTTGCATCTTGCTTTAGAACAAATTTTGATCTATGTCTTCTAACTCATAGTGTGATCTAGGCATCATCCCATCAACAAGGTATCCTACTAAGACACTACCAAGGTAACCTTCAAAGATGATGACAACATGGAGTATTCCTTCACTCAAAACTTCTAAGATATCAATAGTTGCTTGAACCCCACAGCTAGTTCAAGTAAGATTTTCCACAACATATCCTCTAGAAAAAACAAAGTGAGGTATCAATCCAAGTTTTCAACATATTACACCCCATGAAAGAGGGTAAAAATCCTCCAACAACAAGGTATACCCACCAATGCACTACTAGGGTAATCTTTGAAACAATTTGTCCCATCAACAAGGTATCCCGCCAACGCACTATCAGGGTAACCTTAAAAAAAAATTATCCCAACAACAAGGTGTACCACCAATGCACTACCAAGGTAACCTTCAAAGATGCCAACACTTGGATTATTCCTTTGCTACAAAATTATAAGATATCAACAGTTGCTTGAACCGCACAACTAGTTTAAGTATTCTTTTCCACAACATATCCTCTAGAAAAACAAGGTGAAGTATCAATCCAAGTTTTCAACATCTTACCCCCTAGGAAAAAGGGTAAAAATCTAAAAAAATCTAAAAAACATTAAAAAAAAAACATCGTTAGGTTATTCCTTCACTCAAACAATCTAAGATATCAACGTTTGCTTGAACCTCACAGCTAGTTCAAGTGAATTTCACACAACACATCCTCTAGACACGGAAGTGGAATATCAATCCAAGAAGTGTTTATCCCAAAAACAAGTTTATGCTTTGAGTCAAATGACCGAACTACGTGGTCTCTGTGTGTACAACGCAGGCAAGGATTTTTAGCCCCCAGGGCCCTACACCAGTCCCCTTAGGTTTCCAACATGCTTTATTTCAACTTAGTAAAAAAAATACAAAATCCAAACAAATCCAAAAAAAATCAAAATTCAAAAACATTCACAAAATAGCAAAACCCACGAAACCGATAATCAAATCAAATGGATCTCAAAGTAGTCTCTCACTTGGCTGCAGTGGTTTGAGGACCACCTGCAATAATTTTAAACCAATATGTTAGGGTTTCATTCTCAACATGTCAAACAACACAAAATGATGCAAAACATGATGACAAATGACATTTAGGATGACAACAAGCAAATGCTAACAAGGTTTAAATGAAAAAAGGCAAATGAAAGATCACAACACCAATGGAAAATATAACTAAACAAAAACAAAAAACCACATACACCATTGCAAAGATCATGAAATTCTACCCCATTTAAACAAAAAAAAGCATTGAAAAATACTTCCGTATGATGAAGATATGGTCGTTTGAAGATAGGGTAAAATTACAAGTCACAAAGCAAACAAATGCGATATTTTAAGATAAGTGCATGAACCAAATGCAAAATTTTAAAACAAGTGCATGAAAAAAATGTGATATTTTAGGACAAATGCTTAAAACAAAAGTGCCAGTTTAGAACAACTTTACATTTTTCAGACAACTACACAGTTTTTGACCAAATGCTCAAAAATAAATATGCCAATTTTGAACAAATGTATAGTTTTTGGATAGAAACACCAAAAACACTTGAAAAAAGTGCCAAAACCGATGCAAATGCTCAAAAATCACTAGAAATTTGCTATTGACTAACAAAACCTATGTAAACACATAACAAGAACGTAATGAAACGAAATGAGAAGCGACAAGGTACATACTACAAAACTGATGCCTAAAGGACATCGAAACTCTCGAAATGTATCCACATGATATGAGGCTCCTCAAATCCTCGCCATAGCTCCTTGAAAATCAATAAAACAAAAACATTCAGATAACTTGAAAACACAACAAAACAAACAAACGAAGCAAATATCAAAAGCTAGAGCTTTCAAGAAAAATAAATCGCATAAGAGTTGACAAAACAGACCAAAAAAATGCCAAAGTATCAACTACCTATCTTTTTAAACAAGTTCCAACAACATCCTGAGATATGTCTTAATGGATCCATTCCTAAAATAGACATGATCAACAACAAATAATAGCCCCACCCTAAATAGATATGGCAAGTGATACTGCAACTTTGTTTATTTCTCTTTTTATGGTCTTACTTTTATGTGATTTATTTTATTGACTCATTCCAGGATCTCTCAAGGATGTCCAAAAGGACTTAGAGAAGAAGGAATGGGGGCAACTGAGCATCATTTCAATTTTCTATTTGTAAGATATGTTTGTAATATTACCATGGCGAATACTTGCTTTATTGATTATGGAAGTTGTATCAAAATAATTCATGAACTAGTTACATGTTAGGTGTTCTATACCTCTCTGTGTGACTAGTCCAAAACATTTTTCACATAACCCCCCTATACTTTAAACACAGTTTCTGTATGTCTGGTATGAACAAAGATACTCTTTGTTTGTAGATTCAAAGTCCATGCAATAGATACAAAGTCACCTTGGTAATTCATACCCTGGTGCATCGTATATGTTTGCTACATCAAACAAGATTGTTCAAACAATGAAGTCTCTAAAGCAAAGAAAAGTAACACCATCAATTCTATCCATCATCACATTTTCTAAAAAACTAACAGAAAAAATCATATTTATTCTAATTAACATCATCAATTCTATCCATCAACATATTTTCTACTAACTAACAAACATCTTCATTTTTCTTCTAATTAACATCATTTCTCTATCTATCAATATATTTCTTCTAAATTAACATTCATCCTACATAACAAATCATTTGTACCATATCCATACTACATCCACAAATGATGTCAATGCATATCATGATGATAAACCAACTAAAAAAATCATGTATCATGTATGGAGCATTCATCTATCAAACATACATCGCATCATAAAATGAGACAAAGTATGATTCCTACATCTACATATCCATACATCAATAAGGCACAAGAACACATAAACATACGATGCAGCTGAATCAAAGAAGTTATATCTCATATATATCATCATCAAAAATGAATATGTCATAAGTACATCCATTGTGCCACAAGTGTGATAGGAAAGTACAAAATCATAACATATATACGAGGTCTTGACTAGACCGATGAATATATATAACACACATGTCTAAAAAATGCCTCTGCACCATGAAACAACATGAAGATCAAGTCCCAAAAATGGAAAGACCCCAAAAATGCAATCCCACTGCATCAAGAAAGTCCCACTCTAATAGACTAAATAAGGAAATAGGATCAAAAAAGTGATGAGGACGTCTCTCTCTCATCATGAGCGGTCAAAGATTTGCCTGCAAGCGACATAAACCAAGACGTTAAGGTTTCACTCTAAACACGTGAAGACATGTAAAATGACACATGCTAGATGACAAACGACATGTATGACACTAAATAGATAACAAGCTAGGGTTTACAACATAGGCAGGACGACAAAATAATGCTTAAACGAAAAATGAACACAAGTTAGGGTTTCACTCTAAAATAAGCAAAGCAACATAAAAAGACACTTGCTTGGTAACAAATGATAGTTGAGATGGTAAATGGACACAAGAAAAGGTTTTAGAACACAAAAATGATGAAGAACAACATTCATGACGGTAAACAAACACATACTAGGGTTTGGACAAAGCTAAGAGAAAAACAACGGATAGAGACTCAATTACCAGATTCCAAGACAAATGCTCAATAGGAGACAAAAAAATGCGCTAGTTTTGAACAAATGCGTAGTTTTAGGACAAGTGCACAAGATTTTGGGTGCAGTTTCTAGACAAGTGTAGAGTTTTAGAACAACTGCATAGTTTCTAGACAACTGCGTAGTTCTTGAACAAGTGCTTAGAACAAATGCGCTAGTTTTGGACAAATGTGCTAATTTTGGATAGAAACACCAAAAACACCTAAAAAATGCACCAAAACTGAGATAGATGTGCCAAAACCTCAAAACTAGCGTATTTGTCTAATAGGAATTTGCACACGCAAAACAAGAATGAAAAAATGACAAAAGTGAAGGGCAGAAAGGTACATACCAGGGCACTGATGTCTGTAGGCCATCTATACTCTCAAACAAGCTCAGAACGATGTGGGGCAGCCTTGAATCTTGACATTCTCCCTCAAAAAATGACAAAATGTGGAATCTAGAGACAAGAATTAGCAAATGAAACCAAGAACAAATGATCCAATTTGAAGACAAATTGCGTATATAACACCTCAAGGAAACCCTAATTTCAACTAGGAAACCCTAATTACACTTAGGAAATCTTCCTACTTATAGATTAGAAGCTCTGAATGAGAAATGATGCACATTAACATAGAATATTCCATCCGAAAACATCGAAATGACAAATACAATAGTGTCAAGAGCTTGACCTCAAAACTTGAAATTTTTGGTCAACCTCTCGAGGGGGCAGCACAGATTTCTACCATCATTCCACTAAATGCTGGGGCATACTGGGGCATAAATTTTTTCAAAATAACTTAAAAAATATAATCTTTGAAACAAAACAACCAGTACTTTGTATCAAAAGGGAAAAATGTAGACATGTAAAATTGACTTGACACCTATCACACAACACTAAACGACATCAAACAACACTCAACAACATCAAACAACACTGAATGACATCAAAAAAACACTAAACGATATCGAACAACCTCAAGCAATGTCAAACAATATGGAACATCATCTCTCATCATCTCAAAATGACTTGAAATCATCTTGTAACACTTTAGAATGACTCATAATCATCCTGTAACACTTTGGAATGACTTATAATCATCTTGTTGTTGGAAACAAGCTACACTGAGAGGGGGGGTGAATTAGTGTTGTGCAAAAATTAACTTTATAAACCTTTATCTTCAAAGAATCAACAACATTCAACCATAATGCATAAACATGAAGCAAATGAACACAACACCATAACACAAGGATTTTTATGTGGAAACCCTGTTAGGGGAAAAACCATGGTGGATGGCCAATCCACAAGTTAATCTGAGTATATTCAAATGAAGTTTACAAAAAGGGGAATGCACTTGCATTTAGGCACACTACCTAGAGCTTATTGCTCAAAGAGAAGGTTCACTGCCTTACATAAGAAAATCAAATCAAAACCATCTGAGAGTTTGAACTGAGATAAATAGCATCTAAATATGCATGATTACAATTCTGATTAGGTACAATATACAATCTTCTATCCTACAGATTGATTCTGCACTTCTGCTCACTCTCACAATACAAATTCTCTATGCAAAAGTGAAATTGCACATTATTTCTCTTCGAATCTGCTTTAACTCACAATTCGCATCACCATACAATTCATACTACATAAAAAATGATACAGATGAACTTATATATATATATATCTGCAACATAGAATTCAATTAGACTTTGTCGGCTTCAATAGAACACAAGAACAATTACCACCATTGGCTAGATCCTTAATTAAATCTTTATGCACATCCTCCAAAGTTGGTTAAGACATAGAGGGGACCCAAACAAACATAATTGAGCATGAAAACATTTGGTTAATTACTCCTTATACATCCACGACATAATACATTCCTGAAGTCGACTCAAATACAAGAAAAACTGAGAATAAGCCATTCAGACCTTCTAACTTCCACACGAATTGATACGAGCCACAACGCTTCAATAGTAACAAAGATAATATACCAAAAATAATTTTCTCAGATGTGCAACACAAAATAATAACATGAAATATTTATATAGATCGATGAACATTGTGCTACCAGATACTCTATTCTTCCTTAATCAATCTTCAATCTGTCTGCCGGTGTGATTGAATGATAGTGTGCATATCTGATCATTGATTAGGGTTTCCATCAATGACAACATCAAGTGATACTAGCAGTGTCTCTTGCCAACAATCTCCCCCTTTGGCATTGATGACAACAATTAGTGAAAAATGACTAAGTGTCGGATCAGTACCAAGATAGACTACACTACCGTCTCCAAAATTCCAAAAATATAATTCTCCCCTTGAGATGATTAATATTTTTTCACTCCACTCTTCTCCCCCTTTGAAATTAATGGCAAAGGCAGGGGTGCACATACCAAAAAAGGATCAAACAAAACTATTATAGAAAAATGCTTCTTAAACTTACATAAATTGAAAAATATCTGCAAAATATTTCTTCAGCTGCATTAGGTTTGTGTCCCAAACTCTTTTGAGACTCTCCATGATTGTTATGTGTCCATAGATCAGGTAGGACTATGTCTCTGTCAATTCCAAGTTGGCCAGATCACCAACTGCCATAGTGTCCTCTCCTTCCTTTAGGGCACTTGATATTATCTCAATTTTAGGACTAATTATGCTTCTGAGTTCACATGATCTGGCGATAATCTTATCATTCTCATTCTTTAAGACTTTTATTTTGATGAGAAAAGACATCACTTTGCCTTCTATTTTCCCAACACCACAGGTTAGAGGATCAAAAGCATCAGAAATAATAGTTAGCTGATTTTCTAGGTCTTTGATCTTCTTCTCATTAGCTTCAGTGAATTTTGAAAAACACAGACATGATTTGTAGATCTTACCACCTTCTGATAAAGCATTCTGTACATTCTTTACACAAGTGGCTAAAATAGTTTTATCTTTAGCAATCAATACCTTCAATCCACTAAACCTTTTGACATCAAATTATTTTTGTACTTTCACCATAACATATTTTTCTAGTGACTCAAAGTGTGTACTAACTGAGTTGATAAGATTTTTCAATTCACTGGAGGAGGAACCAGTCAAATATTTCACATAGGATGGCATTATCTTCTCTAATACTGGAGATGCAAGATTTAGTAGTTCACTATCTTCAATGTGTGACTTTAGTAGCTCTACTCTAGCTTAGGATTGAGAAAACGAAGCTACTTTCATCTTCTAGATTGGACTTAGAGTGGACAGGTCAATGGAACCTTCAATCAATTTCAGATCCAATTCTTCTTTCTGCTTAACCAAAATTTCTTCACTGCCTCAGCCGTGTCTCTTGCCTCTGCTGGGATTGGCTTTACATCATCTTTCTTTTCTTCAATTGTTACTTCCACAGTTGCAAGGTCTAGTTTACCTTCAGTGATCTCTATTTCCTCAACATATACATTTCCAAGTATCTCAACTTCCATGGGAGTTTCTGTGTTGTCCTCTACAGGAGGAATCTGAGAGTCCTTGTCTATACCCAAATTTTCTTCTTCTTCTTCCTCTTCCGGACCAGATAGGGCATCATCAACATGAGTTTCTTCAGCTATAACATCAATTCTCTCATTCAACAGTATCTCCCTTATAATTTTCTCAGTTTCTTTTGTGAATTCATTGGTTAGACCAGTCATTAGCTTGTTAACCCTTGTTTTTCTTTTAAATTTCTTTTTGACCTTGTTCAAGAATGCCTTCATGTCATCCATAGACATCACCGGACATAGTTCGGATAGAATCTTTTCTCTCATTTGTTCTTCTTCTATTCTAGCATTAAGTCTCCTCATTTCCAGAATGTCATATAGACTTTTGGGTGGACTATGCATAATTTCAATCAAAAATTTATTGAAAAAATTCATATGTTTTATTGTCACTTCTTCAAGAATTCTTTTATCAGAATCATCAAAAGACTCATACCATTTATATAGAGGTTTGAGATTACAATCTTTGACTATTTCCTTTTCAACTTCTGCAACTGACATACCTGAATTTTCAGTCTTCGTCTTTTTCTTTGCTTAGAAATCTTCACCGGAGGGTTTTCCCTTTGTGATAGTTTCTGAATTGGTGCCTTGATGTTTAATTTATTTGACATCTTCATCAGACTTAGTTTCTTGATCATCAAAAATTTCCATATACACTCTTTTTCTCTTCCTTTTGCCTTCTTTGCTAGATCTCTTGGCTTCAATTTTTATAGGGATGGACTTTGTTGCAAGAGCTGAATGGGATGTAGAACTTCTAGTTGTTCTAACTCAAGTAGATTATGTTGCCAGACCAACAGATTGAGTTTTAGCTACCTCCTTTGCTGCTTTTCTTGCTGCTTCAATCTCTTCCCTTTTCTTTCTAGCTTCTTTTAGCAGTTTTGCAGATATGCCCATACTCTGCAAGAAATTCAACTTCATTTCTATCTCTTTTAGTTACCATAGGTTTTCTGAGCTCATTATGAACCTGCATGTCCTTCTCTTCATAGGTACCAAACCTTTCTTCTACTGGATCTAGAGGTTTGCTTAGCAAGTGTTGAGCATACATCTCCAAGATGTTCTCTTCAACTTCATACCCCATAGGCATGATCTAGATAGTTCTCAGATCAACATCTTCCATCATACACTGATCAAAATCCACCATGAAGCAAATTGAATCTTTGTACTTCTCTACAATAGAGGTAGGAATCCTCTCCCTAGCTTGCATCATAGCCTTAAAACTTTTAAAGTAACCCCACATAGCTGCATTCTTTGTTTTGGTGCTTGCAAAGTTGTGTAATAGATCTGTGATCTGTGTGGCTATGGTTTTGTCCTTTTTCCAATGAACCTTTCCAACTCCTGGAACTTCACCCATGAAATAAAAAAATAAACACAAAAGCAAGTTACCATATTTGAAAGAGTTTTTCTTGTCTTTATTTATCTTTGCTAGATTCTCCATTAGCTAAATTCTTAGTAGTTCACAGAGATCATAATCTGCATTTTCCTTCACCATTTGGTAGGCAGCATAGATTTCTATGCCGGACACAAAGTTATCTTGGCTAGAGTGATAAATATTGTAGCCAATGACCATATATGAAAATTTGACGTCTATATCACCAATGTTTTCAATATTCATTGCTCTTCTATCATATGTTGATCCTATAGCATCAGTGATGATTTGATTTTTCACGGACTTTAGAATAGGTAATCCACCGGAAGAGTTTAAACCTATTACTACATTGATAGCTTCCTTTTTAATTTTGAATGAAATGCTAAGCAACATAAATTCATCATGAAATTGACTAAAAACATAACGAACCCACTCCAACTGTTCAAATACGAGGAATTTGACTATCTCTATGAATTTATTTGTTTCCAAGATTTTATGTTCCGGTTTCACACAAAAATCTTCACCTATGATCTAATTATTGTACAGGTTCAACAATTGTGAACTTCCCAATTCTTCAATATTTGCATGGATATAAACCCTAATATCCTTCGTGTGTAATACTCCATGCAGAACAGATGAAAATTATCCTAACGGATCGATATCAAGAGACTTGTAAGGATGCCATTTAAATTTAGGATGAGATATATCCTTTACTTTGACTACTAGAGGAGTATTCATCTTGACCAAATCACAAGTTCATGAAGTTTTCTGAAAAATACCTTTTTGCCGGATCGTAATTTGATTTCTGAATCACTTCCACACTTGAATCTTGCCTTAATTCACCAAAGTTTTCCTATGATCTCTCCAAAATTCTTCTCTTCCAAATGCAAAGTGAAAAGTGAAGAGTAGAAATGGCCTTTTATCACTTGTATACCTAACCCTTTTGTTGCAATAAATTCTTTAACCCTAATACATCCGATTACCCTATTTTTGAACATTGTGACAGGTAAAACTTCTACGGACCTCCAATAGGACACACCACTTTCTCCAATGAGTTCAACAACATCATTTGAGCATATAAGAATCTACTGTACACATCCACATTCGGTGTCACTTACTAGTTAGGGGGTTGTACAGTTTTCTTGATTGCTCCCCCTAGGCCAAAGGCCTGAGACTAATTCCCAGAGGAATTAATAGAAACAGGTTTTGGTGCTGGCACACTTTCTTCAATAGTAACAGAGGGATCTTTCTTCACCCATTTCTTTTGCATCTGTTGTCTGACTACATTTGTAGTGAGTTTACCTTTTCCCTTGATATCCTTCTGCATGTTCTTCCTTTGATTTACCAGACCTCTTATGTTCCAATAGAATGTAGCAATGTGTCCAATTTTGTTGCAGTTATAGCACACAAAATTTCTCTTTCCAGACCATTTGTTCCACTGATTTCCTCTTGATCTGCACTAGTTAGTAGTATGGCCAAGTCTATTGCATGTGTAGCATCTAATATTTCTATGAAATTGATTCATCATATTTCTGCCTTCATTTGACTTATGACCAACCTTATGAAAAGTAAATAATTGTCTAGAGAAAGATGGGCCACTTTGATTCATTCTACTTCTACATTGAGTAGCCATGTGTTTGAATTTATTGCAACTGAAACAATATCCATTAAATCTCTGAGCATTAGGTTGCCTTATCGGATATCTTCCAGATTTGTTCATTTGATTTCCTTTGCTTAGATCTGGAACTTTATCCTTCTTCATATCCAAGACCTCACTTGTCACCATGAGTCCTGTGACTACTAATTAGTTCATCAAGTATGGCTGAGCTAGCTTTGAACTTTTGGTTATACTCATTTGTAGTAGCAAGTTCATTTCTGAGATCATCCATTTGCTTTTCAAGTGCCTCTTCATTGTTTTTAGATTGTTCCAATTCATCATCCAATAAGCTGCATACTTTACATTTTTCTTTCAGGGTCTATGCTAGATTCTCTTTATTCTTCTTCCTGTCTTCAATCTCCTTGGTAAGCTTCATCATGATAGATTCCATCTCATGCTGTAGAACTATATTATCTCTGGTAATCTTCTCACACTCTTCTCTCTTTTCTTTCAGGGCTTGTCTGAGTTGTTCTTCTTCAATGCTCTTATTGTCGCTCTACTTAATCTGATCACAAAGTTCCTTTCTCTTCTCTCTAGACTTATTGATTTTGTCTTTCAAAGACTCAATGAATTTCTCAGCATCTGAGAGATTTTCTTACAATTTTTGAACTTCAGCCTTTGACTGATCAAGATCATCCAGGGCCACAAAAAGTTATTGTTGAAGACTTCTTGAATCCATTGAAACACCTTCCAAGATCTCCCTAAGATTTTAAACTTCTTTAAGAGGAACTAGCTCTAATACCAATTGTTGGAAACAAGCTACATTGAGAGGGGGAGGGGTGAATCAGTGTTGTGCAAAAATTAACTTTATAAACCTTTATCTTCAAAGCATCAACAAAATTCAACCATAATGCATAAACATGAAGCAAATGAACACAACACCATAACACAAGGATTTTTACATGGAAACCCTATTAGGGGAAAAACCACAGTGGATGGACAATCCACAAGTTAATCTGAGTATTCTCAAATGAAGTTTACAAAAAGGGGAATGCACTTGCATTCAGGCACACTGCCTAGAGCTCACTGCTCAAAGGGAGGACTCACTACCTTACATAAGACAATCAAATTAAAACCATATGAGAATTTGAACTGAGATAAATAGCATCTAAATATGCATGATTACAATTCTGATTAGGTACAATATATAATCTTCTGTCCTACAGATTGATTCTGCACTTCTGCTCTGTTCTACTCACACTCGCAATACAGATTATCTATGCACAAGTGAAACTGCAGATTATCGCTCTTATGCTCTACTTTAACTCACAATTCACATCACCATATACTTCATACTACATAAAAAATGATACAAAAGAACTTATATATATATCCGCAACATAGAATTCAATTAGACTTTGTTGGCTTCAATATAACACAAGAATAATTACCATCGTCGGCTAGATCCTTAATTAAATCTTTATTCACATCCTCCAAAGTTGGTAAAGACATAGAGGGGACCCAAACAAACATAATCAAGCACAAAAACATTTGGTTAATTACTCCTTATACATCCACGGCATAATACATTCCTAAAGTTGGCTCAAATACAAGAAAAACTAAGAATAAGCCAACCAAACCTTCTAACTTCCACACAAATTGATACGAGCCATTGCGCTTTAGTAGTAATAGAGATAATATACCAAAAATCATTTCCTTAGATGTGCAACACAAAATAATAACATGAAATATTTATATAGATCGATGAACATTGTGCTACCGAATACTCTGTTCTTCCTTGATCAATCTTCAATCTATCTGCCAGTGTGATCAAATGATAGTGTGCGTATCTGATCATTGATTAGGGTTTCCATCAATGAAAACATCAAGTGATACTAGCAGTGTCTCTTTCCAACACCTGTAACACTTCAGAATGACTCAGAATCATCCCGTAATACTTCATAATGACTCAGAATCATCCCATAACACTTCAGAATGGCTTAGAATCATCCCATAACACTTTGAAATAACTGAGAATCATCCCGTAACACTTTGAAATTAGTCAAAATCATCCCATAACACTTCAGAATGACTCAAAATCATCTCGTAACACTTCAGAATGACTCAGAATCATCTTGTAACACTTTGAAATGACTTAAAATCATCCTGTAACACTTCATAATGACTTAGAATCATCTTGTAACACTTCATAATGACTCAGAATCATCCCGTAACACTTCATAATAGCTCATAATCATCCCATAATGTCTCAGATCAACTCAGAATCACCCTGAAATAGTTCAAAATCATCCCGTAATGTCTCAGATTATCTCAAAATCATCCTGGAACACTCAGAATCATACCAAAATGTTCTTGCATCACACTAAATCACACCACATACAAACGACATCAAAAACCCTAATTCCTCTATTAATTGAATAATACAACATTATTTAATTAATTCACTTTTTCATCATTTCAAATAAATTTAATAAATTTCATTTATTTAATAAAGTCCTAAAAACCCCAATTCCTCTATTAATTAAATAAAACAACATTATTTAATTAATTCACATTTCATCAGTTCGACCAATTAAATAAATCTCATTTATTCAATTAAGTCCTAATCCCACCTTATTTCGTCTTGATTAATTAAATAATACCAATTATTTAATTAAGTCGCTAAATCACCTTATTCCCCTAAGTGGATTAAATTATTAAATAATAATTTAATTACAACACTTTCCCTCCAAAAATTTGAATTAAGTCAAACTATTCAAATCAATTATCAAAAAATCAAATCAAACTAATGCAACTTTGTTTGCAAAAGTCAAACTTGATTTGCACATTCAAACCCCAAAAAGGAATTAATTAATTAAATCAATTAATTCATATTCCTCACCCACTTTTTGATTGAGCAAATTATGATTGCTGACTAAGCAATCTAATTTGTTAACTGATCCATATATTTTGTTAACTAAACAATCTATTCAATTAACTAAAACATCACATTCCTAACTAAGCCATCACAAAGTTGACTAATCAATCTATTTAGTTAGCTGATCAATCACATTACTGACTGGCCAATCTATTTCCCAATCACACAAATTGTGCAATCAACTTTGCACACTTATCTCATGTTTAAATCCTCTCAACACACTCTGACTGTTGATCTGGATATTCTTCAAAATGATCTTGATCATCCATTTCAAATCTCATTTTCTATATAACAAACCCCTTTCCTCACAAATAAGGATTGAAGAATTCATATACATTGAGCAACGAAGTGCTATCGAGATAATCCTTGAGAGAGAGAGCTTCATCCATCATCTTCAATCAACCAAACACAAACAAGCATTCATCCACACTTTGCACACAAACTTTGGAGGTTTCGCTATGATAAGAACAATCCAACATCAAATGAATACACTTCGCTATAGGATGGTAAAAGCTATCTTTTGTTCTCATTTGGTAATTAGTAGGTTCATTATTATTCTTGCAATAGAGTATTCTCAATTTCGTATGTATAGGAGTTTCTAGATTTTAGATTTAAGCTTTTTGGTTGTAGATCAGATTTCTTCATCAGATTGCTCTAATGTCCATCATCCCCCCTCACACAAGGATAATGAAAATCTTATGAAATCTCATGCAAGTAAGAGTTCCATGGTTTGTTGGAGGTGTAGTTTGTTGGAAGTCACTTTTCCTAATTGAAAGCAGTTTAAAGAAGATCTTGGGCATGCAACTACAGTGGGTACTTTGCATGAGTTTTCCTTTGTCAACTGTTAGGTATGCCTCTAAATTTACTATATCTTACAAGAAAGTTTCAGTTTGATAGATGGGAAAGAGCAGTCTTATCAAGATTGATATGGATAGTAGTATAATTTTCACGATTAAATTCTTAGGGTTTTGTAAAGGTCTAGCTTTTTTATGTACACAAGTATGGTTTGATTATTTGAAAACTCTCCAAGTTTCTTTCTCAACCTCCTTTTACTTAGAAAATATTTAGGGCTGTATACGTAATGCATGACCAACTTCATGACCAAAATTAGAATGCACACAACCCTTAGACTTCCATTTCTTTGCAAAACACTCTATAACATATACCAAATTGATTGATGTTCTTAGCCATCTCCTTTAGCACAGATGAACCTAGAAGGGATGTTGAACAAAAAAGGAATTTGAAGGAGTAGAGGCAGCAATGGGATAAGATAGGCTAGACATGACAATAATCTAAGGGAGGTGTTAGTCCTCTCAAAGACACATAGTAGTGAAAATATTCAAAGATCAATCCAAAACAACTATAATGCATGGAATTGTCTTAGAGCAGATAGTGATTACGCAAATAAGAATATAGAGACAATGAATTTTTTTAAGAAGCATCTACAAGAAATATGAATGCATGGAATAAATTTAGTCTGAAGGCTCAATAATGGAAAATTCATTGTTAAGATAACCATAATAAAGGATCATTAAGTGGTTTTTGAGGCTTGACAGTGAGCAATAACAAGCTTACTATTAAAGATACAGTCACAAACGATAATCACAATGACATCCAATCATTGATGGGAGGGCCTAATGCATATAAATAACAATATCTTCAGCCTGAGTTTTCATGATCATCAAGGTGAAGGTAATATACAAGTGAGATCTTAGGTAAGGGAGGCAGGGAATTAATCACCTCAAAGGTACCAAATGCATGACAAGATAGTAGTGAGATTTTTTTGGAATAACAATCATAGTGACAACCTTGAGAATAATGTAGTTAAAGTCTCAATTTAAGGAGGTAGAAGCATCATTGTTGTATCCTTATTTCATAGCATAAGTGTGATCACAGGGACAAAATTTCAAAAAGGAAATGCATTCTTCATTTTCACTATGATTTAAGGAGGTAGAGAGCTTGCAAAGTGTAGGGACAACATCATTGTAGTGGGAAAAGGCTAAGGATAAGGGGGTTCTACATAAGGTCATGACTGATATGGTCATGTATGTATGTCAGTATTTTGTTATAGGACTAGAAATGATAGTCATAAAGAGGGTTAAAAGTGGTCCTAAGAATCAATTATGGTTGATAGACAGAGAATCGTGACCTTGTGTATGACTGTGTTGTTAAGACAATCTCACATAGAATGGGCAAAGGATAGTGCATGGTTTGTGTGCATATGTCTGTCATCATGCCAATATAGTCCAAGGATAGTTTCATATCTGTAATGCATATAAAGATAGTCAAGAAAGGAAGTGAAGGACTGAGTGAATAGAGTGACCAAGGACTACCAATCCAAATCTAAGAATCTAAAGCAAGCACCAAAATGATCTTCCTTATAGTTTCTATTTGCAAAAGGTCTCAGATTTGTTTTTATCAAAGTAAGCCTTAATAGCACTATCAAGAGTGGTGTTTTGAGGAGCTTGAAGGATGGAAACATTGATCCAAAGACCATGATCATCAATATCCATTGTGTTTTTATCATATAGGCCATATGAAGGTAGTCCAAACTACACCATGACTATAATCATTGAAAGCCAAATTCATAGTTTTGAAGGTGGCAACCTTGAAGAGATAGTGGTAGACAAGGTTAATGAAATCAAGTTTCTGTTTGAGTTACAAATGACTTTGAAAGTAAAGGTAATAGTGACAAGGAAGGGCAACAAAATTTCAAGATGACAACATGAATAAAGGAGGATAGTTTGCAATATGAAAGGACAATGCCAAGAATAATAAGATATAGTCATCATTAAGATCAAGGAACTATGCAATCTTTGAAGCAAAGTACTGCATGATCATGAAGAGACAATCAACTAAATGCAAAAGGACATTCATAAAAAGAAGACAAAGAGTTGTCATTGATTTCCAAGGATGCACTATGAATCTAAAGAGTGATAAAGGACAATTAGAAGATAAATTCCAAAAGATATGATAAGAAACTGTCAAGTTCAAAATGGAGTCATCATTCAAAGAGATTTATGAAGAAATTTTCAAAGGAAGGAAATGGTTTTGAACAAACAAGCAGGAATACATGGAAGATAGTCACATGACCATTGAGGATACCAAAAGAAAAATTCTACCCTTTATCAATTTTGTAAAGGATAGTCATCTAGAAAGATAGTCAACTAAATGCATAAAGGAGTATCAATGAAAATGGAAGGCATGGTGATAGCCATGTGAATAAGGGTAGTTTTTCTTTAGACTTCAAAGGGAATGTAAAGCCATATGAGAGGCCTTTTTACAACCATTACAAAGATGGTAGTCATAGTAATACCTATCACAATCATCATCAATGCTGACATCTTTCTTCAATGTTGTTTCTCAATTTGTTCTTGGACAATGGATCCCTTTTACACTATGGTTTCCTTTGAAGCCTATTGTTGTTATTATTGTATCCATGGAATCATTGACTAAGTTTTCCCTCAATTGAAATACTTTTATAAATTCCACACTTTCAAACATTTCTTACACATATAGAAGTGTATACAATAATGATGCAAAGATAAAGGAGTTAAAATATAGATTGAAGACAATCCTCATCAAGTAGATGCAAACCTTTGAGAAGACAATCTAATCACACTCATTTTAGTGGCAATTAGAGGCAATTTAGGCCTTTTTGAGAAGCCCATATGGTTATAGATGGGATTAAGTGGAGTTAGAGCCTAAAATCATGAAAATTGGGGTAGTTTGAAGCCCTAAAATTGTATCTTTTTCACCTTATACACCTAGTAGTATGAAAAATTCATGCAAAGTATCTTATCATGTTGTTAGAGGCCTAGAAAAGAGGAAATTTGGTAGTTCTAGTGGATTTTAGGACCCCACATGGGTATATAATCAGTCAAGGAAATTTTTCAACCTATTCACAACCAATTTGGAGTAGTTCTAAGCCCCTTTTTGTAGGATTTTCTCTTGTGCACGACCAAAAGATGATTCAACATGCATAGTCGAGGAGATTTTAAGAAGGCAGGACAATTAGTTCATCTTTAGTCTTCTCTTTCAGTCACAAAGCAAGCTCCTTTTCTATAAGGCTTCTTCTTTCTTCCTTTTTGAGCTAGTTCTTTCTTGTTGTTTGCATATACAAAAAAGAAAAAGCATTGTAACTCAGTTTTTAGTTTTTTGGAAACATTTTCAATTGTAAATAGTGAAGAATCCTTTCAAATTCAATAAAAAGCAGTAGGTCTTTTTCAAAAATATTTTATTTTGAGCACAAAAAATGAATGCTTTGATGAATTTATTGCGTTTTCCTTTATAAAACCTTTAAATTTGTCTCATTCATGCACTGTAAAAGCAAAATAATTCATGTTAAATATAGGTTATGAGTTGTGTTAGAATAATCTAGTAGTTGAGGTTGTGAAACCTGTTTTCCTTTGTACCAACATTGAACACAAACCTTCTCATAAAACACTTATGTATTTCATGACTATATTTGAGTTGTGAACATACAAACCTTTTATTTAAATTTGATTATGAATTTTAGAGAAACTATTAGAGTATAAAAATTTGGTGCATCACCTCTTAGTAGTTGTAAATTTCATTTCCAAAGCAATCTCTATCCCTTTTGCATTCAAACCAACAAGTTTTAGGAGGTTTTTTAAAGGGAACCAACCCATAATCTAGAGGTTCATCCTCATCATAGGCAACCCACAGGCCTAAGGATGTCCCCATGTTCCACAAGATTTATGAGCTTAAAAGCTTAGCATTTAGGACACAATCCTTCGTGACAATAGTTTTTGGCATTGTCGATGGGACATTGAAACTCGTTTCAGTCTAGAAACTAAAATATTTTCATTACTATTATGGTATATGCAATAGTGTTTTGACCTTTTTTAGGTTATAGACATATACCTAGTGACTCTAATTCTTGATTTTGAAGTAGATCTAATGCAATCAGCTTATGAGAAGAGTGCAAACAAGAGGAAGCTCTTCTCCCTTCGAGTATTTGTAGCTGTCACCACCAAGAAGAAAATGGAGGATGGTGAGAAGGAGTCCTATCCCAGGTAGATCATGTTATACAAAACCAAACTATAGGCCTACAATTCTTATTCCAAGAGTACTAGTACCAAGGATACAAGTACTGAAAAATCCAATGGCAAGGTAGTTTTCTTTTGCACCATTTAATAGAGGCAACCCATTAAATATTGCTCAGCATGATGATATTCCTATGGTATCCCTTAGAAGCTTACCTTATTTCATAGGAGAAGATTATACTACCCCTATTGAGCATATCAAGGATGCAACTACATTATGCTCAACTTACAATATCATGATTGAGAATGTAGCAATAAGGCTCTTGGTTGCATCACTGAAAGGAAAAGCCTTGCAATGATTCAAAATTTTGGAAGTTAATTCAATCACAACATGGGATCAACTAGGTGATGTATTACACAAGAAATTTGAAGTCAAGTTAGATCATTTATCTCTAGTGGAGCAACTAAGTACCATCAAGAGAGCTCCACACGAGCACATTTGATTTTAACTACCATTTCTAGAAGATGGATAGAATTCCACCAACGGTAAGGCCTTTATCTCAACATGCATTTTTTTATTTCCTTAAAGCCCTTAATAGTGATATATTTGTGATGATTTAGTCAATGGGTGGAAAAATGCTTCCAAATACAAATGATATTACCATTAGAGAATAAAATAGCCTCATACAAGCTGGTAGAATAGTCCCAAGGCCTATTTTTCGTGAGATACAACCACCTATACCATTGCCATTACCCCAAATAGCTGCTTTCCCTCCTATTCCAACACTAAATTACCAAGTTTCATCACAAGAGAAGGGAATTTCAGCCCAATCTCAAGAGCTTCAAGAGATTAAAAGCCCATTAATTTTTTTTGGAAATGATTTAATGAATATCAAGAATTAGGTAGACCAAAATCCTAGAGCATATCAAGCAACTTATCAACCTAATAGGCCTCCCTATCAAGTTGATCCTCAAGGTGAAAGAAGGAATTTTAATCCAAGGACTTATCAACCTTACAATAAGAATGCTTCCAATAGTTCTAGAGAACTTGTACCAATGAAAAACAACATTGAACAAGATTATGAATGGTGTTTTCCATGTAGCCAACCTCATAACCAAGCCACATGCTTGAATGGAGTGATCAATTAGGCCATCATGGTAATAAATAGTACTATTGTCCCAAAAGATACAACTCAAGAAACTAGTAGACAGTAGGGTTCTCAGAATGAGCAAGGTACTCTTGATGTTGCATTGATGAATTGGCAAGGTGATGAATTATGTAGAGTGAATCACTCACAAGGGAAAAAATAGTCATGCACCTTTGTAGCTACCAATACAAGGTCAAAGAAAAGAGTTGTTGACATAGGAAAGAAGGATGATAAAGGCCAACAACAAGCTAATAAAGGAAAAAAATAGACTTCTACAAGTCAACAAAGCCAAGTTGGGCCTTCATCCTCACAAAATATTCAAAAATTTCCAAGAAATCAAGTGATAGGAAGTAAGAAGAAACCAAAAGTCCAATCACAACCTCTACAAGCATAAAATGATGCTACTATTTTTAAAGGAAAACAAAAGGTTAGTACTGGTTCATTTAATACTATGGATCACATGAAGAAAGCTACTATTAGTTTTTCAATGATAGATTCTTTGTATATCCTTGGACAAAAAGACTTATTGCAATATGCCTTAGTTAAGATCTCATTGTCAAATGAGACTCCTAAAGAGAAACCCAAAGTTGTGCTTGCAAATAGCCCCAAAACAAAGAGTGAACAACCAAATCAAGAGGTTAAACCACCCCCATTTTATGTTAGTTTGATTATTGGATAACACTTAGTTCATAATTGCATGATTGAATCAAGAGAAAGTATCTCTATAATGCCAAAACAACTAGTAGATAAAATGGGACTAACATATGAGCCTATTTCAAAGGGGGTAATTCATTTGGATGGAACAAACATTAACTCAGTTGAAGTGATAAAAAATATAAATCTTACCTTACATGCTTGCCCAAATTTTTTCAATCCCACGGGTATCTATGTCATAGATTCACCACATTTATTCTCCATATGCCTTTCTAGGGATTTCACTACAAAATTGGGAGATATATCCTCTGATTGGTCACACCTAATTTTCAAAACAAGATATGGCACTAAGGTGACTGTAAAATCAGAGCTTCTTACCAAAGAACACATAAAGCCATATGTTCCTAATGCCATAAATGCAAACCTTTCCATTCATGAACAAGATAAATTCATAATCCAAGACCCAACACTCCTATTAAAGGAATACTTGATCTAAACTTAGATGAGTGGGCAACTAAAAATCATGAAGTTGATCCTTTCAATCATATGGATGAAATAGGACCAGGGATATACATGATTTCATGAACAAGATGCAACTGTCCCTAACCTAGTAAAAGATGAAAAGAAATAGTCTAATAAGCTATATCAACTATATTTTGATGGTTCACAAAGAAGGGTTGGTGCTGGTGGAGGTGCTATGTTGATCTCTCCTGATGGTGAGAAATATTATTCAGCTATGAGATTTTCTTTCAACTATTCTAACAACAGAGAAAAGTATGAGGCACTCATCCACAACTTAGAGTGGGGAATAAATAAAGGTATCAAGTACTTATAGGTATTTGGGGACAAAAATTTGGTAGCAAATTAGGTGAGAAATCTAAATTTAACTAAAAATGATTTTCTCAAGTTGTTTAAGCATAGAGTTTGGGATCTTATAGAAGAGTTGATGCCTTCAACTTGCTTTCTATTCCAAGAAATTAGAATAAAGAAGCTGACAGGTTAGATGCCATGGGTTCACAATTTGACATTCCAAAAGAGGTGAAAAATGTTGAAGTACAATAGTATGTAAAGGTGGTTGTAAGGACACCAGTTCTAGATAACAATACTAGTTGGCAAGTTTTTGAAAGTGATGAACAAATTGTAATTTTTTTTATTGAAGAGGCTGAATTTGTACCTAGGAATAAAAAAAAATGGTAGACACAGTATGATAATCAAATTCTACAGCTGAAGTCAAATAAGTTACCAAAATGTTTGATAACTTTAGAATCTATTTTTAACATCGATGATAAAGTGAGGAAAGACAAAACAAACATGTCAATAAAAGAAGAATATTATGAACTCATCGAGATCTTTAGAGACAAGATACTAAAGCTTGGGAAGGTATGCAAAAAGGAAGAAAAGCATGCTTTTATTTTACTTTTCCAAGAATTTGATGATGCTTTTGCTTGGGAATATAAAGATTTGGAAGTTTTTAAACCTGAATTGGCTCAACACACCATTGAGTTGGAACCCAACACAAAACTAGTGAGATAAAAGAAAAGGCCTTTGAATCCAAAGTTGGAACACCTTATGAAAATAGAGCTAAACAAGATGATCTAAGGTAACACCATCTTCCCTATTAAGCATGCATCTTGGGTGTCAAATTTAGTACCTATTAGGAAAAAGAATGGTGAGATCAGTTTATATGTTGAATTTAGAGATCTAAATAGAGATTCCCTCAAAGATCATTATCCACTACCCTTAATGGAACAAATTTTTCAAGTTATATTAGGATGTGATAGATATTCATTGTTAGATGGTTATTCAGGGTACAATCTGATTTTGGTAAAAGAAGAGGATCAGTTCAAAACTGCTTTTACCACCAAATGGGGAACCATGGTATATAGAAAGATGCCCTTTGGATTGTCCAATATAGGGGAAAAATTCCAAAGAGCTATGGACATGGATTTCCAGGGCCTCATGAACAAGTTTGTGCTTGTTTCTCTTGATGACATAACCATTTTTTCAAAACATGCTGATTGAAATTTTGATCACTTAAGGCAAATATTTGTGAGATGCAGGGAGTTTGGTGTTTCTATCAATCCTAAGAAGTGCATCTTCACTATCCATGAAGGTAAATTTATTGGTCACATAATTTGAAAGAAAGGTATCACAATAGGCCTTGAAAGAGTAAAAGCAATTTTAGCCTTACCTTTACCTGCTCACAAAAAGGGTCTACAAATCTTCTTAGGAAGAATAAATTTTATTAGAAGGTTTATACCTAACATTGCAACCCTCTTGAAGCCTATAATAGCTATGTTAAATAAAATGTAAGTTTTAGCTGGTCAAGAGAATCCAACAGGATTTTTAAAGAGATTAAAGAAGCCATTGCAGCTGCACCAACTCTTGTAAACCCAAATTTTTCTAAAGATTTCATACTATATGATTTGGGATCATTGATACCATCTCAACTATGTTGGTATAGCAGAATGAAGATGGGATAGAGTAGCCAATAGGCTTTTTAAGCCAAGGTTTGGAGGGTTATGAGGAAAGGTACACCTTTGTGGAAAAACATGCTTTAGTTGTCATTAGAAGCCTTAAAAAATTCAGGCATTTGCTTTCAAATAACAAGATTCATCTTATGGTTTCTCACCCAAGCATTAAAGAATTTTTTTTGAGGAAGGATCTAAATGATAAGAGGGCTGGTTGGATAACTAAAGTCATGGAATATGACATAGACATCATAGTGACAAAATCGATAAGAGGTAAGGGTTTGTGTGACTAGCTAGCTGGTTAGGTTGAGGAAAATGAACAAATCAAAGAGGAGGTTGTCCTTGTATTAAATAATGAAGATCAAGATGCTACAATAGCTCCTCCTTCGAGTTGGATTCAAGAAATGATGCATTACCTCCAATCAGTGAGTGTCCACAAGGCCTAAGCAATGCAAAGCAAAGGCATTTCAAGCTTCAATCCATTCCTTATGTCATTTTGGATGGAAACTTGTATAGGAAAAAATTTCATGGAGTTTTATTAAGATGCATAGAATTTGATCAGATTAACAAAGTGAAGGAAGAATTCCATAATGGAGTAGCTGGTGGCCATTTTCCACCAAGGACAACTCAAAATTATGAGAGCTGGTTACTATTGGCCTAATTTATACAAAGATTCCTATGCATGGGCAAGGAAATGAAAACAATGTGCTATGTTTGTAGGGAAACAAAGGCTCGAAGTCTTACCTTTGCATCCAATTCAAGTAGAGCAGCCATTCATGAAGTGGGGTCTCAATTTCATTAGACCCATAAACTTACCTTCCAGTGTAGGACATAAGTGGATATTGACAACCACTGACTACTTCACCAAATGGACAAAGACTATAGCATTGAAAGAGGAAAATGAAAGTGCAGTACTAAATTTCTATGAGGACATAGTAGCAAGGTTTGGTACCCTTGAATCCATTATCTCATATAATGCACTAGATTTTGTAGGCACGAGAATAGCTGAATGGGCTATTAAGAATGATATATTTTTAAGCACTTCATCCTATTACTATCCACAAGGTAATGGAAAAGATGAGTCAACTAACAAGAATCTGATTAGGATCATTAAAAGAGAAATTGAAGACAATCAGAGAAGTTGACACAACAAGCTGAAACTAGTATTATGGGCTAATAAAATTAATCCTAAGAGGTCTACAGGTAATTCTCCATATGTTTTTGTTTATGGAAAAGAAGATAGGCTACCCATCTCAGTAGAGTTACCAACTCTAAGTATGATCAAAGAGATGCAAATGATGGAGGAAGAACCAACAGAAGTAAGACTTGATGAGTTGATGGAGTTGGAAGAAACAAGAAGACAAACACTTCAAAATATTGAGATTCATCAAGCACTAATGAAGAAGACATTTGAAAAGAGGGCAATCCCAAGAAATTTCAATGAAGGAGATCTTGTTCTCAAATGAGATGAGATGAAAAGTACACCCAAAAAACACACCAAATTTGATGCTATGTGGAGTGGTCCTTTTATGATCACAAAATACAAGCCACATAATGACTTTTAGTTGTCAAATTTTTGAAGGAGAGGATCTTCCAATCCCAAACAATGGGATTCATCTCAAGCTCTATTATTAAGGTGATATTTTATAGTTGTATATAATAGGATATGTCTCCCTTTCAAATAAGTGTTGATGCACATTTTCTTTTAGTTTTTCCCCTTTCATTAGTGCTGGTACACATGTTTTTAGCTTAGTTGATAGGTGGTTTATGTTGTGAAATATTTATAATAGTTGTTTCATGGTCTAATCTGAGTCTTTTCAATCTCCTATGCCCAATGGATGCTAAGACACTGGTTCTTTATGTTTTAGCAAGAAAAACACACCAGAAGTCACTAAGAATGTAGCCCATTTTTGCAAACCCAACATTATTTAAATGATTCATTTAAATCATCTTTATTTGTGGTATTAAATCTTAAAAAAGGAGTAAAATTTAACTCTTTGAGTTATAATTATTTCTACGTAAAAATGAAGGAGAAAAAACGCTTTTACATAAAAAGAAAAGGGGGAAAATTCAAAGGTTTCCATGCCAAGGTAGAAAAGAAAGGAGACTAGTACACCCAAAGATAGAAAATTGCATAAAAAATAAAAGGTAAAATAAAAGAAAACTCTTTGTTTGAGCACTAAGTGGAGGTAAAAAAAAAGAAAAATTGAAGAAAGCTCACGCTAAGGATGAGTTTTAGGGTTTTGTTGTAGCTGGTTGAGTGAAAGCGCTAAGTCTAGGTGCTAAAATAGTTGTGGATAATGAAAATCTCATGAAAGCTCATGCAAGGAAGAGTTATAGGGTTTTTTGGAGGTGTAGTTTGTTGGAAGTCACTTTTCTTGATTGAAAGGAGTCAAAGAAGATCTTGGGCATGCAACTACACTGGGTACTTTGCATGAGTTTTTATTTGTTAACTACAAGGTATGCCTTTAAATTTACTATATCTTACAATAAAAATTTAGTTTTATAGATGGGAAAGAGGCAGCATTATCAAGATTGATATGAGAAGTAGTATAATTTGCATGATTAAATTCTTAGGTTTTTGTAAAGGTCTAGCTATTTTATGTACACAAACATGGTTTGATGATTTGGTAACTCTCCAAGTTTCTTTCTTAACCTCCTTTTACTTAGAAAATATTTAGGGCTATGTATGTAATGCATGCCCAACTTCATGACCAAGATTAAAATTTAGGTAGCCCTTAGAATTCCATTTCTTCGCAAAACACTCCAAAACATATACCCAAATTGATTGATGTTATTAGTCAGGTCCTTTAGCAGAGATGAACCTAGAAGGGATGTTGAACGAAAAAAGGAATTTAATGGAGTAGAGGTAGAAATGGGAGAAGATTGGATAGACATGAAACTAACCTAAGGGAGGTGTTAGTCCTCTCAAAGACACATAGCAATGAAAAGCTTCAATGATCAATCCAAAACAAGTATAATGCATGGAATTGTCTCAGAGAAGATAGTGATTGTGTAGATCAAAATACAGAAATAGTGAATTTTTTCAAGGAGCATCTAAAAGAAATATGAATGCATGGAATAAATGCAATCTCAATGCTCAATAATGGAAGCTTCATTGTTAAGATAACCATCATAAAGGATCGTTAAGTGTTGTCTAAGGCTTGATAGTGAGCAATAACAGGCTTATTGTTAAAGATACAATCACAAACGTTAGTCACAATGACATCCAATCATTGATGGGAGGGACTAATGCATACAAACAACAATATATATAGCTTGATTTTTCATGATCATCAAGGTGAAGGTAATATACAAGTGAGATCTTAGGTAAGGGAGGTAGGGTATTCATTGCCTCAAAGGTACCAGATGCATAGCAAAACAATAGTGAGATTGCTTTGGAATAACAATCATAATGGAAACCTTGAGCATAATGTAGGTAAAGTCTTAGTTTAAGGAGGCAAAAGAATCATTTTTGTATCCTTATTTCATGGCATAAGTGTGATGATAGAGACAACATTTAAAAGGGCAATTAATTCTTCATTTTAACTATGATTTAAGGAGGAAAAGAGCTTGCAAAGTGTAGGGACAACATCACTATAGTGGGAAAAGGCTAAGGATAAGGGGATTCTACATAAGGTCATGACTGATATGGTCATGTATGTATGGAAATATTTTTTTATAGGACTAGAAATGATAGTCATAAAGAGGGTAAAAGTGGTCTTAAGCATCAATTAGAGTTGAAAACCTTAGAGAACTATGACCTTGTGTATGACTGTGTTTTCAAGACAATATCATATAGAATGGGAAAAGGATAGTGCATGGTTTTTGTGCATATGATCGTCATCATGGCAATATAGTCCAAGGACAGTTTTAGATTTGTAATGCATATAAAGATAGTTAAGAAAGATAGTGAAGGACTGAATGAATAAAGTGACCAAGGACTATCAATTCAAAGCTAAGAATCTAAAGCAAGCACCAAAAGGCTCTTCCTTATAGTTTCTATTTGGTAAAGGCCTCAAACATTTTTATCAAATTAAGCCTTAATAGCACAGTCAAGAGTGGTGTTCTGAGGAGCTTGAAAGATGGAAATATTGAGCCAAAGACCATGATAATGAAGATCCATAGTTTTTTTTATCATATAGGTCCTATGAAGGTAGTCCAAAATACACCATGACTGTAATCATTGAAAGAAAAATACATAGTTTTAAAGGTGGCAACCTTTAAGAGACAGTGGTAAACAAGGTTAATGAAATCAAGTTTCTATTTGAGTTACCAATGACTTTGCAAGTAAAGGTAATAGTGACAAGGAAGGGCAACAAAAAATCAAGATGACAACATGAATAAAGGAGGATGGTTTTCAATATGAAGTGACAGTGCCAAGAATAACAAGATATAGTCATCATTAATAACATAGAACTATGTAAACTTTGAAGCAAAGGACTATATGATCATGAAAAGATAGTCAAATAAATGCAAAAGGAAAGTCATAAAAAGAAGACAAAGAGTTGTCAATGATTCCAAAGGATGCAATTTGACTCTGAGGAGTGATAAAGGACAGTTAGAAGATAAATGACAAAAGATATCATAAGAGACTGCCACGTTCAAAATGGAGTCATCATTTAAAGAGACTTATGAAGACATTTTCAAAGGAAGGCAAGGGTTTTGAAGAAACAAGCATGAATACATGGAAGACAATCACATGAATGTTGAGGATACTAAAAGAAAAATTCTGCCCTTTATCAATTTTGTAAAGGATAGTCATCTAGAAAGACAGTCAACAAAATGCATAAAGGATTATCAATGAAAATGGAAGGCATGATGATAGCCATGTAGATAAGGATAGTTTTTCTTTAGAATAAAAAGGGAATATAAAACCATATGATATTCCTTTTTGCAGCCATTATAGATGACAGTCATAGTAATACCTTTCTTCAATGTTGTTTCTCAATTTGTTCTTGGACAACAGATCCCTTTTACACTATGGTTGTCTTTGAAGCCTATTGTGCTTAGTGTATCCATGGTATCATTGACTAATTTGTCCCTCAATTGGATTGCTTTTATCAATGTCATAATTTCAAACATTTCTTACACATATAGAAGTGCATACAACAATGATGCAAAGACAAAGGAGTTAAAATGCAGATTGAAGATAGATTGAATATAGTCCTTGTTGGATGTTGTGGTCGAGTTGCTGATATGTGGTTGTCATTGATGTCAGCACTATTAGCATTAAATATCCTTGTAGATAATGATAGTTTTTCTTTAGACTACAAAGGGAATATAAAACCATATGATATTCCTTTTTGCAGCCATTATAGATGACAGCCATAGTAATACCTTTCTTCAATGTTGTTTCTCAATTTGTTCTTGGAAAACGGATCCCTTTTAAACTATGGTTGTCTTTGAAGCCTATTGTGCTTAGTGTATCCATGTTATCATTGACTAATTTGACCCTCAATTAGACTATTTTTATCAATGCCATACTTTCAAACATTGCTTACACATATAGAAGTGTATACAACAATGATGCAAAGACAAAGGAGTTAAAGTGTAGATTGAAGATAAATTGAAGATAGTCCTTGTTGGATGGTGTGGTTGAGTTGCTGATATGTGGTTTTCATTTATGTCAACACTATTAGCATTAATGTCTTTAAGACTGTATATGTCGAGGATATCGAGAAAATTATAATAAAATATGTTATAGGTTGGCTGTGAAGCTGTGAAGATCAGTATGGTAGAAAGTTCAGTATGTTGATAGTGAGATATTGCAGATTAAAGGGTTTGTTTTCAAGCCTATCTAGTTTCTACTTTGAAAGTTTTAGAGATGCACATGAATATTTGAGCAAGTTATAAGTTTTTGTGTTCTAACAGCTATTCTGTTACTGCAAATGGTGTTCATGGAAGAAGATAACATGTATCTAATAATTAGAGTTGTTGCATATGTTACTATGGCATTCATGGACATTTCTAGATCATATTCTATCTTTGCTACACATCCGCAATAATTATTGTGCTCATGATCCAAGATTTTCTCTTGCATGTTCATGTTTTTCATGTTCATGGCTAACAAGGTGTTTGAAGTGTGTTGTTGATCTTTGAGGAAGAATATTTGAAGGTGTTTTATGTTCGAGAACATTGTTTTGGGTCTCTACTATGTTGTGGCTGACCTTGGTTGATGCGCATTGATAATCTTTATTGTTTTGGGTCGATAGTTTGCATTCATTCTATTATTTTGTTGAAGCCGACATGAAGCAATGTAATTTCTTATTACGGATATATATAAGTGATTGTTTCTTCATTTGGTATGTGTATGAAGTGTGAAGTGTGTGAGTGCTATGTGCAAAAAAGGTTCAGATCATTCAAAGGCAAAGCAAAGTGTGAAGAAGAGTGAAAGAAAGTGAAGAAGTGTTCATGTGCTTAACCAGAATTGTACTTAGGCATTAACAAATGCTAATTTCTCTATTCAAATTCTTCATATGGATTTAATCTGAATACTTTTTGTAAGACATTGAGTCTTCCTTTGAGTAGTGAGCTCTAGGTAGTGTGCCTGAATGCATGTGCATTCCTCATATATTTTTCTTATAATTTTAATAGGGTATAAATTATGGATTAACCTCCACCGTGGTTTTCCCCTAATAGGGTTTCCACACAAAAATCTTGGTGTTATGTGTGTTTCTGATATGTTGTTGATTCATGCTTTCACTGTTATTAATTAGATCTGATAATAAAGGTTAATACATTTAATAAGCTTGAAATTATGTGACAAATGATTCACCCCCCCTCTTAGTTGTCTGCCCTTGTGTTGCCAACAATTGGTATCAGAGTAGGTTCCTTATAAGAAGTTTAACAACTTGAGGTGATTTGGGATGATGACATACAAGAAGGATAATCTGATATTTGATGGAACAAATTATTCTCTATGCAAGAATCAAATGGAGTGTCATCTGAGATGCATTGGTGAATCCTACTGGAACATTACATGCAATAGGTATGTTATTCCTTAGAATGGTCCTACTACTACTACTGAGATTAAGGATTCTGAATGTAACATCAGGGCTAAGGAAGCATTGTTGAGTGCTTTGACTGATTTTGAGATGACGAATGTTATGGAGCTGAGGACTGCTTATGAGATTTGGAAAAAGTTGGAAACTTTATATGAAGGTGATGATAATGTGAAGATGACTAAGATACAAAGTCTGAAAGGAAAATATGAATTGTTGAAACTGGGTAATGATGATAATATTGCTACTTTCATGCAACGAGTGAATGAACTTGTGTGTGGTATCAAATATGCTGGTGGATAGGTGGATGAATCAGAGATTGTTGCTAAAGTGCTTAGATCCTTGCCTGATGCATACAACATCAAAGCTGCAGCCATTGAGGAGCTTTGAACTGTGACAAATATAACTAGAGATATGTTGGTTGGTAAACTTACTCCTTTTGAGTTGAGTGAATTCGGTGATGCCCCTCCGAAGATAAAATCGAAATTTAAAGCTACTACTTCTGGGAGAGACAAACAAAGATATGATCCGGGTGAAAGTTCTTCTAGAAAGGTATTCAGATATGAGGAAAAAATGAGATAGATTGAAGAAGAAAAAATAGAACTGAATGAGCTTGAAGCACTTATTGTCAAAAGGGAATCCAAAGGAGAAGGTAAGTATAAAGGAAATTTTCCTATTAAATGTTTCTCTTGCAATAAGATAGGTCATTTTGCATCAAGGTGTCCAGAGAGAGTTCCTAAGCCAAGACCTTACAAGCCTAAATTTCAAAAGAAGTGTTACTATGCTATTGATGAAGGTGTGAGAGATGATGAATCTGACAAAGAGAATGTAAGTGAAGATGAGTTTGTATTTATTTCTATCAGGGAAAATAATTCCGTGTCTACTGAATCTATTAGTTGTACAAATGTGGAGAAAGCTCTAGATGCTCGAGTCGAAGAAAAAGATGAATGGGTAATTGACAGTGGATGTTCACATCACATGACAGATGATAGAAGTAAATTTTTAAGGCTGAAGAAGTATTATGGTGGTGTTGTAAGATTTGGTGACAACACTGGTGGTATAATCTGTGGTAGAGGATGTATTTCTTTTGATGGTAAGCATAATACTGATGATGTTATTTATGTTGAAGGTTTGAAGCATAATATTTTGAGTGTTGGAAAAATGGTTGATAAGGGATACAATCTTCAATTCAAGATGGAAAATGTAGCATACTAGGAAGTTATGGAAATGTGATTGCTTCAGGAACTAAAACAAAAGGTAACATCTTTCATCTAAATGCTACTAGTAAAAGTTGTCTAATTGCTCAAATTGATGAAAGTTGGTTGTGACATAGAAGAAGGTGTCATGTAAACTTTGAAAATATTATCAAGATAAGTTCCTCACAGGCTATGATAGATCTTCCTAAGTTCGTGAAGCCTACTAATACCATATGCAAGGAATGCCAGTTAGGAAAACAAACTAG
Source organism: Sequoiadendron giganteum (assembly GCA_007115665.2). Lineage (NCBI taxonomy): Eukaryota > Viridiplantae > Streptophyta > Pinopsida > Cupressales > Cupressaceae > Sequoiadendron > Sequoiadendron giganteum. Next base: position 240,740,111 of record CM021105.1, on the reverse strand, counting down.
AATTTCATTTTGGAGAAAACAACACTGTTCAAATGAATTGTTGGAGCTTGTGCATACTAACTTGTGTGGTCCTTCTAGAATCAGAAGTCTACAAGGTTACAGGTACTTCATGTTTCTTATTGATGATTACTCTAGGATGATGTGGGTTACTTTCTTAAGGGAGAAATCTGAAGCTCTAGAAAAGTTCAAGATCTTTAAGGCTATGGTTGAGATAAAGACAGGTCTGAAGATTAAGTGTCTGAGATTAGATAGAGGTGGTGAATTCACTTCCGATGAGTTTAACTCTTTTTGTGAAGAACATGGGATAAAGAGACTATTATCTGCACTGTAGACCCCTCAATAGAATGGAGTTGTGGAAAGGAAAAACAAGAAAGTTCAAGATGTTGCTAGAACTATGATGTTGGAAGGAAATTTCTGTCATATCCATTGGAGAGAAGCTATGAGTACTGCTATTTATATCCTTAACCAGGTACAAATCAAAGGTAATACTGGTAAGACTCCTTTTGAGCTATGGTTTGGTCATAAGCCTACTGTTAGATATTTCAAAATCTTTGGGAGTAAATGCTATATAAGGAGAGGTGAAGATATAGGAAAGTTTGATGCTAGAAGTGATGAAGGAATCTTTCTTGGTTATTCTACTAAGAGTAAGGCCTACCAGTGCTACAACAAGAGATTGAAGAAAATGATTGAAATTGCAAAAATTAAGGTTGATGAAGACATTTATAGACCCTCCAAAACTTCTAGATATGATTCTGATGATCAGAATGATAGTACAAACAAGAGCCAGAATTCAAATCAAGTTAAGATCATTTCGATGAATCAAGAAGATCAAGAAGGAGAGACTAGTGAAAGTATAGAAGAGAGATCACAAGAGCCTAAAATTCAAGAACACTCTAAGACTCCAAGGTATGTGAGATTAAATCTTTCAAAAAATCAGATTATAGGAGATAAGAACAAGGTGTCCAGAATAGGAGAAGAATTGCAAAAGAATACTGTTTAGTTTCAAAGGCTGAGCCAAGTAATGTCAATGAAGCATGCAAAGATGAACATTGGATTGAAGCAATGAAAGAAGAACTATAGAAAATTGAGAAGAATAATACATGGATTCTTGTTCCTAGAATTAAAGAAAAAAATGTAATTGGAACCAAATGGGTCTTTAGAAACAAACTGAATGAAAAAGGTGAAGTTATCAGAAACAAAGCAAGAATGGTATGTAAAGGATACTCTCAGATGGAAGGAATTGAATTTGAAGAAATTTTTTCTCTTGTTACTAGAATTGAAGCTGTGAGACTATTTATTGCTTATGCTACTTACAAAAACTACAAAGTTCATCAGATGGATACCAAGTCAACATTTCTAAATGGTGAATTAGAGGAAGAGGTGTATATTGAGCAACCTAATGGATTTCAATTGATTGATTAGGGAGATATGATTTGTCGGTTGAAGAAAGCATTATATGGAATCAAGCAAGCCCTAGAGCTTGGTATGCTAGATTGGATAAGTACTTGCTAAAGCTTGGATTTAACAAAGGTACTGTTGATAGTAATCTATATTTTAAGATTCATAATGATAAAGATTTGTTTGTGGAAGTCTTTGTTGATGATATCATTTTTGGAGGAGATGATGGTTTATGCATGAAGTTTGCTAATGAGATTCAGAATGAGTTTGAGATGTCAATGATTGGAGAGTTGAAATTATTTTTGGGATTGAAAATTAATCAGGTAGATAAATGGATCCTTATATCTTAGTCCAAGTATGTGAGAGAACTGCTAAAGAAGTTTGGTATGGAAGATTCAAAACCAGTCGGTACACCCATGGTGACCAGATGTAAGTTGACACAAGATGATGATTCTCCGAAGGCAAATCATACTAGATATAGATCAATGATTGGTGATTGATTTATTTGACTCAAACTAGACCTGATATCATGAATTTTGTATGCATTGTTGCTAGATTTCAAGCTGATCCTAAGGAATCTCATGTGACTGTTGTGAAGATAATTTTCAGATACTTGAAGGGAACAATTGATTTTGGCATGTGGTATCCTAAAGATGATGATCTTAATTTAAGTGCCTTTACTGATGTTGACTGGGTAGGAGATGTGAATGACATGAAAAGTACTAATGGTGGTGCATTTTTCTTGGGAAAGAAACTGATTTCATGGTTAAGCAAAAAGTAGAATGTTGTTTCTTTGTCTACTGCAGAGGCAGAATATATTGCTGTTGCTAACAATTGTACTCAACTATTGTGGATGAAGTAGATGTTGAAAGATATTAGAGTTGTGTATGATGAACCTATTTCCATATTCTTTGATAACTCAAGTTCTATAAATATTTGTAAGAATCTGATGCTGCATTCAAAGACCAAGCATATATCTATCAAGAACCACTTTTGAGGGCTAAGGTGAGTGATAAGGAAGTTAGACTAGAGTATGTGCCTACTAAGGAACATATTGCAGACATATTTCCTAAGCCTTTTCCCAAGGATACTTTTGAGTATCTCAGAGGGAAGTTAGGGGTGATTCCCCCTCCCAATCAAAACTAAGGTGCATAGTCTTTACATCAGTCTATGCATTCACAGTCATATCTTGATTTGGATTGATGTTGTGGTGGCTGCTACTCAGGGGGAGTAGTTAGATGATTCAGATATGTGGTTCAAAGCTTGTGTACCCTTGCCATTGATGTCAAAGGGGGAGAAGAGTAATGTGAAAAAATATTGAAAAACTAAGGGAGAGAAGAGCAATGTGTAAACGAGAGGTTGTTGGAAGAAGAGTCAGTTGCGTTGATGGTGTGTTTTTTACATCATGTGTTGCCATCAATGCCAAAGGGGGAGATTGTTGGATGTTGTGGTAAAGTTTTTGATATGCGGTTGTCATTGATGTCAACACTATTAGCATTAATGTCTTTAAGATTGTATATGTCGAGAATATTGAGAAAATTGTAATAAAATATGTTACAGGTTGTTTGTGAAGTTGTGAAGATCAGTATGGTAGAAAGTTCAGTATGTTGATAGTGAGATATTGTGGATTAAAGGGTTTGTTTTCAAGCATATCTAGTTTCTAATCTAAAATTTTTAGAGGTGCGCATGAAGATTTGAGCAAGTTATAAGTTTCTATGTTCTAACAACTATTCTGTTACTGCAAATGGTGTTCATGGAAGAAGATAACGTGTATCTGATAATTAGAGTTTTTACGTATGTTACTATGGTGTTCATGCACATTTATAGATCATGTTCTATTTGTGCTGCATGTTTGCATTGATCATTGTGCTTAAGATCCAAGATTTTCTCTTGCATGTTCATGGCCGAAAAGGTGTTTGAAGCGTGTTGTGGATCTTTGAGGAAGAATCTTTGAAGGTGTTTTATATTCAAGAACATTGATTTGGGTCTCTACTATGTTGTGGCTGACCTTGGTTGATGCACATTGATAATATTTATTGTTTTGGGATGGCAGTTTGCATTCATTCTATTATTTTGTTGAAGCCGACATGAAGAAATGTAATTTCTTATTGCAGGTATATATAAGTGATTGTTTATTCATTTGGTATGTGTGTGAAGTGCAAAGTGTGCGAGTGCTATGTGTAAAAAAAGGTTCAAATCATTCGAAGGCAGAGCAGAGTGTGAAGAAGAGTGAAAGAAAGTGAAGAAGTGTTCATGTGCTTAACCGAAACTATACTTAGGAATTAGCAGATGCTACTTTCTCAATTCAAATTCTTCAGATGGATTTAATCTAAATACTTTTTGTAAGACAATGAGTTTTCCTTTGAGCAGTGAGCTCTAGGAAGTGTGCCTAAATGCATGTGCATTCCTCATATATTCTTCTTATACTTTTAATAGGGTATAACTTGTGGATTAACCTCCACCGTGGTTTTTCCACTAACAGGGTTTCCACACAAAAATATTGGTGTTATGTGTGTTTCTGATGTGTTGTTGATTCATTCTTTCACTATTGTTAATAATATTTGAGAATAAAAGTTAATAAGTTTAATAATATTGAAATTCTATGACAATTGATTCACCCCCCCTCTTAGTTGTTTGCCCTTGTGTTGCCAATAGTCCTCATCAAGTAGATGCAAACCTTTGAGAAAACAAGCTGATCACGCTCATTTTAGTGGAAATTAGAGGTAGTTTAGAATTGTTTGAGAAGACCATATGGTTATAGCTAGGGTTAAGTGGAGTTAGAGCCTAAAATCATGCAAATTGGGGCAATTTGGAGCCCTTAAATTGTGACAGTTTCACCTTATACCCCAATAGTATGAAAAATTTATGCAAAGTATCTTATCATGTACTTAGAGGCCTACAAAAGAGGAAATTTAATAGTTCTAGTGGATTTTAGGACCCCACATGGGTATACAATCAGTCAAGGCAAGTTTTTAGCTTATTCACAACCAATTTGGAGTATTTCTAAGCCCCTTTTTGTAGGATTTTCTCTTGTGCACGACCAAAAGATGATTAGTCATGCATAGTGGAGGAAATTGCAAGAAGGTAGGACAATCAGTTCATATTTAGTCTTCTCTTTTAGTCATAAAGCAAGATCCTTTTTTATAAGGCTTCTTCTTTCTTCCTTTCTAAGCTAGTTCTTTCTTGTTGCTTGCATATACAATAAGGAAAAAGCATTGTAACTCAGTTTTTAAAAGTATTTTCAGGTTTTTAGAAACATTTTTAGTTGTAAACAATGAATATTCCTTTCAATTTCAATAAAAGTAGTAGTTCTTTATCAAAAATCTTCTATTTTGAGCAAAACAAATGAATGATTTGATGAATTTATTGTGTTTTCCTTTATAAAACCTTTAAATATATCTCATTTATGCACTATAAAAGCAAAAGAATTCATGTTAAATATAGGTTATGAGTTGTGTTAGAATAATCCAGTAGTTGAGGTTGTGAAACTCATTTTCCTTCATACAAACATTGAACACAAACCTTATCATAAAACACTTATGTATTTCATGACTATCTTTGAGTTGTGAACAAATAAGCCTTTTATTTGAATTTCATTGTGAATTTTAGAGTTGCTAGTAGAGTTAAAAAATTTGGTGCATCACCTTCTACTAGTTGTAAATTTAATTTCCAAAGAAATCTCTATCCCTTTTCCATTCAAACCAATAGGTTTTAGGAGGTTTTTTAAAGGGAACCAACCCATAATCTAGAGGTTCATCCTCATCTTAGGAAACCCACATGCCCTAGGATGTCCCCATGTTGCACAAGATTATCAATCTTAAAAGCTTAACATTCAGGGCATAATGCTCTGTGACAACAATATCTACAACACAAGCAACATTAGGAGCTCTCTTAGCAAAACTAGATGATAATAACAAGGAAATAGCGGTCTACTGCATCATCCAAACACTGGTGGGCTACAAACTGAACTATTCACCCATAGAAAGAGTGTGTCTCTCTATCGTCTTTACAACATATAAGTTAAGACACTATCTTGAACATACATTGACAAGTAAATTTGATCTCAAAAGTAGATCCACTAAAGTACCTATTAGAAAAAGTAGCTCCAATAAGAAGGATTGCTAAATGAGTGATGATATTGAGTGAATTTGATATAGAGTACATAAGCATGAAAGCCATCAAAGGACATATCATAAAAGATCAACTAATATAAGCACCAATGGAAGATCACCAACCTCTCACAATATACTTCCTAGAGGAAAGAATACTGTTAATAGAATAGACAAGCCGTTGGACCTTGTACTTTGATGGGTCCCACACTCGACATGGATTAGGATTAGGTATCTTATTTCTCAACCCACAGGGAGATAGTATACGTAAGGCTTACAAAATTGATTTCCCATGTACAAATAAAATCTCAGAGTATGAAGCACTAATCATAGGACTTAAGATGGCCATCAAATGGAGGATAAAAGAACTGTAGGTCTATGGAGACTCTCAACTGGTAATCAGGAAAGTAAATGATGAGTATCAAACAAAGGATGACAAGCTTTTGCCAAATAAAAGGATGGTGGATAGTTTGAAACAATATTTTATTACCATCACCTTTGAATAGGTTCCTCAAATGAACAACAGAGTAGTCAACACTATGGAAATGATAGGTTCGCTCTTCGAGATCTCATAGAGAATTTCTAAGTATGAATTCCTTGTGGAGAAACTCTTAATACCAACATTCAATATCCCAAAATCAGAACTAGTGTGTGTTGTTTTTGGTCCTAACTCACCATGGTACCATAATATGTCTGACAATATCCAACATGGTATCATACCTTTTGATTTAACGATGAACCAAAAGAAAACCATTGTCCTCAGGAATTCCTAATTTACAATACTAGTAGACACCCTATATCGTCGAAGTTTAGATGGTATGTTGCTCCGATGTATGGATGCAAAAGAAGCAAAAAATTCCCTACAAGAGGTACACAAAGGAATTTGTGGGTCCCACTCCAGTGGACCTAACCTTGCACAAAAATTACTAAGAACATGATACTATTAGCCATCAATGAAGCAAAAAACTATTTCCTACATAAGAAAATGTTATCAATGTCAGGAGCATGGTGACCTCATTCACGCACCAACGTAGGAGCTAAGACCTATCACAACACCATGGCCTTTTTCATAGTGGGGATTAGATTTGGTAGGTAATATCTCTACCGCCTCTTCCAATGGGCATAAGTTTATTATTATTGTAACTGAATACTTCATGAAGTGGATAGAAGAAATTCCATTAACCTACATCACCAATAAACAAATATCCAAGTTCATCTTGAATTATCTAATATGTCGATATGAAATTCCCCAAACCATCATAACAGACAATGGAACACCATTTAAAAACCAAGATTTCAAAGAGCTTTGTTCTAATTTTTCTATCCAACATAGATTCTCCATTCCCTACTATCCCCAAGGAAACAATCAGGTTGAAGCATCTAACAAAACCATCCTAAAGATACTAAAAAAGACTGTTAATTATATCGGTCATTATTGGCATCTAAAACTAAACCCAACCCTATGGGATTACCGAACTAGTATTCATACACCTATAGGTGCCACAACATTTTCCTTGGTCTACGAATCAAAAGCTATCTTACCTATCGAAGTTGAAATCCCCTCACTATGAATATCACTAAAATGCATGGTCAACAATGAAGAGTATTGGGTTCTAGATTAAATGAGTTATAACTCCTAGATGAAAGGCGTTTGTGCATGTTAAACCATCTTCAGGTTTATCAAAATCGAATCAAATAAAGCTACAGTAAAAAGACAAAAAATAGAAACTTTAAGGTTGGTGACTTGGTACTCAAAGAGAATTAGAAGGTACAATTGAATCAAGATGGAAAAGGTAAGATTGAACCCAATTGGTTAGGTCCGTTCATCATCACAACAAGCTATGGCTCTAAAGCTTATCAATTGGCTACTCCTGAAGGATAACCTTTAGCCGAACTATTGAACAAAAACCATCTTAAAAAGTTCTATACTTGAAACACATCGAAGTACCCCAGGAAAAAGGGTAAAAAATAAAATAAAAATACAAAATTTTAAAAAGAAAAATAATCAAAAAGAAAGAAAAACATTAAAGAGAAATAAAATGTTATGTTAATGAAAACCACTTTGTGGTGCTTCTAGAATAGGTATTATGGGGGAACTTGGCAAACATGCACTACAATTGAATAAGACTTTCATTTTTATCTATCAAAACTATTTGAAGAATCCACTCATTCATCTCATAGTTAAACATGTGCCCAACCATGGCTCAATGATTGATTGAGTATTGACCTTGTTGCACCATCAACATTCGTCTCTCCTAATGAAGGTAATATTTCCTTGAACTATGAAAAAATTCTTGTAATTGGTAGTGGATTGGATCCTTGTATGTCCCATCATGGTTAAAAAATATGAAAATAAAAAACATCTAGAAAACAAGAAAAAAACAAAATGAGGTCAAAACAATCAAAATCCCAAAAACATATTATGCTTTTGAGTCACACCAATAGCACTACGTGGTCTCTATGTGTATAATGTAGGCAAGGATTATCATTCCTTGAGGCCTTAGGTTAGTACCTTTAGGTGTCTATCATGCTTTCTTTTAACTTAATCAAAAAAGAAAAATCCAAAAACATTCAAAAAATAGAAAAAGTCAAAAAACATGTTCTTATCAAACCAAGCAAACTACGAGCCTTTGCATGTACAACGTAGGCAAGGATTATTTTTGATGAGCCCCCGAGCCCCTAGGTGAGTCCCCTAAAAACAACAAAAACATCATATAAACTTAGAAAAAAGGGTCCTACCTCCATCATCACCAACCACAATAAACGTTTTATCCATAATAAACAAATTGTCACAATCACCCTTTGACCAACACAAACAACAAACAAAACAAACATCAAAATCAAAAATTACAAAATGAAGATCGAAACTCTTAGAAAAATATCAAGTGAAAACAATGTTAACGTGTTAACTACCTATCTATTGACAACTCACCAACAACATCCTAAGATATGTATTAATGGATAAAAATTTCCTACAATGGATCAAATCGACATTAGATAATATCCTGAAACCTCAAAACAGATATGGCAAGTGATACTTCAACATTGTTTATCTTTTTCTAGTCTTATTTTTTTGATTTATCGTAATACCAAATTCTCAAGATCTCTTGAGGATGTCCATAAGGATTTAGAGAAGAAGGAATGGTGGTATTAACTATTGATTTTTGTTAGTTCTATTTGCAATATGTTTTTGTGATACTACCATAGAGAATACTTGCTTTGTTTATGTATGGAATCTATTTTGAGACTATTCATGTAGTGGTTGCATGTTAGGTATTTCATACCTCTCTGAAAAGTTTTAACATAACTCAACCAAATATTCAAACAAGGTTTTTGTATGTTTGGTATGAGCAAGAATATTCTCTGTATGCTGAGTCAAAGTCTAGGCAATGGATACAAAGCCACCTTGGTTATTAATACCCTAGTGCATCGTGTTTGTTTGCTATATTAAAAAGGATTTTTAAAGATACGAAGCCTCTATGAAAATAAAAATAAACTCATTAGTAACTAACAACATCAAATTTCTATCCATCATCCAACATTTCTTCTAACCAACACATCCATCGTGCATCACCAATATCATTAGTACCACATCCATCCTGCATCCACAATATCATCACTACATATCATGATCATAATAAAGCAATAAAAACATCATGCATCATGTATAATCATACATAACATATATAAGATATCATCATCCATTATACATATAAACATCATATATCATATCGATATATGGATCATCCATCCATCCACATTATATGCATACCTCAAAAAAGTACAAAACATGAACATAAGTCCATGATCATATCATAACACATAATAAAACAAAATTGAAACATGGTATATCTCATATATCATCAAAACTGAAAATGTTAGGTACATCATCAAATAAAATGTGTGGTATCATATACAAAAAAATACATATATACGAGGCCTCAGCTGGGATGATGAATGTATATAAAAAACATGTCTACAAAGTACATCATAAAGATAAAAAACAACTCAACCTTGTGGGCTGTCTTAAGGTGGAGACCTTGACTGATGCTTGCTGTGATGGGGGAATGACTAAGGCATGATTGGATAATGTCTAACTGAGTGTCCACCTGACTTGATACCCATGGCTGTGCTAGGCAATCTAAAACATGGTTGTCCCTGAGCTCTGAGTAAAAATGCCTTGTAAAGTGTCTAATAATATGTGACCTTCTATACCGGCTGCTCTCACTCAGCCTGATGCTAAGCAATAAGAATCGATAAAACCAATGAGATCTCTGTAGCTAATCTCTATTACCGCTCTATCACCAACTCTTGTTGAGCTTCATCCCTCTCTTATATAGCAACATCTCTCTCCATAGTCAAAGTTGCAACTTGCACCCTATAGCCTATCTCTTGAAAATCTCTACATCCCTGGGTGCTACCAATTATACTATTTATGCTACCTCTACTACATCACCAAGTGGAGGAGGGGGACCTTATGCCTAATCCTACTACATAAGATCATCTTGCTAATCCTGATGCACATCCCATCTCACTTTATCAAGCTGCTCCACAAAAATCCTAACTCAGTGTATCTCCCCACGATGACCAGTAATCCCTGCTCGCCCAACAACTGACACAATGCCAACAAGATCTATAAATATGAGAGGAATCTACCTAGCCCACCACTGATCATAATTTGGTGTTGTTCCAGGATTTGCCTATCCAATAGGCCACCCCCATTCGAATGGGGTAAGAGCTCTAAACTTCACTATTGTTACATCCTGATCCACCTGCAATCCCCACACTCAAACCTCTCAGGTGGTCTAGCCAAAGGGAGCCTGATAATCATCTCCAAAATTGCTTTGTCTCTCATAGAATTGGAAAAGCACTTGATTAGGTAAATATTTCTCAAGCAAAGAATGTACATGACCCATCAACCAACAAGTATGTCTACAAAATGGTAGATGCTCCTGATTGTCATGCCATACATCATAGTCCAACTAAAACCTCCAAATGAAACCAAGAATGTCATCAATCACACGATGCCAGTAATGTAGCTGCCCAAGCCAGGTGTAGTGAAGAAAATCACCATATTGGTAAGAATAAGGATCCTCTAGAGCCTGATCCAAGATACCATCAGGCCTGGTAATTGGGATATGCTCCTAGGCCCATACATACAGTAAGGTGACACTAGCAAAAATAGAACTACCTCCATGATAGGTGACCTGTTTCATATATCGATATAAGTGAGCAAGGAGACACGAGCCCCATGCATATCTAGTACGATGCTCAAAAATATACTAAATTCATATGCCCTAACCAACTAGGAATTGTTTTCCTTGCTGATTAGGAATGATGAGCCCCAAAACCAAAGCAAATAGAAACAATGAAACGGTATCTACACTACCCACAAATGGAGATAGATCTATCTCTAATTCCCGAACTTGAAGATGCCTATCACCAAGGACTTAGTGCATGGCATGTGTCCCCTACTGTATGGAATAGGTCACAAGCTCTCAATGGATTGGAACATGAAGGATCCTCCATGCATCCTCTAAGGTTATGGTGGCCTCACCTATAGGTAAGTGAAAAAATGATGGCTCAAAATTCCATCGCTCCATGAGGGAAACCATCATTGCTCTATGGCATCTGATAGTTGACATGTAACATATATGCCACAACCCCACAACATCTAGCACATCTCGCTCTAACTCCTGGAAACTAGTGATCAAATAAAACAACACATGTGGTTGTCACTCCCTTGACATAAGTGGTTTGAGAACCGCCTACAAAAATTCAACCCATGATGTTAAAAAATTGCTACGAAAACATGAAACAAACCTTGAATTACAAACAATTTGGCTCCAAATTCTAAAAATAGAAAAAGCGGTCACTTTTTTGTCAAAAGTGGTGACTTTGTTGTCAAAAGCAGTAAAAATAGTCAAAAGCGATCATTGTTTTATTGAGAGTGGCAAATAATTCCAAAAGTGGTTGAAATGGAAAATGCGAAAAATTTATTCAAAAGTGATTTTTTTACAAGGGCGGACAAAACAAACCAAGAAAGTCAAAAGCAAAAATTTCAAGCATAGGTGAAAACAAAAGCAAAAAACTATATCAAAAGTGCACGTTTATGTCAAGCAGAAAACTCAAGAGCGACATAGTTATAAAATACAAAAGCAATCAAAATGATTCAAAAGCGTGAAAAACACAAGCCTACCGCTATCACCTAATTTTTTTCATGCATTAATTACTCAAAAATGACAAGATGAAAATAGGAAAGGAAAGGGTACATACCAGGGCACCGATGCTAGCAAGCCGACTGAACTCATGAAATGCATTTGTGTGATGTGGGGCTCCTTGAATCCTTGAAATAGCTCCTCAACAATTGAAAAATCATGGAATGTAGAGGCAATAAATTACTATAGGCTCAAAATGAAAATGAGGAAAATTAAACCCTAATTATCAGTTTTAACCCCCCCAAACCCTAATTTTTTACCTTGGAAACCCTCCTAGGTTGAAATTAGGAGCTCCTAGGAACATCTAAATTATCCACGAGGGTCCTAAAAGCTTAATTTTTTGTCCTCTATGCATTTGAATTGAAATGAAACATTGTTGAGAGACCGACCCGAAAAATGTTTTTTTTGGCCAACTTCTTGAGGGGGCAGCCCAATGTCCTACCATCATTCCACTGACCGCTAGGGCACAATGGGTCATACAATTTTTTTCAAATCTTGATCTTAACATCAAATTATTTGAAACTAAGCAACCGGTACTTTGTCTCAAAGAGGGGGAAAATGTAGACATGTAAAAATGACTTAACACTTATCACACATCTTGAATGACATTTTCTCATCATCGACATCATTATCACCTAATATCACTATATTTCACATCAACTACATCAAAAAACCTAAATTCCTCTATTTATTGAATAATATAACATTATTTAATTAATTCACTTTTTCATCATTTTTGACTAATTAAATAAATTTCATTTATTTAATAAAGTCCTAACCGAACTTTATTCCCATTGATTAATTAAATAACATCAATTATTTAATTATATCGCTAAATTTACTCTATTCCCCAAATTAATTAAATTATTAATACTTAATATTTTATTTAAATCACTTTCCCCTAAACATGAATAATTAAATACATTATTCAAACATCATTCAAAAAGGTCAAAACAAACAAATACAACTTTGTTTGTAAAAGTCAAACATGACTTGCACATTGAACTCAAAAGGCTTAATTAATTAATTAACCTCACCCACTTTCATGATTGAGCAAATTATGATCCCTTGATTGCTCACTCTGATTGGCTAACTAATTCATCTATTTCCTAATTGATTCATCTATTCTTCAATCCCACTAAAGACTCAACTTGATTTCTTCAATCCCACTGAAGGCTCAACTTGATTTCTTCAATCCCACTGAAGGCTCAACTTGATTTATTCAATCCCACTGAAAGCTCAATCTATTTCCTCAATTCCATTGAGCACTCAAATTTATTTCATCAATCACACTGATAACATAATCGAAATCCATTGATTCTTTCCATCTAATTCCTCTCAATAGTTTTGAACTGTTGATCAATATATTATATTACATGATCTCAATCATTCATTTCAAAACAAAAAATCTATATAAAAACTTCATTTCTTCTAAAAAATGATTGGAGAATTGACATATTTTGCACAACAAAGTAATACCAAATTAATCATTGATTTCTTAGAAGCTTTTACATATATCTTCGATCAACATCACACAAATTTGATGCTTTTACAATGCATAAATGGAGGCTTCACATTGATACACCAATGATCCAACATCATTGTGAATACACTTCGACATGAGGTGGGTAACAACATTAATTAATTGAATTCTTTGTATGTTCTTTAATTGCATTGCTTTTAGTTCATTGAATTCAATAATCTCAGATCCTTCATTTCTTGAGTAATGGGTATGAATGTAAATATTTGTTTTGAATTAGATCTTGTTTAATTAGTTTAACATTGATTTCCTCATGCTTACCGATTCCCCCCTTACACACTTTTATGGTGGCCAAAATCTATGAAAAGCTTTAAAGATCACAAGTTACAATGAGGTCTATGCTAATTTTAGCATCTTTGTATGTAGTTACTATATACACATAAAATCGGTCAAGATAATCGATTAATTAAATACAAGGTATTTAATTAATAAAGCCTCTTAATTCATCTACTTATAAATAAATTGAAAAATTTATTTATATAGTCCACTTTCTTAAAATTCTTTCTGAAAGCATTTTCTTCATGATTTAGTTAAATAAACAAATCTAACTAATTTGTATTATTTGATTAATTCCATTGCATTACATTTGAATTTATAAATTCAATTTTTTCACATTTGTACATAACTTTTTAACCTCCTTCCACCTTAGAATCCACCTCATCAAGTGTCTCATGAATTTAATTATCTCTAATTTTTAAATGGAATTATCCTCAACAAATTTGAAACAAACTTTGGACACTTGGCTTCTCCATCTCATTTATTCTCTTCAACACTTGGAAAATTGTTCTAATAAAGGGAACACTCTCCATGATTCCCTCTAACTTCTTCATCCTCCACCGTTCATCTTTCCAGCTGAAATCTTGACTGTTGAATCTTGCCACATCACAATATGCCTTGTAAATCCTATAAATGCAACATCATTCTCCAGCATTTGATATCCCATCTTTGAGAAAAATTACTATGCATAAATTATATTGAAGCACTTAGAGCATTTAGATTTTAAAGCATTTAGCATTTAGAATTAGGGTATCATATTAAATTAGAATCATGGCTTAGTTTATTAGCTGCATTTCCATGATCATAATAGTTTCTTTATAGTAATTATATCACAACATTTACATGAAATCATATAACTTATCAGCTCATGTAAGGATTAGGATTATTGCATCTTTCAACATTCCATTCCTCAAGTTTCCATTCTAACAGTCATAGTACAAGCAAAATTTGAGAGACAACATGACTTAATGAATCTCTGAAGATAGGAAACAATGGAATGATTTTAAGGAATAGTGTTATCAGTTTATTTGTTATTTCAATTTCCCTAATATAATACATTTCATTGAGCGTGTTGTTTTATTACTTATTCACATTTTACAATCACACATAAATTGGTGCCCACTATGGGGCCTGACCCCTATTTTTAATGTTTTCTAGAAGGTGTGTTTACATGTTTTGAAGTGACAAGTTTTAACACGATCGTGAGTTTTTTTTAATGCATACAAAACATCCTTTGACGCATCTAGGCTCTAGTTCAACACATTCAGACTATCTTTCGACACATACAGGGGGTATTTTAGTGCATTCAATATTCCTTTTAGCGCATTCAGTAGATTTTCTAGCACATACAATAGTTTTTATAGCACATTTGTGTGATCTTCTAGTGCATTGAGTCTCTATTATGGCACATCTAGTTTATTTTGTAGAAATCCACAATTTTGAGAACTAATCTATATTTCTCTATTTTTGCAGGTATTCTAAACACCATCAAAGACTTTCCTAAAACTATAAGACCACTACCAAAGACAAATAATTTGAACCTACTAAGGGTTGTTTTGCAGGGGCTGGAGCTTTTTGCATCTTCTTTTTAATTAAATTAGGCATTTAGCTTAATTAGAAGGATAATTAAACAAACATGTCTGCTGTGCTTGTGGAGTGGTAGGCATATGCTCTCCCCTTAACTGGGTGATAAAAAATACAGACCCATTCTTTTCATTTCATTGAAATTTTATCCTTAGAGGGCCTATCTGGTGGGAAAAAATAATCACCCCTAGGAATGACCCAACTAGGAACACACTAAACCCAAGCGACTTCCACCTAGTATATAAGTGTGGGTACTTGAGGAAAATTCCTATACTAGAACCTTTTTGTTATAGTAAGCCAAAATCCCATTTCTATTTGCTTGCACAAGAGGTCTAACCTCTGAAGTTGTCCCATATTCTTGTGGATTTTAGTAGAGATGAAAAGTTCATCATAGGAGATTCATGAGAACTGAAGCTTGGCTGACCCGAGAAGTGAGTGCCAAGAAAGGGGGAGCCAATGTGGTCAAGCTTCTAATCATTTGCTAAAAGTAATCACAGATGGAGTAAAATCCAAGTGGGAATCCAGTGAATACTGTCCTAAACAGTCTTAAGAAATTGTACTTGTTTGATGTGTCTTACATGTTGGAAAAACAAGAGTAGACAAGTGAGAGGGGGGATGAATCAGTTGTTACCAAAATCAAACTTATTCAACATTAATCAACCTTTAATCTTAGATCTGATAATTAACAGTGCAAGCATAAATCAATAACACATTAGAGACACATGAACACCAAGATTTTATAAGTGGAAACCCCGTTAGGGGAAAAACCACGGTGGATGTTTGTCCACAAGATTATACCCTGTTAAAAGTATAATGCAGAGTAAATAGGGAATGCACATGCATTTAGGCACACTACCTAGAGCTCACTGCTCAAAGAAAGGCTCACTGCCTTACATACAATAATCAGATTAAATCCATCTGATGAGGCTGAACTGAGAAATTAGCTTCTACAAAAGCCTGATGACAGTTCCAGTTAGGCACAAAAAAAATTCTACACACTCTAGTCAAAATATTCCACACTCTGATCAATCTCTTTCACACTCTACTCTGCTCTTGTATGATTTGATCTTTATTCATACATGTACTTCACATACACATACCGAGCATACACCAAAATGAGGAAAACAACCGCTCTTATATATCCACTACATGGATTTACATCAACTACTCTATTAGCCACAAATAAAGAATGAATTACAACTGTCGACCTCAATACATAAATAAATCTTAATGCACAAAAAACATAAGTCAGTCACAACATAGTGAGGACCCAAATAAACACTTTCGAGCACACCAAACAATAAAGTATTAATCCATAGAGATCTACAACACCCTATCACCATCATGTCAGCTAAGAATATGAAAAACTTGAACACACAAGGAGAAATCTTCAATCACGAGCACTCTGATCAATGTGGATGTACTAAATTGATAGAGCATGATCTAGAAACATTAATGATCAACTTAGAAACATACCAAATAACCAAATTTACCAGAATTGAAATCTCATCTTCTAGAAACACTTGATACAGTAACTAAATAACTGTAGGAACATAGATCTTCATAAATTTCTCAATTCTTGATGCGTACCACTGAAAATTTTAGACAACATACTAGATAGGCTCAGAAATAAACCCTTTAATGTGTGACACCTAAAACTCAATTTACACAACTTTTCACCACTTGGATCTTCACAGCATCATAGACTGCCTGCAATATATTTATTATAATTTTCTCAATCTCCTCGACATATACAACGTTAAGCATCACCAATGCTAATAGTGTTGACATCAATGACAACCACATATCAGCAATAAAACCACAACATCCAACAATCTCTCCCTTTGGCATTGATGGAAACACATGATGTGAAAAATAATACCATCAACACAACTGGCTGTTCACTTCTCTCCCTTTGTTGACTCTTCTCCCCCTTTCTTCAAGAGTTTTTCACATTTTTCTTCTCCTCCTTTGACATCAATGAAAAAGGTACACAAGATCTGAACCACATATTTAGCAATCTGACTACTCCCCCTGAGTAGCAACCACCACAACATCAATCCAGAATAGGATATGGCTATGAATTCATGGACTGATGCAAAGACCTACATCACTTAGTTCTGATGAGGAGGGAAATTCACCCCTAACTTGCCCCTAAGGTACTCAAAAGTATCCTTAGGCAATGGATTAGTAAAGATGCTGGGGATATGGAGTCCGTTCTGTCATCATAGATCAAATTCTAGGACAACAGTGCCTTAGTGATTTTCATTTTAATCACAACAAAGACACAAACAACTATACCATAAAGCGGAAGCAAGGATAGTTGATCCCCCATTGATCCTCTGAGAAAAGTACATGCTTGACAAAAAATAGATTCAACACAAGCACATATCCAGTTTGTAGAATCAAACAACAATGAAAGAAAAAACTATGAACACACATAGTTACGTGGGAAAAACCCTTTCTGGTAAAAAACCCCACACTCCAAAAAATTGAGCCATTGTATTATTCAGCAACAAAAAATAGTTACAATACAATCTCAGGCTCATAACCTATACAGGAGTCACATCTTGTTCATCTAGAGAAAAATATAAGCAACACAAATTAGAATCTTCACATAGTTACAATGTCCTCATGACATACTATGTAGATTCCCTTAAGCTCCTCACAAATGACTATCTCAGCCAGCCTCTCGGCTAGCCCAGCCTCATGGCCTATCAGGTTCACATCCTTGCAGATCTGTGACACCAAGTGTTAACGGTTACAATGCCATTCGCATACCGCTGTTACAATTCACCACCTTTCTGTGTCTCTATCGTTCAATGTATTTGACTCTTACAAGTCATACATCTCTCTCACCAACCAATTAGGTGCAAGTTAATGCACACCTTATCTCTATCAGACAAATTCCATCGCCTCTGATCAATTTTCCCTACAAGCACGCATCGAGCCATCTAGGAATTTAATTCTTTTCCACAACCTGATCATGATAACCATTCAAATCTAAGCCATGCAGTTAATGCATTCACCGCTCAAGACTTTGGCTAATCAATCAATGATAACCTGCCATGTGTTGCCACTCCATTTGCCTATCGCTTTGACTGTCAATCCAGCTCAGTCAAGCTCGGTTAGCCGAGCTCTGAGCTCACCTCTGCCATCTATCGCACAACCGCACTAAGACCAGACAACCATCACAGTATGGTAGTTAGCCCATGTCAACCATTCGACCTCCAACCATGCTACCGCCGAGCTCAGTCAACCCAACCGCGATAATGCGGTGAGCCCACCCGAGCTCATTCCTTGTCTTCATCATGCTACCACCAAGCTCAATGGGCCACCCCACGGTGTGGTGGTAAGCCCGTCCGATCTCCATCTCTGATCACCTCGCGCTACCGAGCCCTGACCGTTAGACACCTGCAGAAAAGTGGTGACCCCCAACACAAACTGCTAACTATCAACCGCGCTACCACGGGGGCCGCCAGGCCACCTCACGGTAGGGCGATGACTACCATGTAGATCACCAATGGTCTTATCATGGCACCATGGTGAGACATCTCACCACCCACGGTATAGCGGTAACTGCATTCGTTGACCGCTAGCCATCCACCATAAACATTGTGGTTTCTTCAAGCACCATCCACGATAAAGTGGCAACCATCACCAGACCACCACCCTTCAACCACCAGTAGCTACCATGCTACTGTGCCACCAATGAGCAACTCCTACTGTAAGATAGTAAGGCCTTGCTCTGCCAACATGCCACCAACCGTACTACCTCACCAACTCTGAGCAACCTCTGCGGTATGGAGGTAACCGCCTCCCAGACTATCGTTGCTCACCACACCACCACCAAGCATAAAGAAGACCACCATGGTAGAGTGGTAAACTGCTCAACCATGCCACCAAGTCAAACATGCAGCGGTATGGTGGTAAAGGCATGAAACAAGAAGAAAACAACCAAGTCTTCAAGGGAAACCAGAATGTTGAGGCATCAATTTCCCAACAATCTCCCACTTGATGAAGACATTCAGGCTTCCTCCAAACTCGAACAAGGATCGACACAATGCCTCCACGCTCCAACCAAGACCCCTGCAATGGCATTCAAAAAATTTCCACCATCTCAAGCAATAGCTCCAAAGAATAGGAACAAGCCAAGGCGAAAAAGCACTAGTCTTAGGAATGCAAGCATCAGACCCTCCAAGCGGAAAAAGGCAACACAACAGCAGCAACAAAGCACTCAACGTGACCATAGAAAAATAAACCATTCTCCAGAACAAGATAGAACATTAGCCAGAAAGGCGACCATAAACTGACTGCCCTCATCCAACTGATCAAACCCCACATGAGTAAAAAATAGCACCCACAACAAGTGCTAACCATCCAATCATCCATACCTCTAAGGTATCCACCATTAGTAAGCCCATGCCAACGACACAACCAACCCATCAATAGTAGAACATGAGCACCATGTGCCAACTAGTCAATGAAGACAAAGTAGATCCAGGAACTCCCACTGCATGGGTAATGTCTGATCTGAAAGATCAATGGCATTACCAGTCTACCAATAACAACATATAGAAACAATGTAACTATGTAGTGCCAAATAATTATCCACAATGGTATGCACAACCTGCAACAAACTACTACAGGAACCATCTCTCTCAACGGTCTTTTAGAATTCTTACAAGTTCTTCTCACCCAACATAGGGTAAAAACAAACTTCCAGGAAATGACCAAGACCAAAAAAGAGAACTGCTGCACAACATAAATCTTTAGAACATCCTCCTACATACAACTCTAAAGCCATCTATGTCAGGAGTGATCTTCTTCACATTAGAAAGGCAATGCCAAAACAACATCCACCAGATTCTATGAATGTAAGAATTCTCAAAAGAAGATCAGACCCACCCATATAACCATCTCCTATCAGTCCTCAAAAGCACAACGAGATACACTATGCTATCCACCTTCCATTATGAATCCTCTAGAGTCTTAAAACAATGAAAGCAAGCATAGCACATTTGAAAGCTATAATGGGAAAATTCCTTTCAAATAAACCTCACTGCTGAGCAGACCAAGAAGAGGAGAAAAGAAGCTCCTCCAAGATATACAAGCCATCGTGACTTACGCAAGAGCATTCTACTTCATGGTCTCTATTGAACTCACATTCAACCAAGGTGTAGGCTACTCAAAATTTCAGCTGTAACAACAACATTCTCAAAGGAATTTCAGCCTCACCTTATTCTCCATACATCCATGAGCACCAACAACCTATCATTTCATGCTAACTCCAATATGCAATACTGCACTTTACATGAAGTCCTCCAACATATGACCAATGTACTCAAAACATAGAGAAACCAGACCACTATCAAAGCTCCAAAACTAGGAACAGGAACTTATCATGACACCATGATCTACACATCCCCCTTAGGAGATACCATGCTTCAAGTGAACAAACTATGGTCTCAAGAGAAATGCAACATGCCAAAACTCTAATGCACAGGCAAGAGTATACCATGGCATAAAGAAAAAAACTCTAAACCAACCTCACCTGTCAAGCCCACCAACATCTCAGCCAAAGAACTACCAAAGTCCTCCATGGATCCAAGATGTTGCACATCTTCAAATAGTGACCATGTAGATGCGAAAGAACTCTTCTACAACAACAGGATCTAAGACTCCTCAAGAAGCATCTGCAACACTAAAGAAGATCATTCATCACCAAGTGATGAATCCATAATCACTATTTAAGCTCCCACTGAAACGTGACATTGAGCTTTCCAAGCATCATGATCGACCACCTGCTGATCCAAACAACCTTCAGGTACAACCGACAACATGCCCAATAGACAACAACATCAAATAGCACCAAGATTCCCAGATCATGCAGACAACACCATCACTGTCAAAAGCTTGACAAGCTCTCCATGACATCATGATTCTCATGCTATAGGTCCCCATAACTGACTATTCAGGTACTCAAAATGCCATTCACCTTTACATCTCAAAATAGCTACACCAATACACAAGTGGCCACAAACAAGGTCAACTAATAGATTTGTAGCATCACAAAAGAAACCTCATGGATATTGACAATCCACATCTGAGTTGTCACATTGCAGTCAATGGGTAGCTAATCCACTAGCCGCACAACTTGGAGATCCACTTCAAACAAACTGCAAATCTATCATCACACTGGAAACTATAAAACTAAGATCATCAAAGAGAACAACTCACATAGACGAACATGACTCAAACACTAGATCAAATACCAGATCTGATTTTCCAATCACGTCCACAACTCAAGCACCATAGTCCAAGAAAAAATTAAGCAAACACACCACAAGAATGCTGAATAAGTAAAACACATACCAACACTCCCATGTAGAGAAGACAACACACCTCCTCAAGATACATGTCGAACTGCAACTATCTCGTCCAATCACACCCCATAAGCCAGGGTCTAGAAAATAGCTGAACAACAACTCCACACATCACAAGTTTTTCTTGACCATGTAAAACCTACAAAACCACAGTGTTTATAAAACACCCACGCATCTCCATATTCACTACTCATCTGGATGACTCAAGAGTCTGCACACAACCATCACGGTTAACCAGAAAAATGAAAAGAAACATGAATATGCATGATAGAATTTTTAGGAAAATCTACAGAAAACCTTTAGAGCCAAAGACATGAATCTGAACTATGCAAGTGCAAGACATAGGTAAGAATGAAACAGCAGGTCCATTTCATACCAGTTCCAAAAACCATAGTCATGCACAAGCATACGAGAGAGCCAGGCTATTCAGAAGTTGCAGACCACCAGGATCAACTTCATAGCCTCCATGCAATCAAAGTAGTAGAGAAACAACCTTCAATGCTAAGTCAGAACACCCAACACAAGAACCAAAGCTTCATGGCTGAATAGCAACACAAGCAACTTCATACCGCTAGGGAGCCTCTCACACAGACACGTAGTATGAAACCACGCTTTGCTACAACACAACCAGAAGCACATCTCATGCCCTTTGCATCAGGAACATTTGTTACCAGCCAAGAGCCTCAGACCATACTACCATAATATGATCAACTCCAATAACTCCAGCATCTTTCAAGAACTATGTGTTGAATCAAAGAAGCAACTTCCACTCATCAAAGGATCAATCACCAACCGATTTCTCTAGATTTCCTCAAGCTTGCCAGGCTAAGAAATCATCACAAGAGAAATACCCAAAACTCCAATAACTAGGAGAAGGCTTTGACACCACTTGTTGGTATCATCAAGGCTCGACCTCCTTCAACTAGCTCTAATACCACTTGTTGGGGATGCGAAGTCAGTTCTGTCATCATAGATCAACATCTAAGATAGTAGTGCCTTAGTGATTTTCATTTTAATCACAACAAAGACACAAAAAACTATTCCATAAAGTGGAAGCAAGCATAGTTGATCCCCCATTGATCCTCTGAGAGAAGTAAATGCTTGACAAAAAATAGATTCAACACAAGCACAAATCAAGTTTTTCAGAATCAAACAACAATGAAAGACAAAACTATGAACACACATATTTATGTGGGGAAAACCCTTTTGGGTAAAAAACCCCACACTCCAAAAGATCAAGCCAATTTATTATTCAGTAATAGAAAATAGTTACAATACAATCTAAGGCTCATAGACTATACAAGAGTCACATCTTGTTCATCTAGAGAAAAATATAGGCAACACAAATTAGAATCTTCACACAGTTACAATGTCCTCATGACATACTATGTAGATTCCCTTTAGCTCCTCACAAATGACTGTCTTAGCCAGCCTCTCGGCCAACCTAGCCTCATGGCCTATCAGGTTCACATCCTTGGAGATTTGTGACACCAAGTGTTAATGGTTACAATGCCATTCACATACCGCTGTTACACTTCTTCACCTTTATGTGTCTCTACCGTTCAATGTATTTGACTCTTACAAGTAATACATCTCTCTCACCAACCAATCTAGTGCAAGTTAATGCACACCTTATCTTTGTCAGAAAAATCCGATTGCCTCTGACCAAGTCGCCCTGTAAGCCTGCATTGAGCCGTCCAGGCATTCAATTATTTTCCACAATCAGATCCTGATAACCATTCAAATATGAGGCATGCAGTTAATGCATTCACCACTCAAGACTTTGACCAATCAATTGATGATAACCTACCACATGCTGCCACTCAATTTGCCTATCACTTTGACTATCGATCCAACTCAGTCAGCCAAGCTCCGAGCTCACCTCTGCTATCTACCACGCAACGTCACCGAGACCAGACAACCATCACGGTATGGCGGTGAGCCCACGTCGACCATTCGGCCTCCAACTGTGCTACTGCTAAGCTCAGTCGACTTGGCCATGGTAATGCAGTGAGCCCACCTAAGCTCATTCATTGTCTTCATCGTGCTACCACCGAGCTCAATGGGCCACCCTATGGTGTGGCGGTAAGCCCGCCCGAGCTCCATCTCTGATCGCCCTACGCTACCGGGCCCCGACCGCTAGACACCCAGAGAAAAGTGGTGACCCCTAGCACAAACTACTAACGGTCAACCGCGCTACCACGGGGGCTGCCAAGCCACCCCATGGTAGGGTGGTGACCGCCAGGCAGACCACCAACGATCTTACCATGGCACTGTAGTGAGACATCTCACCGCCCATGGTATAGCAGTAATCGCATTCACCGACCGCTAGCCATCCACCGCAACCACCGCGATTTCCCCAAGCACCGTCCATGGTAAAGCGGTAACTATCACCAGCCTATCGCCCTTCAACCACCAGTAGCTACCACATTATCGCGCCACCGACGAGCAAATCTTGTGGTAAGATAGTAAGGCCTTGCTCCGCCAACACACCGCCAACCCCACTACCTCGCCTCCTCCGAGTAACCCCTCTGGTATGGCAGTAACCACCTCCTAGACTGTCGCCACTTAGCGCACCACTACCAAGCATAAATAAGACCACCGCGGTAGAGTGGTAAACCGCTCAACCGCGCCACCAAGTCAAACATGCAGCGGTATGGCAGTAAAGGCCCGAAACAAGAAGAAAATGACCAAGTCTTCAAGGGAAACTAGAATGTTGAGGCATCAATTTCCCAACAAAAGATGTCTGCAATTTTCTCCTTGGTAGGTATATACTCCAGTCTAAATTTTTTGGCACTTACTTTATCTCTCAAGAAGTGATATTTGATGGATATATGCTTTATCGTTGAATGCAACACTAGATTCCTAGAAATGTTTATGGCACTGGAATTGTCATAGAATATAGTAATAGGTTCTTAATACTCAATTCTGACATCTCTCAACATCTGCTTCATCCACAAGAATTGAGTACAACTATTTGCAACAACAATATATTCTACCTCAGTAGTAGATAAGGAAATGGAGTTCTTCTTTTTACTTAGGTAAGACACCAACTTCTTCCCTAAGAAGAATGCACCACCACTTGTACTTTTTCTATCATCCACATCTCCTTCCCAATCTACATCAGTGAAAGTGCTCAGGATAAGATCATCATCCTTAGGATACGAAAGACCAAAATCATCTGTCCCTTTCAGGTATCTGAAGATTCTTTTCACAATAGTCACATGAGACTCTTTGGGATCAGCTTGATATATAACAACCATGCATACATCATTCATTATATATGGCCTGGTCTAAGTCAAGTAAAGTAATCGACCAATCATTGAACTGTATCTTATTTGATTTTCTTTAGGAGAATCATCATTCTATGTAAATTTGCATCCGATTACCATAGGTTTGCCAATTGGATTTTAATCTTCCATACCAAATATTTTCAGTAACTCTTTCACATACTTAGACTGAGATATAAAAATTCCATCATCTAACTAAGTAATTTGTAGTCCTAAAAGGAATTTCAGCTCTCCTATCATTGGCATTTCAATTTCACTTTTCATTTCATTAAAAAACTTCATACACAAATCATCATCACCTTCAAAAATAATGTCATCAATAAAGACTTCAATGATCAATTCTTTATTCTGATCCAACTTGAAATACATATTGCTATTAGCAGTACCTTTATTGAATCCAAGCTTCAACAAGTATTTATCCAATCTAGCATACCAAGCTCTAGGAGCTTGCTTAAGTCCATATAGAGCTTTCTTCAATCGACATACCATGTTTTCTTTGTTAGTCAGTTTAAATCCATCTGGTTGCTCAACATAGACTTCCTCTTCTAACTCACCATTTAGGAATGTTGACTTTACATCCATTTGATAAAATTTGTAATTTTTGAAAGCAACATAAGAAAGAAATAATCTTACAACTTCAATTCTAGCAACATGGGCAAAAGTTTCTTCAAAATAAATACCTTCCATCTATGAGTACCCTTTGCAAACTAGTCTTGCTTTGTTTCTGACCACTTCACCTTGTTCATTCAACTTATTCTGAAACACCCATTTGGTTCCAATCACATTTTTGTTCTGAGGTCTAGGAACAAGATCCCATGTATCATTTTTCTCTATCTGCATTAGTTCTTCTTTCATGGCTTCCATCAATTATTCATCTTTGCATGCTTCATTGATATTTCTAGGCTTAGTTTTGGAAATTAAACAATAATCTTCTAAAATTATTCTTCTAGTTTGCACACCTTTTCTCTTATCTCCTATGATCTGACTGTCAAAATGATTTTTCCTTACATACTTGGGAGTTTTTGTATTTTCTCTGACTTCTTGTTCTTGTGTTCTTACTTCTGCACTTCTGCTAGTTCTGCTTCTTGATTCCCTTGGTTCACCGAAACAATTTGAAGTTGATTCCACATCTGAACATTATTTCCATTGTTAGTACTATCATGTGGATCATCTGAGTCATATCCACTACATCTGTATGGTATATCGATGTCTTCATCAACTTTGACATTTGCACTTTCAACCATTTTCTTCAACCTTTTATTAAAGCACCAATAAACTTTTCTCTTAGTAGAGTAACCTAGAAAGATTCCTTCATCACTTCTAGCATAAAACTTGCCTATATCATCATCTCTCTTGATGTAGCATTTGCTTCCAAAAATTTTGAAATATTTGACAGTAGGCTTATAACCAAACCATAGCTCAAAAGGGGTCTTACCAGAATTACTGTTGACATTTACCCGGTTAATGGTATACACAACAATACTTATAGCTTCTCTCTAATAGAAATTAGGAACATTTGCTTCCAACATCATGGTTCTAGTAGTGTCTAGAATGGTTCTATTCTTTCTTTCAACAACTCAATTCTTTTAAGGGGTCCGAGGAGGAGATAGTTGTCTTTGGATTCCATGCTCTTCACAGAAAGAATTGAATTCCCGGGAAGTGAGTTCACCACCTCTGTCCAACCTTAGGCATTTGATCTTTTGATCTGTCTCATTTTCTGCCATAGCTTTGAAGCTTTTGAAATTTTCTAATGCTTCATGTTTTTCTCTTAAGAAAGCAACCCATATCATTCTAGAGTAATCATGAATAAGCAACATAAATTACCTTTCACCTTGAAGAATTTTGATTCTAGATGGACCACATAAGTTAGTATGTATCAGATCCAATACTCCACTAGAGTTATACTATTTTCTATGGAAGGAATTTCTAGTCTGCTTTCCCATCTGACATTCCTTCCACATAGTGTTAGTAGGCTTTACTAACTTAGGAAGATCTCTATCTGCTTGAGTAGAGGTTATCTTGACAATGTTATCAAAGTTCACATGACACAACCTCCTATTCCATAACAAAATTACATCAACTTGAGCAATTAAAAAACTATCACTAGCAACACTCAAGTGAAAAATATTACCTCTTGTCTTTGTACTTGAAGCAATCATATTTCTAGAACTTTCCCTTATTCTACACTTACCATCCTTGAATTGAAGATTGTAACCCTTGTCTACCATCTTTCCAACACTCAACAAGTTATGCTTTAAACCTTCTACATAAAGAACATCATCAAAATTATGCTTACCACCAAAAGAAATAGTGCCTTTTCCATGAATCACACCAGAAGTGTTGTCTCCAAATCTTGCAACACCATCATCATAGTTTTCCAAGCTTACAAACTTGTTTTTGTCACTAGTCATATGATGTGAACACCCGCTATCAATTACCCACTCATCCTTTTCTTCAATTTTTTCTGCAAGAGCTTTCTCAACATTCACATTACTAGTAGATTTAGTGGACACTTGACCATTTTCTTTGATAGCAATGAATACCCATTCATCTTCATTTCCAATTTCTTTATCAGATTCATCATCAGTAACACCTTCTTCAGCATAAGAACATTTATTTTGAAATCTAGTCTTATTAGTTTTATACTTAGAGACTCTTTTAGGACACCTTGATGCAAAATGACCTATTTTACTACAAGAAAAACATTTGATAGGTAACTTTCCTTTGTACTTACCCTGAACTCTGGCTTCTCTTTTCACAATCAATGCTTCCAGTTCTTCTAATTCTTTTTCTTCATCTTTAATCTATTTCATCTCATCTTCATACTTGAATTTATTTTTGGAACTATCTCCTGGATCATATCTCTGCTTGTTTTTCCTGGATACAGTAGCCTAAAATGAAAATTCTGTCTTAGGAGTAAACTCACCAAATTCACTTAACTCAAAGGAAACAAGTTTTCCAATCAGCATGTCTCTTGTCATATTTGTCACTGTCCTGAGTTCATCAATAGCATGAGCTTTTTCTTTGTAGGAAGAAGGCACAAATCTAAGTATCTTAGCCACAATTTCTTCTTCATCTAAGATTCCACCAACACATCTGATGCTCATCACCATTTCATTTACCTTTTGAGAGAAAGAAAGGATGTTCTTGTCTTCACTCATCTTCATGTCCTCCCACTTGCCTTTTAGACTCTATAGTTTAGCAATTTTCACTGGTGGATCTCCTTCATACAGTGTTTCCAAATTTTTCTAGATCTCATGTGCAGTATTTAGACCCAACACATTTGACATCTCTGAATCGGTGAAAGCACTCAACAATTAATCAATAGCCTTGGTATTTGTTTCAACTTCTTTGACTTCATCAGCAATAGATGGACCATTATGAGGAATAGTATATGCATTCTTTGTAATCTTCCAGAAAGGCTCACCAATGCACTTCAAATGACATTCCATTATGATCTTCCATAGAGAGTAGTTTTCTCCATTGAATCTAGGACTCTCCCTTTTGTATGATGCTATCTCAGATCACCTCAAGCTGTTAAGATTTTCCTTCAAAGGAACCTGCTTTGATACCAATTGTTGGAAAAAAAAGAATAGACAACTGAGAGGGGGGTGAATCAATTGTTACCAAAATCAAACTTATTCAACATTAATCAAACTTTAATCTCAGATTTGATAATTAACTATGCAATCATAAATCAATAACACATCAGAGACACATGAACACCAAGATTTTATACATGGAAACCCTGTTAGGGGAAAAACCATGGTGGATGTTAGTCCACAAGATTATATCCTATTAAAAGTATAATGAAGAGTAAATAGGGAATGCACATGCATTTAGGCACACTGCCTAGAGCTCACTGCCTTACATACAATAATTAGATTAAATCCATCTGATGAGGATGAAATGAGAAATTAGCTTCTACAAAAGCTTGATGACAATTCCAATTAGGCACATACAAACTTCTACACACTCTAGTCAAACTCTTCCACACTCTACTCAATCTCTTTCACACTCTTCTCTACTCTTGAATGATTTGATCTTTATTCTCACATGCACTTCACATACACATACCAAGCATACACCAAAATGAGGAAAATAACTACTCTTATATATCCATGACATGAATTTACATCAACTACTCTATTGGCCATAAATAAAGAAAGAATTACAACTTTCGGCCTTAATACATAAATAAATCTTTATGTGGACCAACACAAGTTAGTCACAACATAGTGAGGACCCAAATAAACACCTTCGAGCATGCCAAACAATAAAGTATTAATCCATAGAGATCCGCAACATGCTATCACCATCATGTCGACCAAGAATATGAAAAACTTGAACACTCAAGGAGAAATATTCAATCACAAGCACTCTGATCAATGCAGATGCACTGAAATAATAGAGCATTATCTAGAAATCTTAATGATCAACTCAAAAACAAATTCCTTAAACAAATTTACCAAAATTGCAATCTCATCTTCCAGAAACACTTGCTACATTAACTGAATAACTATAGGAACACAAATATTCATAACTTTCTCAATTCTTGATGCGTACCACTGAAACTTTCAGACAACATATTAGATAGGCTCAACAACAAACCCTTTAATGGGTGACACCTGAAACTCAACTTACATAACTTTTCACCACTTGGATCTTCATAGCATCACAGACTGCCTGCAATATATTTATTATAATTTTCTCAATCTCCTCGACATATACAACCTTAAGCATCACCAATGCTAATAGTGTTGACATCAATGCCAACCACATATCAGCAATACAACCACAACATCCAACATTACATGTGTGTTCAAAATAACATTCAAACAAATATCACATATAGAAATGTACAACCACTGATTCAAAAGAACATCCATTCAAACAATAAATTCCCTGCCAAAAAACAAGAAAAAATCATCAAACTGTTAGATTACATTAAACATTTTTCCATATTAGTGCATGCATTCCTTGTTCTGGTGCATATACTACTTTTTCTAGTGCATTTGAGTCATTTTCCAGCACATATAGTTTCTGTTTTAGCACATCTAGGGATTTTTCTAGCGCATCCGGTCCCTATTATAACACATTTTCTCACACTTTTAGCGCATTTGACCTATAGAAAATCTAGTTGAAGTCTCCCTTAGGGGTATTCCAGTGCATCCCTTGCTATTTGTAGTGCATATTGTCTATTTTTTGGTGCATCTAAGTTATCTTTTAGTGCATATAACCCATCTTTTAGTGCATACATTCCCCACTCTGGCATATTTAGTCTTTGTTCTAGAACATACAGTCCATTATCCAATGCATATGAGTGGTAGTCTGGTGCATCTAGGCCATATTTTAGTGCATCCACACCTTGTTTTAGCACATCCAATTAATTCAAAAACCAGAGAGATAAATTCACTATCTATCCAAAATTTAAACTCACAAATCAGGATCCTCTTCAAAACATAATCATTCCTCAGATACCCCAGAGTCTTAAAATTATTGAAACTTGCATTTACAAGTGAAAACCATTTACCTAAGCTTTGATCAAACATCTAAAAGTACCTTATCATCACACCTATCTCTGATTAGTAGTTGAGTTTCACCATTAGGATTCATCATCCTTTATCAGGATTCATCATCCTTCATCCTGAAATAAATGTTGCATAATCATATTTAACTTAGTCCTTTTGGTACTCCCCAAACAATGATCAAAAACTTAGTAAATCTTCATCACTTATATGCCCATTGAAACAAGATCCCAATAGAAAAAACTTGAGGAAAAGGAAAGTGAAATTCAAAACACCATGGTTGAAGCTAAAGAAAATCCGTTTCATAGACTCCACACATCAGAATGTGATGAAATAGCTGAAGAAGACGTCCAACAAGCTCAACAAGATCCAAATTTCCACAAGTTCCTAGAAACTATTTTTGAAAAAGATGGGGAAAAATACCTTTTAATGTTGGCTAAACAAGGTGTCAAATTTTCAAATGATTTTGACATTACTCAATTGAAAAGAACACCCAAAAAGACTGAAAATAATCCGCCAAACACAGATCCACTAGTTTCCTTAACCAATCAAATGAAAAACCTGCAACAACAACTTCTTGACATGCAAAGAGGAACCACAAAAAGATACTTGATATAAAAAAACTACCCATATCCTTTTGATCCAACTGTCAACATGATACCCTTTCCTAAGCATTGTGAATTCCCAAAGTATGATAAGTATAATGGTAAATTAGATCCTATAGATCATGTAAGGGAATTTCAAACCATGATCCTTGAATTTCCACATGAAGAGACTTATTTGATGAGACTATTCCCATGAAGCTTGGGAAGACAATGTATGAAATTGTTTTCACAAGTTCCACTCGGAATAAGATCCTTTAAAGAATTGGTTAGTAAATTCATCACCCAATACTCCTATAATATCCAACATGAAATTACCATGAAATACCTTTGTAATACCAAACAGAAAAAGGGTGAATCATTTCTCATATTTTTGCAAAGATGGAGAAGATTGTTTGCAAGATATTCTCATCATATACCTGAAAAGGAGAAGATGGAAATATTCATCGACAATCTAAATGATGATATGAGTTATAGGCTAAAATTACAATGTCCACCTACCTTTGAGAAATTGATTGAAAATGGAATCAAGATGAAGAAGATTTGGTCAAGAGAGGAGTCTTGAAAATTTACAATGAAAAAAACTCAACAAACTCCTCTAATAATCATAATAACAATGATAGACCAATGTTTGGGCAAAGAAACAAGAATGATGGTCATAATGATGCTTTAGCTGAAACACAAAATGTAAAACCAATGTTTAACTTGACAACAACTACCACCAAGACCAATCAAAACAACAATCCAACCAGTAATCAAATAAATAACCAAAACACCAATCAAAGCAACAATCCAAACAATGCTAGATTCAAACCATTCCCATTTCAAAATTCCTCAAATCAAAGGAGGTTCACACCTTTGGGACAATCATATGAATCATCATTAAAGGAGCTTATTGAAGCTAAGGTTATAACATTACTCAAAGCAAGAGATTGGGAACCAAGAGAAAAACCTTCATGGTGGAATGATGCACATTGTTGTGATTTTCACAAAAACAAGGGACACAAGAAAAATGATTACATGCAACTAAATCATTTGGTGCAAGATCTTATTGATAGAAAAGAAATATTTGTAGGACCCCAAACAAATGCTGATCATGGAGTTTTTAAGAATCCTTTACCAAATTACGAAAAGAGGGAGTCCTCCTCATCAAAAACCAAAGGGAAAAATGTAAACTATGTTTATGATTCCACCATTCACCATATTGAAGTAGTTGAAGATCAAACCAAGGATATAGAAATCAAGGGTCAAAAAGACACTATTGCAACTGAGAAGCAATTTAGGGACATCACAATTAGGCATGAACAAAGCACTGTTACAACCGAAACTCATCTTCATGACATTAACACCACATCAAATCAAATCAATGACATCATACCATTAAATCTGATCATGAACTTTACTGCAAATGATAATCAGATAAATGTCATCAAAATAAAAGAAAAACAAGACCATCAACTAGTTAATGTAACCATGAGAGGGAAAGCCAAAGTGATATTGAAATGAGCTACATCTAAAAAACTACTTCCCCTGCAACTCAATACAAAATAGTCAATCAATTGCAGAAAATCCCAGCTCAAATATCCATATTGGAACTGCTAAAAATGTCTCCAGCTCACAAGGAGATTCTAGAACAAGCTCTCATAGCCACCACAATACCAAATAATCTAGAAGTTTGTCAGTTCCAGGCTATGGTGGGACACTTGATCTCACCTCATTACCTATCCTTCTCTAAACTTGATGACGTATCACTTACCCATCCACACAATTCTGCCCCCCAAATTGAGGTCCTAATTCACAAACACTGAGTCAAACATGTTCTAATAAATGGTGGAGCTGGCCTAAATATTTGTACTTTAAAACTTGTTTGTGCACTAGGATATTTTTAGAATGCCATTGATGCTAGAAGAAAAATCACTATAAAGGCCAATGATGATGAAGAGAGATCCTACCATGGATTGATTATGTTACCAACTCAAGTGGGGCCAATTGAGAAAGATATAATTTGCTAGGTGTTAGACAAGGAATTGAAATATAACATACTCTTGGGATGTCCTTGGATTCATGAAATGCAAGTAGTGCCGTCAATGTATCACCAATGCCTGAAATTTCCTTTCAATGGATAGGAAATTACCATTTCAGCTGATTCTAACAACCCTCAAAACTACAACATGCTCAAAGCAGTTCAAGATTCTTTTATACCCCATAAAAGAGAGGCTAACATTTCTAGTTCACCCGACAATGAAAGACAAATAAATTCTTCAAAAAAATGGGTTGAGAAAAAGGACCAATCAAAAGATAAAGGTATTAGTGGTTCTATGTCATCAAGTAATGAAAGTCAAGAAAATTCTCTATCAAATCAACTTGAGGAAAAGGTTAAGTCGGAAGAGAAAGACACTAGTGATGCTACTCCATCAAATCAAGAAAGCCAACTAAATTCCCTATCAAACCAGTTTAAAAAGATCCAATTAAGAGACAAAGGCATGGGGGAATATTCATTTGAGCAATCATTGTGCCTTTCACAGTTACTACCTTCTCCAAAATCCCATGAACAACCATCAACATCAAGATAAACATCTTCACAACCAATCACACTCTTTGACGGTAGATTTATAAAAGAAATCACTCAAGCTGATGAATCTAAAGATAAGGAAATTTTAAAATTGTTGTACAAAGACAAAGAACAATCACAAGCATCAACTTCCAATGTCCAAACAAAAAAATATGGTAAAGGGAAAACAATATTAGAGAAGATGGGGTATGAAGGACAAGGACCTATCAAAAAAAGAAAACAAGGCATTGTAGAACCAATCTAGCCTATCACACTCCATGCAAAAGACAAGACAAGTCTAGTTTATAAAGGAGAAATAAAGGAAGACACAAAAGAGAAGGTTGTTGAGTGAATCCTATAATTGCAAGATAGTTCAAAAAATGATTCAAATGAATATGAGTGGGATTCATTGTTTGAGGAGTCTTGTCAAGATAGGGAAGTTGATGTAGTACAAAGGTATATGCCCATATAGATGGAGGGACAAAGCTCGAGTTCTATACCTCTTGAATTTGAATCACAACATATTGATGGCTCAAGTGAGGATGAATAGACATCAAGCAAGATAGAAAATTCAAACAAGAGCAACATCATATACCTCAACATTGCTATCAAAAACCTTGATGATGTTGCTATCCTAACACTTACCACCTTTTATTCAAACCAATCTGATGATTCTTTACCATTAGTACATCCCAAACTCATTGACTGGGAGCAAACCAAGTCTCTTGACGTCCCTATCTTTGAAAATGATGATGCCCTTATTAACTTCCTTTGCTCTGATAATCCCAAAACATATTCCACCATCGAATGTCATAATAGAGCCTCAAGCTAGGAGGGTGCCAAATCTCCCAGCTGCAAAATAAAAAATATGAAAAATAGATCTAATGGTGAAAACCATTTAATAACAGTATTAGATCAAGAAAAAGTAAAAATAAAGAGTGCACCTAACGGTGAAAACCTCTCTGAGGTATTGAAAGATGGGAGATTTGAAACTCTTCATGAAAACTATCATGAAATATCATCCATGTTGGTTGAACCTACACAGTCCATCAATTTTGGTACGTCAGAAACAATAAATACCCTACATCTAGCAACATCCCTGATAGATCAGGAAAATCCAAGCTTCGTAAAATTATTTGAAGAGAGACAAGTCAATTTTTCTTGGTCCTACATCGACATACTAGGTATAGATCTAGACTTGATAATGCATCACTTATCTCTACCACCTGGTGTGAAACCTGTCAAACAGAAACTCAGGAAAATGCATCCACATATCGCTTTGCTGGTAAAAGTAGAATTGAAGAAATTGTTAGATGTCGGATTCATTAGATCAATTGATTATGTTGAGTGGATTTCTAACCATGTACCATTTTCTAAACCAAATGGAAGCATTAGGATATGTACTAATTTTAGAGACCTCAACAAAGCATTCCCAAAGGATGATTTTCCTTTGCCTAACATTGACATCATTGTGGACTTGACAGTGGGACATGCCATGTTATCACTCATGGATGGATTCTCAAGATACAATCAGATAAAAATAGCACTAGAAGATCAAGATAAAACAACACTCACATGTCCCTGGGGTACCTTCTACTGGAATGTCATTCCTTTTGGTTTGAAAAACACAGGATCAACATATCAATTAGCAATGACCACCATCTTCCATGACATGATGCATACCTTTATGGAAGATTATGTAGATGACCTTTTGGAAAAATAATTCACCAGAGAGGGACACCTGGAAATCTTAGAAAAAGTCTTCACTCGATTGGAAAAATTTAATGTAAGATTAAACCCAAAGAGATGTGTGTTTGGTGTGACATCAACAAAACTATTGGGGTACATAGTGTAAGAAAAAGGCATCAAAGCAAATCCTGGTAAAATCAAAGCTATTATGGAAATGCCACCACCAAAGAACATCATCCAACTAAAATATTTACAAGGACGTTTCCAATCTATCAAGAGGTTCATTGTACAACTAGCAGATAAAACACATCCATTTAATCATTTGCTACACAAAAATTCTTCCTTCAAATGGGACAAAAAATGTGAAGCAAATTTCAATCAACTAAAACAATATCTAATGTATGCTCCCATATTGGTGCCACCTACAGAAGGAAAACCTTTTTTACTCTACATAGAAACAACTAAAGTATCATTGGGTACTCTATTAGCATAAGAAGATTCTACAGGAAAATAAAGGGCTATTTATTATATCAACAAAACAATGAATGACTATGAAATCAACTACACCTTCATCAAAAAAGCTTGTCTAGTGGTAGTATTTGCTACTCAACAGCTACGAAATTACATGTTAACTCATACAATCAAAATCATAGCTAAAATTGATCCATTAAGTATTTACTTAGTAAAGCTGCCCTAACAAGAAGACTAGCCAAGTGGATAATGATTTTGAGGGAATTTGACATCTAATATGTAGACTGAAGAGCCATCAAGGGTTAGGTGATAGCCAATCAGCTAGCTAAAGCACCACTACAAGATGATCATCCAATGAGCATTGGATTTCCAGATGTAGATGTCCTTACCATATCATCTCAACAATGGATGTTATATTTTGATGGGTCTTACACAAAACAAAGATCAGGTGTTGGAATCTTGTTTTTCACAACTCAAGGAAATACCATCTTGAAATATTATAGGCTCATGTTTCCTTGCATGAATAACATGGCTGAATATGAAGCACTCATCATTGGGATCAAGGTGGCAGTCGAATGGAAGATCACAAAATTGCAATTCTATGGAGATTCACAACTAGTCATAAACTAGTGAACGATGATTATCAGACAAAGGATAACAAGTTAATGCCATATAAGAGAATGGTGGATGATTTCAAAAATTATTTTGTTGAAACTAAATTTGAACATATCCCAAGAGAGGATAACAAAGCTGTTGATGCAATGGAAACAATCGCTTCTCTCTTGTAGATACTCGAAAAACAAAACCATTATGAGTTCATGGTGGAACAAGTGATTAACCTTGCCTATGACAACCTTGAATCCCAAGTCATTTTCCATCTAGTTGATGTTGAGTCCTTGATTTATGGGAAGATATATGCCTATTTAAGAGATAACACCCTTCCACCAGATCTATCCTGAAACCAAACATGTAACTTTATCTGCCAAGCTGCCCAACATACCCTGATAGCGGATGTACTTTATCGATGAGGTCTTGATGGTACTTTCCTTCGTTGTCTAGAATGTAAAAAATTTGAAATAGCCTTACATGAAGTTCATGATGGTATATGTGGAACTCATTCAAGTGGACTAACCCTCGCTAAGAAATTCCTATGTTTGGGGTATTATTGGTTGAGAATTGAGGAGTCTTTTCAATTTGTCAAGAAGTGCAAAAAATGTCAAATTCATGGAAACCTGATACATGCACCAGCCCAAGAGTTACAACCATTTGCATCAACATGGCCTTTCTATTAGTGGGGAATGTATCTTGTAGGAAAAATTCATCCACCTTCGTCAAATGGACATAAATTCATCATCACAGCTACAAAGTATTTTACAAAGTGGATTGAAGTTGTTCCGCTAACCACAATCACTGGAAAATAGATTGCATCCTTCATCCTAAACTACATCATCTGTCAGTATGGAATACCTCATTCATTATCACTGATAACGACCGACCTTTCAAAAACTAGGACACCCAAGAACTTTGTGAAAGGTTTCATATCCAACATCGGTTTTCTACACCATACTATCCTCAAGGAAATGGCTAGGAAGAGGCCTCAAACAAAACCATCCTGAAGATCTTAAAGAAAACTGTCAATGATGTTGGATGTGATTGGCACATTCAATTAAATCTTGCTTTATGGGCATATCGTACTAATATCCACACCTCAACAAAAGCTACAGCTTATGCTCTCGTCTATGGATCAGAGGCCATTTTACCTATTGAGGTTGAGATACCATCACTTCATGTGTCACTAAAGGGGATCATTTTAGATGAAGATTATTGAGTGTCTAGGTTACAACAGTTAGAACTATTGGATGAGCATCGTTAGCAAGCTGTGGATCACCTAAAATCCTATCAATAGAGGATGTCCAGAAGTTACAATCACAGAGTTAAATCCAGAACATTTCAAGTTGGTGACTTGGTCTTGAAAGAAAATCCCCATAATCAACAAGATAGAGAGAAGAAAGAAAAATTTGAACTGAATTGGCTAGGACCCTTCATCATTGTGTTAGTCTTTGGATTAAGAGCATATTAGCTATCCATTCTTGAAGGGGATTTATTTGATGAGCCTATCAACACTCTGAATCTCAAGAATTTCTACGCCTAAATCATCCAGTGCAAGTTAAAAGTCCTGAAGAAATGGTTACCCTTATGAAAACCTGGCAAATAGGTGTCTTGGTGACAACAAAAAAAGTAAAAAAGGTCAAAAATACAAAAAAATAAGAAAAAGAGAAAAATACAAAAACAAGTGAAAAATAAAAAAAAGTCAAAAAAATCATAAAATCTGAAAAAGTGCAATAAAAAAAAATAGTGAAAACCTGGCAATAGGCACTATTTGTGATAGATCAACTTCTACATCTATTTAAGCATGTCTCAACAGTTTGCGTTTTCTATCATTCTACCTATCATTGAAAGGAATCTCATGTACATATCCTAGCATCACGGTCGTATCTCACCCTAGCTTGGGGGAAAAAATCCTAAACTCACTGGGGGAAAACAAGCCATAGTACAACATCATCACAAACACAAAGATCAAAGTGAAACAACTCAACATTGAAAATACATCAATCTTTCAAAAATCAAACAACCATCCATATCAAACAACTAAAATCAATCAAACCAAAGTAAATCTAATGGATGATGTTATTTTGAATCATGGCTTTAACATGCATGATCAACGGTTGAAATTTGATTTTTGTTATCATTTCTGTGGAGCAACTCGGTGATGTCCTGAACTAGAGGAACTAGGAATGAGAATGATATTTTCTTTAATTGTTGTTTGTGAGTTAATCATTACTATTGTGAAAATTTTCATGGGACATGCTCTACAAAGTATCATTGATGACATACCTAATTTTCATGAGAAAACATTTAACTCTTGTCTATTTACGCAAGAAATGCTCAAGTCATCTTGGTCTCATTATACCTAGATGCTTGTGTTATCTTGCACTATAAAAAATCAACAAAAGCTGTATGAATGCAGGACTTAGGTCATCATGGTATAATTATACCATGGATGTTTGTACTAGCTTTCAACATAATAAAAGGATCAATGATGATACAAAGCACAAAAAATTAGTTAACAAAATGACAACATTGCATTTTAGATTTGCATGGTAGATTAGATTGCATCCATATTAGTTTTGCATCTGTATTTTGGGATTTTCCAATGCTGGATCAATTTTCAAATGATGTCATCTCTATCATTAATGGATTGAGTATACTTGACATAACCAAAAACATATCATTTCTATATAGTTGCATAATCATTTTGCATATCATACATACATTATAATGCATTAAAAATATCATTCATCCATTCACGCATTCATCATACCTTTGCATTAGAAAATACAACAAAATAGAACATTTGTAGAGGTCATTCATTATCATAAAATCATTCATCCATCCATCCATACATTTATCACTATCCATATGTGCATTTATCATACATTTGCACTTGCACAAATCCAAAATCATAAACCATCCATGTGCGCATTTATCATACATCTGCATTTGAAAATCCAAAAAAAAAAACACAATCATACACATTTGCATTTATCATAAATTTACATCACAAAAAATCCAAAAACAAAGCACTATCATAATCCATACATTAGGTAATGTATTCACATTTTATAAAATAAATCATTTCCCATTTTTCATCCATACATTGCATCATATATTTGCATTCGAAAATACAAAAAATAACAATTGAAATTACATGATCATTTGCATATTATACATCCATACATTACATTATACCATTTCATTACATTTCATCACATTGCATCACATTTAATTTCCATCATAACATCCATCTGATATGTCATATAAAAATTGCATCCATACATAACCATATATAATCATAGCGTAATCATATAAAACATCACATCACATATAACACATAAAGGTAAAATGCATCCATCATAGACTGTTATAATAATAAAAACATCATATAAACACATATAGATCGCTAATCATTGCTACATATCATATAAATAATCATGTCAAGTGTACAAGGATATCCAGATATGTGAAGAGATATAACATCAATAAGATGGAAGAAATCATAATGTCTCAACTAAATCACTATATACATCAATGTCTCAAAATACATCAAAGGCAAACATTAGAGCTATGAGGTGCTCCCCCTAGATGATGTCGGCCTCTCTGAGCCTCTTGCTAAACCACCTGATGTACTTGCACCTGATGGACCTGTATCTAGGTCCCTACCTGGTGGATCTCTGTGTGGTGGCTTTGTCACACCCATGCTAGTAGTTCGAGAGTGGCTGCGTCTTGATCACGACTACACATAGCTAACCCTCTACTCTACGGGCACTGCCTCATGATATCTCAACCTATAATACTTTTCCTCTTGCGTAGTATGATGAACCTCCCTAAGATAGCTGGTTGTAGTGGTCCCCTCAGCCACTCTCTGCAATCTATGAGGTAAGGCCACTACCTACTCACCCTGCTATCTAGCGGCATCCCTCTCAACCATCAAAGTAGTAACTTGTGCCTATCCCTATAGATTCCCTTTTTCTTGTGCTAATAAGGCCTAAAAACATGCTAGTTGACCCTACAATGTACGAACCTACACCTATAAAGAAACTATCTGTGTTTGTTACTGTTGCAAGATTAACCCAATCTGCACACATTGTTGTATTATGACCACTAGAGATCTCCTCCTCTAAGGCACCATGAAGTCTCTCACATCAAATGATACACTGCCACCACCTCTGCCATCACCATATTTTCCTCCACCATCATCTCTACTACAATCTCCACCATCCCCATCTCCATCTCTATCTCCATCACCACTGCTCTCTCCCTCCTCCTCCTCCTCCTCATCTCCCCCAACTCTCCTCCGCCTGGGTGCACGTGGTGGTGCCATCTCATCATCATCCAATAGTGGGATGGGCTCATCTAGGCTCGATATCTATAGAAAGGGATGGGTAAAGAAATATTGAGCATAGCCCTTTGAATAGGAAACCTCTATAATCTCAAGGCGATACTCCCAAATCACCGGCTGTAATCCATAGTACTCATGATAGGAAACATCGTAAGATAACATAGGTCCCTAGTTTGGTATATCCTGTCATCGCCAAGCATAATGAGCCACTCCCTGGGGCATGCCCTGTACCCTACCATATTGTTGATGTACTCTCCCCAAAAGGAATCTGTCAATGATAAAGCGTGTCCTCTCGATTAGATATATGGATATGCATACGTAAGGCATCTCTATGTCATCCCATGGCCACTACTCATAGCCCATGTAGGGTCTCCATATAATAATATCTAGATAATCCAATAATCTCCTCCAATACTCTAGTTTTCTTAGCTTATGCTGGACAACTGGACCTATGTATCCATGAATGTATGGCCTGCCATCCAGTCGCTGTCTCTCTGCAACTGGTCTCATGATAGCTATGTGCTCCCACACCCATATCTGTAATAATGTGACTCCAACTAACAAATTGGAGGCTCTAAGGTAGACAACCCGGTGAAGATCATGGTACAAATGAGTGAGCATGAAGGATCCCCATGCATATTGAGTCTGCTATGTGATCAGTCTCTCTAGTGTCTGGCCCCATCCAACTGAGAGTCCCTTCGACCTACAATCGGGACATAAGAATCCACCATGAACCCAACAAGCACACATGGAAATGTGGCATAGGAATCAACCATATCCCGCCATGGGATCTCATAACCATAAATTTGATCATCCTCAAAGACTCTCCTCAAGGCATTGGTCCCTCCCTACTCAGTGACATCATACACAACTAAATCACCAACAATTGGAATATGCAGAATCCACTAGACGTCCTCTGGCATCATGGTCATCTCACTAGTGGGTAGGTGAAAGGTGTTGTGGTCACTGTGCCACCTCTCTACCAAAGCTGTCAAGAATCCCCAGTTATCCTAACCTGGGGCATATCTAGTAACAAATTCAACCCACACCATCGAATCACATTTAGATCAACCTGATCTAAATGTGGTATGAAATCCCAATTCCTCGGGAAATGCTCCCATGACATCAGGATTGATGAAGGCTCCTATCATCATAACATATCAAAAATCAACAATCAATCAATCAAACATTAGTCAACCTATCAATCTAATCAGCTCTGATGAGATTTTGATTATATCTTGCAAGTGTCTATCATTGATCCTCACCTATCATGAGGTCAATCAATATCCATCTACCATTGATTATCACCTATCATGAGGTTAATCATCATCATCCTATCATTGAATCTCACCTATCATGTGATCAATCATCACCTAATCTATCAACATCATCAAACAACATCAAATTGAAGGTTGATACAATAAAAAATCA
This sequence comes from Sequoiadendron giganteum, assembly GCA_007115665.2. Classification (NCBI taxonomy): domain Eukaryota; kingdom Viridiplantae; phylum Streptophyta; class Pinopsida; order Cupressales; family Cupressaceae; genus Sequoiadendron; species Sequoiadendron giganteum. The sequence continues at coordinate 240,698,078 of CM021105.1, read as the reverse complement.
TCAAAATTAGGGAGTTTTATGAAAAATTCATCAATCTGGCATGGATGCGCTAAAACAGTCTATCTATGCACCAAAAAAATGGATGCGCCAGAGAAATTTACTGATGCACTACAATAGGGCTTCAATGTGCCAAAACCATGAATGCACCAGATAATTTCATCAATGTGCCATTTCAGTGCTTCTATGCACCAAATCATCCTATGCGCTAAAATTTCAACTGAATGCGCTAAATCTTACCCTAAATGTGTTACATCACTATACGCACTACTACAGTGACCGAATTTGCTATTTCATGCAATCTATGCACTAAAAGTCTTGATGCGCTACAACATTAACCCTATGCTCTAAAAATCTGGATGCGCTATTATAGTCTACCTATGTGCTACTTCGGCGACCTAATGTGCTAAAACGTAAAAAGCAGTTTTGAAACATGAAAAATTGAGGGAAAAATGAAATGCACAAATCACGAGGAGGTTTTTTGAGGTATGTACCAGAGGTCTATATGCTGCTAGGCGGTTGTGATGTCACACGTGCTCGAATTGATGAGTCTGAATTGAAATCACCATCTTGCTCCAAGTTGCTCAAAATCACTCACTCTCTCAAATTTTAAAATTGCAAATGCACAAATGATTTCCTTTTCACCTCTTTTTACCTTTTAAAGGGTGATTAAGAGGGAATTTAGTGGGGATTTTATGGGATTGATTTATTTTATTTTTCAAATGGGGCTTAATTAATCAATTCATCAAAGTTGGTAGGTTTTATATCATTTTTTGGAAGATAAATCGTTGAAACAAATTGAAAATTTCAAAATCATCACAAAATCATCAATTTTTTTGAAAAATCCAAAAAATGCTAAAAATTCAAAAAAATCACCAATTTATCTCTCGAGGGGGTATATATCCATTATCACTCGAAATCACTGCCTAGGGAATCAAATTTTTTTTTGGCACATCAATTTTTTTTTCTTTGAAGCAAATACGTAAACAAATCACTTTGAAGAGGGGAAAAATGTATACACCTAAAATAGGTCAAGATAATCGATTAATTAAATACAAGGTATTTAATTAATAAACCCTCTTAATTGGTCTACTTATAAATAAATTGAAATTCTTAAATATTCACTTTCTTAAAATTCTTTCTGAAATCATTTTCTTAATGATTTAGTTAAATAAATAAATCTAACTAATTTGTTTTATTTGATTAATTCCCTTTCATTAAATTTGAATTTCTAAATTCTTAAAATTCTTTCTGAAATCATTTTCTTCATGATTTAGTTAAATAAACAAATCTAACTAATTTGTTTTATTTGATTAATTCCCTTTCATTAAATTTTAATTTCTAAATTCAATTTTGTCACATTTCTACATAATTTTCTAACCTCCTTCCACCTCATCATCCACCTCATCAAGTGTCTCATGAATTTAAATATCTCTAATTTTTAAATGGAATTATCCTCAACAAATTTTAAAAAACTTTGGACACTTGGCTTATCCATCTCATTTATTCTCTTCAACACTTGGAAAAGTGTTCTAATAAAGGGAACACTCTCCAAGATTCCCTCTAACTTCTTCATCCTCCACCATTCATCTTTCCAGCTGAAATCTTGATCGTTGAATCTCACCACATCACAATATGCCTTGGAAATCCTATAAATGCAACATTATTCTCCAACATTTGATATCCCATCTTTGAGAAAAATTTCTCTGTAGAAATTACATTGAAGCACTTAGAGCATTTAGAGTTTAAAGCATTTAGCATTTAGAATTAGGGCATCATATTAAATTAGAATCATGGCTTAGTTTATTAGCTGCATTTTCATTATCATAATAGTTTCTTTACAGTAATTTTATCACAACATTTACATCAAATCATATAGCTTATCAGATAATGTAAGGATTAGGATTATTGCATCTTTCAACATTCCATTCCTTAGGTTGCCATTCGAACAGTCATAGTGCAAGCAAAATCTGAGAGCCAACATGAATTAATGAATCCTTGAAGATAGGAAAGAATGGAACGATTTTAAGGAATAGTGTTATTAGTTTATCTGTTATTTTGATTTCCCTAATATAATACATTTCATTGAGTGTGTTATTTTATTACTTATTCACATTTTACAATCACATGGTTACCATCATGAAAAGGGTATTATAACTTCCGTTTCTCAATGATTTTTTATGATTCAATGCTTTAGAGATATATTGCAAGGTAGTCTCACATTGAAAGGAACTTGTGAGAAGTGAAAAAGGTAGTGAGATGATTGTTTGATCTCCAATAAGTATCAGTCTACATTCATGTAAAGGGTATGATATTCACCAAAGAAGATTTTAGACTATTTGAGTCACAAAACCCTACATAGGGTTTGGTTGCTGCATGTTGTTTGAAATAGAAAAATACAAATGAGAACCAACCATCTTGTATTTGGACCATATAGGAACCAACTAATATAAATAATATGAAGAAGATTGGAAGGAGATATTACTTCATAAGCCAAAAAAGCAGAACCTGAGGACAGTTGCATCAAACTGTCTAAGAGAAAAGAGTAGTTCATACATAGATAGTGATAAGAGGGAACAAGCTTAACACTTCATAGATAAAAATGGGCATAGAAAGGGTTCAGAGAGTTTTTCTTTATATTTTTATAAGTATTGTTAGGGTTCTTTCATCATCTCCAAGTTATTCCTTCATTTGTCATTTGAGAGGGTAACTCCATAAAGGTTTTTTCAAAGTTGAAGAAGTAATATATTGTCGTATATCCATCATGAAAAAGAGAAAGATACATTTAGTAAATGGAAAATTCATTGCTAACATAGGAAAATATTTCAAAAGTTGTATTCACAGTGAATAACATCTCTATCATACTCTCCTAAACCTACCAATATTATTGAAAGCCTCTACCAAGATTTAGAATACTTAAAATTTAGACCTCAAACCCTAAGTGACAATGCTAGTAAGTGTGAAAAATAGGTGTAAAGTAAAGGACTAGACAAGAAGGTAGAGTTTCATGAGCTCATAATAGGTCTTTGGAGATGAACAAGAGGCATGTGATATGAAGAGTCACAAAAGAAAAAGCAATATCAAGTGACAGTCCTAAAGGTAAGTTTGGGAGGACAATTACAAGATCTTATTCCATGAGGTTTCTTTCCAAACCTTGAACCATGGAAGGTATGCGAAAAATAAAAATACGACATTGAATAGATTTTTCTTGAGCTAGAGTAGTCAAAGAGACTTTATTCATTCAAAATTTTGAGAGGCTAAATCTACACCAAGACCCTATGTTATCATAAGGACTATCAAATATAGTGTGGGAGAGAAATATTAAAATTATCATATGTCTATCATGATGATAAAATTCTGAGAGCTTAGGATAACTAAGAATATTTTATTAGGAATTATTTGAAGGATTGAATGATTGTATGATAGTCAGTCACTTTTATTCTTTATAAAAACTTGTACATCAATATTGATCAAGCATTAAAGGGTAATATGACAATGATAGGGAAGGCCACTATATAGTGCTAAAATTTCCTTAAGGAAATGATAAAGGTAGCCGAATTACAATTTGCCATGAATAAGAAAGGCATTGCCTCGAGTTTGGTAAATATTAAGATAATGAAAAAACTTAATTAAAGACTTGAAGAGAAGATGGTAAAGGGGAAGTCCACATTCCATGGACATATAAGATGACAGTTCACAAAGTCATGCAAGATTCTAAAAATGGAATCCATGAGGATGTCGAATACAAAAGGGAAAGAGGTCTTCATACATGAGAGGGTTTGGGATAACAAAAGAAATGATAGATACAAGGTAGTGAATTTTGTTGGATGTTTTGGTTGTGTTGCTGATATGTGGTTGCCATTGATGTCAACACTATTAGCATTGATGATTCTGAAGGCTATATATGTTGAGGATATTGAGAAAATTAGAATAAATATGTTGCAGGTAGTCTATGAAGCTATGTTGATTAGAATGGTGAAATTTTTTTTAAGTTGGTAATTAGAAGTCACGCATCAAAGGGTTTGTTACTGAGCCTATCTATTATGTTTTCTGGAAGTTTTAGTGGTATGCATCAAGATTGGAGAGAGTTATGAGTTTATGAGTTCCTACAGTTATTCTATTACTGTAGTAGGTGTTTCTGGAAGAAGAGAATGCAATTTTGGTAAATTGAGTTGTTGCGTATGCTCCTATGATATTCAGTAATGTTTCTAGATCATGCTCTATCATTTTGGTATGTCCACATTGATCGCTGTGCTCGTGATCAAAGATTTTTTCCTTTGTGTGTTCAAGTTTTCATGTTCTTGGCTGACATGATGGTGGTAGCATGTTGCAGATCCTTATGGATTAATTTCCTATTGTTTGGCATGTTTGAGGATGTTGATTTAGGTCTTCATTATGTTGTGCCTGACTTAGGTTGGTGCGCATTGAGATTTGTTCATGAATTGGGTTGATAGTTTGTAATTCATCTATTCTTTATTTGTGGCCGACAAATTTGCTTATGTAAATTCATGTAGTGGATATATAAGAGCAATTGTTTCTTCATTTTGGAGCGTGCGAGGTATGCTTGGTGAATGTATGCAAAGTGTATGTGTGAATAAAGATCAGATCATTCGATTTTAAGGTAGAGTGTGAAGAAGATTGAGCGAAGTGTGAAGAAGTGTTTATGTGCCTAACTAGAACTGTCATCAGGATTTTGTAGAAGCTAATTTCTCAGTTCAACCTCATCAGATGGATTTAATCTGATTGTTTTATTTAAGAAAACGAGCCTTCCCTTTGAGCAGTGAGCTCTAGGCAATGTGCTTGAATGCATGTGCATTCCCTATTCATTTTTCATTATACTTATAACAGGGTATAATCTTGTGGACTAACATCCACCGTGGTTTTTTCCCTAATAGGGTTTCCACATATAAAATATTGGTGTTCATGTGTTTTTGATGTATTATTGATTCATTCTTTCACTATTAATTATTAGATCTGAAATTAAAGGTTGATAAAGGTTAAATAAGTTTAAATTTTGTAACAATTGATTCAGCCCCCCCCTTAGTTGTTTATCCTTGTTTTTCCAACAATTGGTATCAGAGAAGGTTCCTCTAAAGAAGGTTAATATCTTGAGGTGATCCGAGATGGCATCATACAAGAAGGATAGTCCTAGGTTCGATGGTACAAATTACTCTCTATGGAAGGTTAGAATGGAGTGTAATTTGAAGTGCATTGGTGAACCCTTCTGGAAGATTACAAAGAACATATATAATATTCCTCAGAATGATCCCACTACTTCTGATGAGATCAAAGAAGTTGAAACTAATATCAGGGCTATAGAAGCATTGCTGAGTTCTTTGATAGATTCAGAGATGAAAAATTTGATAGGTCTGAAGACAACACATGAGATCTGGAAGAAATCAGAGAGAACTTGAAGATGAGTGAAGATGAAAACATTTATGCTTTCATGTAGAAGGTAAATGAACTAGTGATGGGTATTAGATGTGCCAGTGGAGTCATGGATGAAGATGAGATTGTGGCTAAAGTGCTCAGATCAGTGCCTACTTCCTACAAAACGAAAGCTCATGCTATTGAAGAGCTCAGGACAATAACAAATGTGACAAGAGATATGTCAATTGGTAAACTAGTTGCCTTTGAGTTGAGTGAATTTGGTGAGTCTACTCCTAAGACAAAATCTGCATTCAAAGCGACTGTATTTGGAATAAGCCAATAAAGATATGATCCAAGAGAAAGTTCTAGAAAGACATTCAAGTATGAATATGAGATGAAAAAAATTGAAAATGAAGAAAGAGAGCTATAAGAGCTCGAAGCATTGATTGTGAAAAGAGAATCTAGAGGACATGGTAAGTACAAAGGAAAGCTACCTATTAAATGTTTCTCTTGTAGTAAGATAGGTCATTTTGCATCAAGGTGTCCTGAAAGAGTTTCTAAGTATAAACCTGAAAAGTCTAGATTTCAAAAGAAATGTTATTATGCTGAAGAAGGTGTTACTGATGATGAATCTGATAAAGAAACTGGAAATGAAGATGGATGGGTATTCATTACTATCAAGGAAAATGGTACGGTGTCCACTGAATCTGCTAACAAGCAGAATATTGAGAAAGCTCTTGCAGTTAGAATTGATGAAAAGGATGAGTGGGTGATTGACAGTGGATGCTCACATCATATGACTGGTGACAAAAGCAAGTTTCTAAGCTTTGGAGAAGTATGACGATGGTGTTGTAAGATTTGGAGATACCAATGCTGGTGTGATTTGTGGTAGAGACACTATTTCTCTTGGTGGTAAATACAATACTGATGATGTCCTTTATGTTGAAGGATTGAAGCATAATTTTTTGAGTGTTGGACAAATGTTAGACAAGGGATACAATCTTCAGTTCAAAGAAGGTAAGTGCAAGATATTGGGAAGTTCTGGAAATGTAATTACTTTAGGTACAAAGACAAGAGGTAATATTTTTCACCTAAGTGCTGCTAGTGAAAGTTGTTTAATTGCTCAAGTTGATGTAAGCTGGTTATGGAATAGGAGGTTGTGTCATGTGAATTTTGATAACATTGTCAAAGTAAGCTCCACTCAATTAGTTAGAGATCTACCTAAGTTAGTGATGCCTACTAACACTATATGTAAGGAATGCCAGATGGGAAAGCAAACAAGAATTTTTTTCAGAGCAAACAACATCATTCAAACGAATTACTGGAATTGGTACATACTGATCTATGTGGTCCATCCAGAATCATAAGTCTACAAGGAGAAAGATACTTTATGTTGCTTATTGATGATTACTCTAGGATGATATGGGTTGATTTCTTGAGAGAAAAACATGAAGCACTAGAAAAGTTTAAATGTTTCAAGGCTTTGGCAGAAAATGAGACAGGTTTGAAGGTCAAATGCTTAAGATCAGATAGAGGTGGTGAATTCACTTCTCGAGAGTTCAATTCATTTTGTGAAGAGCATGGAATCAAAAGATAGTTATCTGCTCCTCAGACCCCTCAATAGAACTGAGTTGTTGAAAGGAAGAACAAAACAACTCTAGATGTTACTAGAACGATGATGTTGGAAGGTAATGTTCCTCATATCTACTGGAGAGAAGCTGTAAGAATTGTTGTATCCACTATCAACTGGGTAAATGTTAATGGTAATTCTGATAAGACTCCTTTTGAGCCGTGGTTTGGTTATAAGCCTATTGTTAAATATTTTAAAATCTTTGGAAGTAGATGTTATATCAAGAGAGGTGAAGATATTGGCAAGTTTGATGCTATAAGTGATGAAGGAATCTTTCTAGGTTACTCTACTAAGAGAAAAGCTTACTGGTGCTACAATAGAAGATTGAAGAAAATGGTTGAAAGTGCAAATGTCAGAGTTGATGAAGACACTTTTAGATCATCTAGATACTGTGGATATGACTCAGATGATCAACAAGATAGTATAGATAATGGAAGAATGCACAGACACAAAATAAAGTTCAAATTATGGTGAATCAAGAGAATAATGAAGGAGAGGCTAGTGAAAGTGCATAAGAGAGTACAAAAGAACCAAAAGTTAGAGAGAATCCCAAAGTCCCAAGGTATGTAAAGATAAATCACTCTAAGAATCAGATTATAGGAGATAAGAACAAAGGTGTGCAGACTAGAAGGAGAATTATAAAAGAGTATTGCCAGATTTCCAAGACTGAGCCTAACAATGCCAATGATGCATGTAAAGATGAGTATTGGATGGAAGCAATGAAGGAAGAACTGATGCAGATAGAGAAAAATGATACATGGATTCTTGTTTCTAGACTTCATGATAAAAATGTGATTGGAACCAAAAGAATCTTTTAGAATAAGCTGAATGAACAAGGTGAAGTGGTCAGAAATAAAGCAAGATTGGTATGTAAAGGATACTCATAGATGGAAGGTATCGATTTTGAAGAAAACTTTGCTCCTGTTGCTAGAATTGAAGCTATAAAGTTATTTATTGCCTATGCTACTTTCAAGAATTACGAAGTCTATCAAATGGATGTGAAGTCAACATTATTGAATGGTGAATTAGAAGAATTTTATATTGAGCAACCGGAGGGATTTCAATTGACTGATGAAAAATACATGGTTTACCGATTGAAGAAAGCACTGTATGGACTCAAACAATCCCCTAGAGCCTGGTATGCTAGATTGGATAAATACTTATTGAAGCTTGGATTCAATAAAGGTACCACTGGCAACAATTTGTATTTCAAGATGGATCAGGAAAGAGAGTTGACTATTTAAGTTTTTGTTGATGACATCATTTTTGAAGGTAATGATGATTTATGCATGGAGTTTGCTGATGAAATGAAAAGTGAGTTTGAGATGTAAATGATTGGAGAGATGAAATTCTTTTTATGATTGCAAATTACTTAGTTAGAGGATGAAATCTTCATATCTTAGTCCAAATATGTAAGAGAGTTATTGAAAAAGTTTGGGATGGAAGAATCAAAGCCTGTAGGCATACCCATGGTAACCAGATGCAAGTTAACACAAAATGATTATTCTCCTAAGGCTAATAAAACAAGGTATAGGTCAATGATTGGTGGATTACTCTATTTGACTCAGACTAGACCAAACATTATGAATGTTGTATGTATGGTTGCTAGATATCAAGTTGATCCAAAGGAATCACATGTGACTTAAAGAGAATTTTTAGATATTTGAAAGGAACAATTGATTTTGGTATTTGGTATCCTAAGGATGATGATCTTACTTTGAATGCCTTTACAGATGTAGATTGGGCAAGAGATGTGGATGACAGGAAAATTACAAGTGGTGGTGCATTATTCTTAGGGAAGAAGTTGGTGTCTTGGCTAAGTAAAAAGAAGAATTGCATTTCCTTATCTACTACTGAGGCAAAATATATTGCTGCTACAAACAATTGCACTCAAGTATTATGGATGAAACAAATGCTGAGAGATATTAGAATTGAGTATAATGATCTTATTGCTATATTTTGTGATAATTTAAGTGCCATAAACATTTCCAAGAATCCGATGTTACATTCAAAGACAAAACATATATATATCAAGTATCACTTTTTGAGGGACAAAGTGAGTGATAAAGAAGTTAGATTAGAATATGTGCCCACTAAGGAGAAAATTGCAGATATATTTACTGAACCATTGCCTAAGGATACTTTTGAGTATCTCAAAGGCAAGTTAGGGTGATTTACCCTTCTAATCTAAACTAAGAGGTAAGTCTTTGCATCAATCCATGCACTCATAGTCATATCTTGTTTCAGATTGATGTTGTGGTGGCTGCTACTCAGGGGGAGTAGTCAGATGATTCATATGATATGTGGTTCAGAGCTTGTGTACCTTTGCCATTGATGTCAAAGGGGGAGAAGTGTAATGTGAAAAACCTTATAAAATCTAAGGGGGAGAAGTGTAGAACAAAGGGTGAGAAGAGCACTATGTGAAGAGTTAATTGTTTTGATGGTATTTTTCACATCATGTGTTGCCATCAATGCCAAAGGGGGAGATTTTTGGATGTTGTGGTTTTGTTGCTGATATGTAGTTTTCATTGATGTAAACACTATTAGCATTGATGATTCTGAAGGCTATATATGTCGAGGATATTAAGAAAATTACAATAAATATGTTGCAGGCAATTTGTGAAGTTGTGTTGATCAGAATGGTGGAAAGTTCTGTAAATTGGTAATCAGAAGTTATGCATCAAAGGGTTTGTTGCTGTGCCTATCTAGTATATTGTTCAAAATTTTCAGTGGTATGCATCAAGATTGGAGAGAGTTATGAGTTTCTGAGTTCTTACAATTATTCTGTTACTGTAGTAGGTGTTTTTAGAAGAAGAGAATGCAATTCTGGTAAATTGAGTTATTGCGTATGCTCCTATGATGTTTAGTGATGTTTTTAGATCATGCTCTATCATTGTGGTACATTCACGTTGATCGGTGTGCTCGTGATTAAAGATTTTTTTCCTTTGTGTGTTCAAGTTTTCATGTTCTTGGCCAACATGATGGTGGTAGCGTGTTGTAGATCCTTATGGATTAATTTCTTATTGTTTGGTGTGTTCAAGGATGTTGATTTAGGTCTTCATTATGTTTTTCCTGACTTAGGTTGGTGTGCTTTGAGATTTGTTCATGAATTGGGCCGACAGTTTGTAATTCATCTATTCTTTATTTGTGGCCAACAAAGTTGTTGATGTAAATTCATGTAGCAGATATATAAGAGCATCTGTTTCTTTATTTTGGAGTGTGCCAGGTATTCTCGGTGAATGTATGCAAAGTGTATGTGCGAATAAAGATTAGACCATTCGATTTTAGGGAAAAGTGTGAAGAATATTGAGTGAAGTGTGAAGAAGTGTTTCTATGCCTAATTGGAACTGTCAACAGGATTTTGTAGAAGCTAATTTCTCAGTTCAACCTCATCAGATGGATTTAATCTGATTTTTTTATGTAAGGAAGTGAGCCTTCCCTTTGAGCAGTGAGCTCTAGGCAATGTGCTTGAATGCATGTGCATTCCCTATTCACTTTTCATTATACTTCTAATAGAGTATAATATTGTGGACTAACATCCATCATGGTTTTTCCCCTAATAGGGTTTCCATGTATAAAATCTTGGTGTTCATGTGTTTTTGATGTGTTATTGATTCATGCTTTCACTGTTAATTATCAGATCTGAGATTAAAGGTTGATAAAGGTTAAATAAGTTTAAATTCTATAACAACTAATTCACCCCCCCTCTCAATTTTTTATCCTTGTTTTGCTGACAACTTCATCTCGAAGGGTAGTCCAATGATAAAGAGAATAGTTAAGAATAATATTTTCAAAGGACTATCATAATGAAATGAATAAGAAACATGGTAGTCATCTTGAAATGTAGAAGATAGTGAAGTCAACAGTACATTAAAGGGGAAAAGTCATGAATGCAAGTTTTAGCCCTAAGGTATCTATAGATAGAGCCATATAAGATGACATACCTTAGATAAGAGTTAAGACAAAGGATAGAAAGAGAGATCTAATGACACATTAAGGTTGTTAGAAACACAATGGGATTCCATTAAAGAAGACAACCACTAGGAATAAAATATAAACATATCAATAAGTGATAGTGGTATAACTTTTAAAATAGAGGAAAAATATCATGATACAAGGACAGTCCAAGAAAAGACATTGATCTTTAAGCCATGAACATGAGGAGGAAATAGAAGGATAAATGGAAAATCCTTACTATGAGAAGGACAAACATAATGGGAGGGTATCAAATTGATTATCAAATGAAAGATATGAATATATTATTCACAATGCAAATAAGGAAAATCATAGGTGACGATGAAAAGTTTTAGTTATGTCAATGGTAAATAGTTTAAATGACACTTCATGGTTAATATTGAAAAACTAAATGACAATCTCAGTCTCAAGAGATAAAATTCTAAGGAAATAAAGACAAGTTATCCATGAAAGATGGATAATAATATGAATAAATGATAGAGTGTAGGGACATGGAAATTTTACGAGCCACCATGACAGTGAGGTAGCAATGAATAAAGGACAAAGGTTTACAAGAAAGTAATTTTATGGAAAGTCATCCTTGCATGATGACAATCCTACCTATGAAAAGACCATTTTGTATGGACATAAATGAAGCTTAAAAGGATAGTCATAGGTCAAATGAGCAAGGGTGATGATAATAGCATACCCGTGAAGAATAATGTAAGAAGATGAGATGATGGAAACATGTTGCACAGATAGCTGTCATTGCACCAAAAGATCAACCTATTAATGACCAATACAACCACCAGAGTTAATGAATCCATAGGAGATGGTTAAGCCAATGTCACACACCCAAGCACTATGTTGCACAACACAAGGAGACCAAGGGAACACACTTTGCAATAATCCCCCCAATGCAAGCAAGGGGTTCAAACCCGTGACCTAGGCTCTAATACCAATTATTGCATAGGCATTTATTGTTGCACCAAAAGATTGAATTTTTAATGCTCGATACAACTACTAGAGTTAATGAATCCATGAGAGGTAGTTAAGCCATGTCACAAACCCAAGCACTACATTGCACATCACAAGGAGACCAAGGGTACACACCTTGCAACAAAACATTGTCTATGAACTTATCAATTGATGGAGTAAATAACAAAGGGTAGATTACAAAGTTGCAGACCTTGGAAAACATGGCAATCATCAAGCAAGTGGAGCCCATAGAAGATGGTTAAATACACAAAAAGATAATAATGAGGGTGTTGATCATACAAAATTTCAGGAGGGATTAAATGAAGTTTTAAAGGAATACATTAGTTAACTGACTAAAGGCTTCTCCTACGCCATCCTAAAGGACCTAGTCATCTTCAAGTAACTAGTCATCTTCAAGTAACCCTCTCACATACCTTAATATTGTGTAGGGGAATTCATAATTTAAGGCTAAAAGGTTTAGTTTAGAGGTACTTACAATTAATTTTAGGCCTGATAAGGGGCATGTATGGTTAGGAATTGAGTTGAGTGAGATTTGAAGGCATATGCAAGCAGTTAGGGGCATTTTTGAGCCCTAAAAAGAAGGATTTTTCACTTTGCACTCCCAAGAACCCCAAATTCATGGAAAATGATTAAAGGAAATTATCACAATCAACTTTGAAAGTCTTAGTGAGGTTCAATCATCATGATCAGTTGGAGAAAATTTCAAGGAGCATGCAAGGGGGATGAAGTGAAGAAGTGAAAGTCAACTCACCTCTACCAAGTTTTGCATGATTTGCAAGCATTTCAAGAGGGACTTTCACACCCAAGTGCCCAATTCAAGCATGGAGACTCAACATTTTATTTGAATACAAGTTCAATTACCAAAGAGGTGGCTTTTAATCAAAACCAATCACCCAAGATGGTTCTGAGTATAGTTCTTTCAAATCTCTTTTTTCTATAAGCAAGAAAAAGTAGATTGTAACTTAGTTTGAGAGATATTCAATATAGAAAAATAATTTTATGTAATTTTTGAAGTATGTTTAGACTTGTATAAATGGAAAACTTCTATTTTCTCAATAAAACAATATTTTTCCTTCCCAAATTAAGGTGTTGAGTTTTATTCCAAATGATTTGATCTAATTTATTTGATTTTTCAATATCAAAGCCTCGAATCATGTCTCATTTGAAAAAAGGTTATACAAAAATACACAAAACTCATATAGGTCATAGGTTGCGTGAATAATTTTAGCTATTGTAGTTGTGAAAACACTTAGTTTTCCTTCAAAAAATGTGAAATATAACCTTCCTATGAACATTGTTGTATGAGATTGTTAAAAACTAAGTTGTGCATAGAGTAAAACCATTTCGTGAGAGAATTGTGAATTGAAATAATATGTATAGGACTTATCAATTTTGGTACATCACCTCCTAGGATTAATACTTTTAGTTTTAGTTATTCTATACCTTTTTCCTTGAAAACATAATAGTATATATGAGGTTTATCAATAGAACCAACCCTCTATGGAGGTTCATCTTCATTATAAGCCACCCACAACTTGAAGATGATCCCATGTTTCACAGGATAACTAAGTTTCACACTTAGCCAAGGCGAAATATTAGTGATAATAATTCTTTAATGCTTTCAAAAAGTTTTAACTTGTTGGAAACGTCTTCAGTTATAGTCGTCTTCTTGAAAGATCTTGAGTCTTGATATGATTTTGAAACTTTTATCTCCACTAAATTTTATTTATAGTTTGAAATAAGACCTAGTAGTCCTCTTCCTATATTTTTGGGAGAGTCAAAAATTGCTTTTAGTTTGTTTTTAGTTTAAGAATAATAGGACTCTCAAAGATCATGTATATATATAGGATCTTGTGAGAGGTTGATAATAGATATTATGTATTAAGTAAATTTAAATATAAGTATTGTTGATCAAATACTCTGCTCTTACCTTTGTATGTTCAAACTACAATAAATAAGGGTACAATATTTTCCATGAATATTTGAGTTAAGATTTAAAGAAGGATATATAGAATTACAACAACTCAAGCAAGGGCCACTTGAGGTACTACAATACTCCATGTAGGTTATATTATTTATTATAGTAGGTGAATTGCTAATTTGTATTTCTTAGTTACAATTAAATAGAATTTTTATTACAAGTTGCAACATAGTGACTTGTTAAGTTATTGTCTTCATAAGAGTAGTTACCTAGAGTAGTTATTATAGTTACTCACAACTATTGTAATTTATCTAAATTTATTTCTAGATAGAGTTATTTTAGTCAAGTTATTTTCAATTATAATAATTCTATTATTTTTCTATACATAATTGATTAGGATGGTTTAGGATTCTCAACTACACATATAGTGCCAACATCATCTCAAGATTATGATTCCTTGGTTGACAATTTAAATTAAGCACCTCTAGGAAAATGAATTGCTTAATAAAGGATCTATTGGTTTGTTAAGTTGTATGTATGCATTGTCTACATTAATTTATTGAATATAGAAGGATCTCTATAGTTTCCTTGCTAAAACTATAAAAAGTTTTCCTAGTACAAACAACTCATCCAATATGGTGTTTATCAGGCTCATATTAGATTAATCTACATTAGTACATATAGAAGATGAAAGAATAAGGCCAACTAAATCTAATTCATGCTTCCATTGATCTAGGGTTTTGACTTGACCTTGATTTTGTTGTCAAGTTTCACCATGTAGGCAAAAATTCCTTCAAGTATCAACATCATACCATTAGTTTCCTTTATTTTTATAGGATCCTCAAGATTAAATTTGGCACATCTCAAAAATTTCCTTATTGTCACAACCTTAGGCATCCATTTATTTGTTATTTATTTGAGTTTTCCTTTATCTTCTTTGTGCTTGGTAGAAGCTGATTTCAAATCTGAATAAGCCTTAAATGTATCATCATCTTTGCTTATTATATTGGATAGCCTATAATCAATTAAATATATCACTAATTTACCAATTATTTGCATCTTATCCTCTTTTATTCCCTTCATTTTCTCATTTAATTCCTTTATCTATGTAAAAAAATCTTTTGTATTTGATGGGAAAGGTTCTACTAAGCTTGATGGAGTAGAAAATATTACAATTGGTACACTTGTAAATGCTAGTTGCAAAGACCTCAACTGATTCAATTATACAACTACTTTCATATATTGGTCTTGCAACTTATCAAAATCAACCTATAAATTCTTAGTTGTGGCTTCATTGAATAAGGTTGTATTAATTTCCAATGACGTGGCTTGGGGAGCAGGAGTATCTACAATTCTCTTGATTAGAAAATCCTCTTTCAGTTCATGGATGCTATTGACCACTCTTGGCTTATTTATGTTTAGAGCGATAAGACATATTTCTAAGGTATCAAACTTAGGGTTAAACCCTAACCCTAAGAAGTCTTGCTCTTCAATAGAAAATACCTCTTGATAATGTCTCCTTATTGTGTCTAAATCAAGTTCAGTGGTGATATCCCAATAAAAAAGTAGCAATAAATCACTATCCTACACCAAATTTCTTCCTTCCTCAGGAGTCATTTTTCTTGCATCGAAGTCCACTTCATGCAACATTTTCTCAAAAATTCATCCCAATTTGAGGGATCAACCTTATATTTAGCTTCATTGACCTTCCTTTGGTATTCATCTCTTTTTATTCTTATGAAAAAATATTTGAAATCCTAGGTCTTGATGAAATCATTATCTTCCATGGATTGTTGAAAAGCCAGGGCTCTAATATCATTTGTGTCATCAATAGAATACTTCATATTTCCATCCATTCTATTGCTAGGAATGATAGTCCAATCAAAATTCTTGAAGGTAAAGATATTGGTTGCATAACTTATTTATTTACAATTTTTTTCGTAATATCTTCAAGTTCAATTTTCTTTCCTCCACCCTCTAGGTCAATGACCTTCTATCTCTTTTTAGGTTTCTCCTCAAGAGTAACAATAACTTGAGATTTATCCTGAGCCTTAGATTCACTTTTTTCTCTGACATAGGGTTTCATTTGAATACTATAATCTCTTACATATGTTGGCCTATCTTAAACTATTGGGTCTTTACCAATCAATGTCTATGTAGTAGCAATCATCTTTTGAATCCTTAGGATTGGATCCTACTCATTTGAAAAGACACCAAAGTAGTTAGGGTTCATCTTCATTCTCTACTCTTCTCCCCTAATGACACCTACCCACTTTCTTCTTTCCTCAATCACCTCCTCAATTGTAAGGAAATTCCTTGTCACATCCTCCTCGTACAAAACCTTATGCACAAATGTAGGTATTCTTATGTTAGTTTTGTCATGATGTATAAGACCCTCATGATCAAAGATCATTGTGCCCTCAAGTATCATTCTATAAGACTGCAAGATTGGGTATATTTGCTCCAATCCATCCTTATTGGTTGCCAAAAATTCAAAAAAATTAAGGGAATTTGGGAAAAAAGAACCCTTCTTCTATCCTCTTAAATGAGATTTTTTCAACTCATTTAGTTTCCAAATAACCTTAATATATGCCAATATTTTTGGAATAGATTTTGGTAAAATGTGACGGATAACCATACACCCATATATCTTGAAATAAGTGGTGATGGTATGTAGGAACCAATCACCCAAATTATTTACAATTCCTAAATTAGGAGTCCTCTTTGTAGGCCTCAAGAAATCCAATATCTCTTTTAGTATCCTGACTTGGTCTTCTCCAAAGAAATTTAATAGTCTTCTTGTGTCACCAAAAAGTGTAGCCTTTGACACTTTTTCACTCATTTGGGCCTTTTCCCTTGGATTTTGGCCTTGTTTTCCCTTGATTTAGTCTTGAATGCTTGCAAATCAACAACAATCTAAGGGTGTTTTACAAAGGTGTTGTGAAGTGTTGTAATACATCTTCCCACTTTTCTAAGACCCTTTTAACACAATTCACCTAAATAACCCCTTTTTACCCCTTGAGCCAAAGTGTTGTAAAGTGTTGTAATGTATTTTCACACTTTCCTAGGCTTGTCATCAATAAATTAACACTTTTTAATGTTAAATTGGTCCCTTAATGTAATTTTAGGCCCGACTTAAGTGTATTTTGGGAGGAAAGTCTAATAAACATCATTTAACACCTTTTTATTCTCGGCCACCACTTGAATTTGTCCAAGTGGACTAGGTCACCACCTTGGGTGACCTAGTCCCTTTAGGCATAAAATTCAAAATTAAAACAAAAACCTATCGGGAATTTTCCTCCAAAGCCCTAAGGTCGGCCTATTATGTGATATTTTTGGGAAATTAGGGCATATCTTGTATAAATAAGGGTTTTCACCTTCATTTCACCCCCTAAGATCATTTTTCATCTTCACAAGCACTCTTGCACTCAAGCTTCCCAAGCAAGCACTCAAGCACAAGGAATATCAAGCAACCTCCATTGGATCTGGTTCTTGCATGTTGCAGACTTCAACAACAAAGGATTTGGTGAGTGTTTGTACTTATTTTACTATTAAATCATCTCTTCCTTTAACCTTATCTCATTTGGGTTTGATTACCATCAATGGGGTTTGACTAAGGAAAACCTCTAATCTCTAACCCTCACATTTTATTTGTCTTTGCATGTGTTTTGTAGGTTGTATGTAGATTTGACAAGGTTTAAGGTGTTGGAAAAGGGTACCATCATTCCATTCAAGTCAAATCAAGTCATCAAACCCTAGGTGGAGCAAATGGACAACTTGCAGGTCATTTTTTGAAGATTCAGACACATGCATCTATAGAAAAAGAAAGTGCAAGTGGGGACCCACAAAATTAGGCTTTGAATCTCTTGAAATTACTAGGAGGACTTGAAACCGACTCTAATAGATTTTCCCGACAGAAGGAATAGGTTGCCCATTTTGGTGTAAGTGTCCCAGTATAGATTTCCAATAGATTTTAGAGCATTCTATAGCTCCTATTCTTCCACTCTCCATTTCCAGGTGCACAATCTCTACATTTTCCAATTTCCTTTCAGATTGCATACATTTAGGTCATTTAGTTTAGCTTGCACATAGTTTTACATTTTCTTTCATTTACATTTCATAGTTAGTTTCATTTCATTTCTAGCTTTAGCTACACTCCTCACACACAACACAACCTTACTCAACCCATACCCTTTGAATGCAATCACCAAAAAAACAATATAACTAGGTGAAAGAGTGTCATTTTTCCTAAACCAGGCTCCTAGGTGAAAAACCTAAGAACCTATTTGGGGGAATCCTCTTTCCCTTTCAGCATATGCATTCTTTTTGGTGGTTCACTTCTCACAAACCATTCTTCAAAAACCACATAGATTGAGTTCTCACAATGCTTATCCTTGATATAGGTCTAGTATTGGACTGGGAAGGACATTATTTTCACCAACTTCTTTGAGTTGTAAAATTTTGTCATAATCCCCTTCCAGTATGCAAAATAATGTGGCACAATAGAGAATACCACTTGAATTCAAACTTCTGCTCATTGGCCTTGATATCCACCACTTTTTTATGAATTTTCTCTATAATAAATGTTGCATAATAAAATTCATTGTTTACCATGGGGTCTTTGATATGTACTACCATAAACATTAAGTGAACATTCATTTATAACTTAGCATCCTCACCCATCACTTGATACAAAATATGATAATTCTTGATGAAATAATCCTCAATATTTTTAAGACTAAAAGGATCCTTCTCATTTTGTGCAATCTTGATAGGCCTTTTATTTAATCCCTTCTCTCTATGTCTATGGATAGGCATTGCTCTATATGCAACCTTATGCATTTCATACTTATCCTTAAAGGAATCAAAGTTGATCATTTTTCTAGATGGGTTTAGAACAAACACATTGGAGATGAAATCCATTGAAAAACTAATAATTTTTGCACCATTTCCCACCAACACCTTCCTAGTATGTGCATCATACATTTTGGCCACAACTCCTATGAAATCTATTGGCAATTATTATCATTGATGTCAACACTGATGGTTGTGTTGTCATTGATGTCAACTCTAATGGTTGTGATTGATGTTATCACTAAGGAGATTATTGATAGTTATAATTGATGTCAGAACTAGAGTAATATTTTGTTAGTCCTTGACATTGGTTGTCTTTGTTATATTCAATTTGGGCTAACATTGGCTGGATGTCATGCCTTATCAAAGAAGAGAAGAGTTGAATAAGTTCATGATTGTATGTCATGCCTTATCCAAGAAGAATTGAAGAAGTTCATGGTTGGATGCCATGCCTTATCAAAGAAGTATTATTGTTAATGTTCATATAATGCATTATTAATGTCAATAGAGTTGTTTTCATAATGATTCAGATGAGGATTAGAAGCACTAAGATGAAGATTAGAAGCATGAGTAATGTTGGAGAGATGTTTCTAAAGGTATACAATTTGTATCATGCTCTCTCCTAATGTTTATGATAATATATGTGTTGTTGAAAGGAAGTTCCGGCCTCTGCAAGTTGTTCAAATGTTTCTAGTTTAGGAAGAAACATTGAATTTTTTCTGAGAGAATGCTCCACATTCCTTTGCTGTTGCAGTTCTAGTCTTGTAGTTTGGTATTCGATTTTAGTGCTCTATGTATGTTGCACTCCTATCTTTTCAAGTCACTTGTGTTGCCGAGGGGGTTCTTGTGAATTACAGAAGGTTGGCAATATTGCTAGTTATCTGGGATGGTTTGGGAAATGATCCACATTTAGGTATTTGCTCCTATGTCTTGGTGAATGTGCTCACACCTGTGCAATGTCTTAGTTCAAATCTCATGCATTGAAGTGGTCCGCAAGTTGTTCTACAAATGTTACATTATTTGGTTATGTATTATGTGTTTCCTGAATAGAATTTTTGTACCTATTTGGTATGTGGTGGCTATTGATGGCATGCTAGTATGAAAGAAGTGTATGGAAGTGATTTTATATGTTCAAGGAACATCATTGTGTGATCTGAATGTTGCTAATTTTTCGCTTTGGTTTTGTATTGTGTCTTGAGTTGGCTTTCTAGGCTATTTATAGATATCTGGTTGACAAAGATTATTCCTTTGCTTGGGTCATGTGCTTGGGGGGTTGCACCAACAATAGAAGATGTGTCATGATAGATTTGGGTCCTGACTTATCTTATTTAGGACCACATCAAGTAAATTCATTTGAAAGAGTATTTATGGGCTGACTAATTATGTGCTTCATTGTCTCATCCACACGTTTCCTTGATGTTGAATTAGGTTGATGTGTGATTGCATGTAAATAATTTTAGATCACATTGAAATAAGTGTTAAGATTATTTTTGGTCCTCTTTATCCTTGAGATAGGACCACATTATGATTTGGTGGATGACTAGTTGAATTCATTGTTTATTCTCTTCCTAGCTGACCTAATTGAAGAATTAAAGTGTTACAATAGATATAAATGTAAGATCATTTCAAATGCAACATGTAGGAGAAGTGTACAAGTATGAAAAAGTGTGTGAGTTATATTGAATATCCAATAGAGATAGTGCTAAATATTGTGAAAGGAAAGATCAATTGAGCTTGAATGCCTTAGCTCATAGAGAGTTGTGTTGGAAATCTTTGTAATTCTCTTATAAATATTTTGTATCTTGTTGTGAGATAGTGAATCTCATCAGCTCCTCTATATCTTGCTCATGTATTTGGTTTGTACTTTAGTGCTACAAGTCCTTTTTGTATCTTTGTTTAAGGTACTGAGCCTTATTTAGCAATGAGCCTTATATTGTGAGTCAACTCTCACTATGGTTTTTTCCTCATTGGGTTTTCCATATAAATATAGTGTCTCCTTATGCATGTGTGTGTTCTTCTTTCTCTTTTTTGCTGATTTGATTAATAATATATCTTTCACTGGTAAATTTTGTTGAAGGTGTTAAAGATTCAAATTGTATATTCTTCTCTACTTAAAGTTCTACTTTATTTGCTAGAGGATTTTGAGTTTTGTTGAAAGTTTCAAGTTTTGGAAGGGGTTTAGTCTTGTGTAGATTGATTCACCCCCCCCTTAGTCTCCAAAAGTGTTCAAAAAAATTAACATCAACAAAAAAAACTAGCACCATGAGATTTTCCAAATCTAGATACCAGGCATTTAGAAGAGGAAAACGGGCCTACCTCTTCCTATACCAATGTTCAAATAATGACCAACTAGGTACTGGTATATCTACATCTCTACATCCTTTGGCACTGCTAAGTAATCTATCAATTATTCCTCTCAAGCCACACATATTTACAATCCTCTTTAATGACCTAGGGAATTTCATAAGCAAATCCTCATCAAAATATCATTTTGAGGTAGATGATTGACCATTTGAATGGCTCATTTTACATAAAAGTAGAGGTTAAGGTTTTCTTCATAGCTATGGTTTTAAAATTCTCCTCAATTCCACCTTTTCTTCACATATTTTCAAATTATATAAGAATACATGAGATCAAAGATAAAAATTATAGAATTTAAACAAATTTGAGCATAGAGAGCCACTTGATTCCCTAGTTTTGTTGAAAACATCATAGAGAGAAAAATTCACCTAAATTTTTTGGATACAAATACAAGTAAAGGTTGACATGATGAAGATGTAGCATTTATTCATCCCAATGACCTATAATTTGATCATTAACAGTTACTTCCATCATTACTTCTTATGTGCTTAAGAAAAGTGATTGCAACTATCCATTCTAAGAGTTTGAATGTAGATCGTTGATTTTAGCAAGTGGCATAACACGATCAATGACTCTAATTGGTTTGACCAAATTTGAAAAATCCTTCATTTGCATTGAAAAATTAGAGCCAATATTAACACTTTCCACCCTAGCATACAATAGGCTCCACATGTCAACATTTACAATCTTGCAATCATAATAAGGTTCCATTTTTTGACACTATAGGCTTGTGCTAAGCCTTTCCTTGCTTGAATGACTATGGTGGGCCCATGAAACATGGCATTAAAATGAAGTAGCATAATTTCGAGTCATCTCTAACAAAAATTCTCTGTGCTAGCATGCAACCAATTGGAAGCTGCTATGTCGAACCATTCACACAATTGGTCTTACAAATAATTGGGGTCCACTAGACAGATGGCAACATTTCACAACATGGATTTGACAAAGCACTAGTCTTTGGATTTTGCATGCATGTACAATATCACCAAGTGTCATCCTTGTGTTAGCCTCACAACAAACTATTTACTTAGGAAAAATTAAACTTGGAAAAAATAAGTTGGTAGGTAAGGAATGGGTTCGGTAATGAATGTTGTAAAAGGGCTTAAAGTTATAACTTAACACTAACAATTGGGTATAGCAAGTCACAGAAAAAATATAACATAAAGGAGACCAAAAGATTAAGGTATCTGATAGGGTTTTAGGGATTTTATTCTTAGAAAAGTTTTTATAGGGATATTCAAGTTCAAAAGACCTAAAAATAGCAAGGTGCTACCATAAAGTAGGTCAACTATGCAAGTAAAAAAAATTGTAACTAATTAAAAAAAATATAGAACTTATAAGAAAAAATTGAAAACAAGAGAATAAAGAGAAAAAATTGAGGAACATGCTATTCAAATTTGGGATCAAATTGAGTGATTAGGGGTGTGTACTCTCTAGATTGAAAATCAAGGTTTTTGGAATCTCAAAACATGTACATGTGTGTTCTAGTCTATAGGTGTTTCTCTATCAGAATCAGCTTCAGAAATTCATTTTCTAGTGAATAATTTATCTTTCCCTAATTTGGTGAATAAGCTTGTAGGATTAATTTTGATGTTAGGTATTCAATATCCTCCAAATTAAATTTCAATTTGCAACCTGCAAGAAAAAGAGGAGGGAAAGGGTTGTGATGTATAGGGTCTTGCCTAATTCAAACCTTGTTTTGGTGTTTTCACCTCCACAATGACTATGATGATTAAAGATATCAAGTTTCCATAATCCATCAAGATTATATGAATAAGATTTTTGGATTCAATTGTGTAGATTTTTTTTGTCATCAACATTTCGAATCACACTACATGATCCATCATTAGGATGAAAGAGATTAGTGATTTTTTTAATGGCTAATATTCACTAATTGGCTAATAGTTGAAATTTGGGAATCCAAAATTGGCTAATAGTTCAAGCTACAACGTGACTTGAATTGCCACATTTTTATTAAATTTTATTAGAGTCTTATTTAAATCACCAAATAATTTATTTTATTAGAAAATCTAACTCAAGAATTCACCACAATATTTGATATATGATTAGATCATATTCACCTAAATTTGATAAATTATAGTAGAAATCTATATTAATTTGCCAATAGTGTATCATAATTATTAGTTACTTTAGTACCATATTTCTAATCTTTAGTTTCCACCACTGATTTATAATATAATCTAATGGCCCTTGTTGTATTCCACAAGGTAAATGTGCCCATGATCTATAATGCTCATGGGGCCCACAATTTTGGGTCTCATGGGAATTATAGATTGTGGGTAAATTTTACCTTACAGAGTACAATGAGGGTCATTAGATCAATGATCTCAAAGCAATTTTGAGCCCCATGAGAATTACAGATCATGGGTGCATTTTACCTTGTATAATACAATGAGGGACATTATATTATATTTTAAAACAATAGTGGAAAGTAAATATATAGTCTACCCCTTCAACCCATTGATAATTTTTACCCTTAGGCCCCTACTTTTCCATGAGAATTATTTTTAGATTGGATAGATTTGCCATCATAATTAATGTATTTTCATATTATTTTTCAAGACTCACCAAAATTTTCTACAAAATTTTAGTGATGTAAACAAATCGCCAATAAAATTAATATTTTTTTTTAAAAAAAGGAAAGCTTCGCCAATAGAAATTAATATTTTTTCCTAAAAACATGAAACATTCGCCAAGATTTTCTATCTTATTTTGAGGGGGATTTCTTAAAGTTATCATCGAAAGAGAGCTGAAGGAGAAAATGAATTGTTGTAGACCAAGATTAGCTAAAAATAGAGAGATAAAGGAGAGAAGGAAGGAGGCACATGGTTCAAGGATAAGGATGATCTTGAACCATGTGCCCCCTTCCTCCTCTCCTCTATCTCTCTCTTTTTAGCTGATCTTGGTCTGCAACAATTCATTTTCTCCTTCAAATATCTTTCATCTAATGATGGATCATGTAGTGTGATTTGAAACGTTGATGACAAAAAAATTACTACACAATTGAATCCAAAAATATTATTCATGACTATGATGATGTTGGATAAAGAGTTCTTACCCTAGGTGGGGCAAAGTAAAATGGATAAAAATAAATGATAAATCACTATGCTGCAACTTTCCATTCAAATCTATATTCCTTAATGGACTAAAGTACTAAAGTAATGATGCACATCTCATATAAGGAAAACTTGATAGTTGATTGAAGATCCTATAAGTGTTAGTAATCAAAATATAATGAACATAAAACATGAAAAAATCTTACTTGTGATTTGACATGAACTTGATGATGCATTGAAAACATATTCTTCATTGATGAAACTATTGTAAAAATATTGTTTATTCTACTCTTGAATTTCCTTTTAGAATGCTCAATTGATATTCAAACTGCTTAGATTTCCTAGGAGTTCAAATGGTGAACAAGACTTGTATTTATATGCATTTCTTGATTTCTCGTAATAATTATTTTGAAAGGTTGATAATTGAATTTAAATTTGAAAACATATTAATGCTAATAATAAAATATTAAAATTTGGGCCAAAATAGGATGGTCAAGGGTGAGGGTGCCCTAAACCAAACCTATTTTGTATTTTTGATGCTCATTAAATAATTAATTAATTTAATTCCTAAAATTATCTTGATTTTCTGAAATCGATAATAAAATATGTAGATAATAAGCATAATTAGGTCAAAACACATAAGGGAGAGCCAAATATAGAGTGAAATTGTCAGGGGTGACAATTTACGATGCTACAGGGAGAAATATTTTATTTATTAAATGATAGGGTGCATGGGCATGACATTAACTTGGTTAATTAAATAAATATGATATACTTAATTAACTAATGGTGGAAGCAAGATAATTAAATAAATATGATTTATTTAATTAACTAGTAGAAGAGGTATGGCCTTCAATGTGGGATTAGTGATGAGGTGATGAAGTTAGAATGTGAAAATAAATTTCAAGTGTTAACAAATTTCCCCTTTTTGGAATGATGTTGTGAGTAAAAGAAGTGGCATTATTTCAACAATAAATAAATATAGGAACTTGATGAGGTGAAATTGATTATTGGATGCCCTAATCGACTAGTAAAAATAAAATGTGGATAAAGGATGCCCTCTGAAGAGAGAATGTGGGTTGTGAGGACCTAGGTGGTATTTGAAAAGAGAGAATGGAGTTTGAAAGGGGAAAAAAAAGAAAAAATGAGGGAAGAGATGTAAAAGTGGGAAAGGGAAGAAAAATAAGAGAAAAGAGGTAAAATAATAAAAAGGGGAATAAAAGTGAATAAGTAGTAGTGGGGGTCAAGGCTAAAAACTTTAATTTTCATCCTAACCAATAGTGATTCAAATATTAAGTAGATAAGCCTTGAGAGAAAAATGGATCACGTACTAGTTCCCAAGCACTAGAGCAAGTAGTTAAAGGAGTATAAGTAGTGAGATGGAAGTGGGCCACTAATGGATTATATGTTTTTGCATTAATTATTATATTTTTAACTCAAAAAAGGGGAGACATGATGTCATAATGGTGAAAATATAGGTGACTTTCATCTTGTGGTGCATGTGTATAAAATTGATGTGCATGTGTTAAAGGGTGGGGTACATGTGTTTGGAAGCACATGTACATGGGGGTAGAGCACATCTATACCCAAGTGAGTTTCATTCATTACAAATCATGATGCCTTTGTTGGGAGGCATATCCACTAAGCATCATTATACTTGAATGTAATTGTGTAATGCATACATCCTATGCATAACATATGTGTTGGGGTGAGAAAAATGGAACATTGACATGAAAAAATGATGAATAAATAAGTAATTAATAATATTTATTTAATTATAAGGAAGATCTATCATTCTATAGCTTACAATGAGGTTTGGTGAGATAGAGTTAGAATATTTAGAATTGGTGGGATTGTGGAATATAGCAACTATATTGGTGATTAGGACACATCAAGCCATGCTAACAACTCTAGTAGAGAACTAACACTCAAAGAATAAATACTTCATTTATCTACTAGGAAATGATAATGAAACTAGAGGATGTGCTAGGTCCTAAAATAATACTCCTAAATCCTATATCTTTTTTTAATTTTCAAGGTCAATGTTTTATCATTAGGAAGGGAAAAAGAGGATCACCAACAAACTTAAGACAATTAGAGGTCAAATTTGAGAGTGGGTTATCTCTCCTACACTTTGAGCTTGTCTTAGACTTAGGAGGGTATTCCTAGGTCTTTACCCTAATAACTATTGAAATCAACCACAATGGACAACTAAAAATAATGCTATATAAAATACATTGCATGCTTGACCCAAAATTTAGTCATTAAGTCAAGTAATACTAACTACATGAAACCTTAATATAGCTAATTAAAAGGTGCAAACATAAACCTCATCAAATAATTTCTTTCAAGGCTCTATTAAGATATTTCCCTAGTTAAATTATAGGATCATGAGCCAACATAACTAATTTATGCTTTCAAAATGACTTATAAATTATTATTTTCTTTTTAAAATGGTAGTGAAGGTTTGAGCTCTTAAGGTTGGTGTCTTATTGGGTAATAGAGTTAAATGTAACTATTAGAACATCATGTAAGGAAATGAAACACAAATATGACAATATATAATAATATCTACTTAATGATCCTCAATCAAGCTTATAAAAACTCCCAGATAACATAGAAATAACTAACACAAAGTCAAATTGCATTGATTTAAAATGCTACACCATGTACCAGATTTTTATTACATATACACCATTAAATATGGAAAAAGAATAGAAACAATAAAATGTCATATTTTTTTATTTAAAAAATTTCAAAGTGTTTACAATTGACTTAGGAGATACATGATTACATAAGTCTATTGCTACAATTATTTCTCCTTAAATTTCAAGTGAAACTCTACTAGAAAATTGATTGGAAATAGGGGAAACCCTATAATTTTTTACACTATTCTACAAGGACACAAAATTACCAACCCTTTTCATCATTGAGGAAAAATAATATATAGATATCTAATATTGGGTCATTAGTCTAAGGAGAAAGACAAAAAATATGGAGCTACATAGATTCATTGTGCTCTAACTATCATATTCATCAATGCTCTACAGCAAAACATCATTTTTAGGTTTGTCAAACCAGTAAAACATAATTAAATCATTTAGAATATTAATTGTGTTGGAAACATAGTTGCCATTGCACCAAAAGATCGACCTATTAATGCCCAATACAACTGTGAGAGTTAACGGATCCACGGGAGGCGGTTAAGCCATGCCACGAATCTTGAGGGGAGCACTGACCATCTGCCAACAATCTCCCCCTCAGCGTTACCCAAGGGGATTCAAACTCGACAACTTTGGCTTTAATACCAATTGTTGGAAACATAGTTGCCGTTGCACCAAAAGATCGACCTGTTAATGCCTGATACAACTGTGAGAGTTAAAGGATCCACGTGAGGCGGTTAAGCCATGTCACAAATCCCGAGGGGAGTGTTGACCATCTGCCAAAAAATTATTCATATATTTGGAGTTTTGAAGCAAGGAAACATCCAAAAAAGTTTTTGAAACACTGCCCATAGAGATAGCATAGAGGTTAGCGTTTAACAACTTCAACCACCATAATATATTTTGCATAGAACCAACCTTGCAATAATGATGAAAAAAATTTAGTTCAAACAACATTCAAACCATTACAAGGGAATTGTCATAAAATATTCCATTGAAATCCTTCACCAATCATGTCCAAATTCACATGTGACACAACAATGTTTTTTGCAAGATCTATTAAAAATGATTTCCAATGGTATTATAATCATTATTATATGTAATATAGCTCACTACAATAAATTTGTCATGGTCTTGGAATTAATTTTTAATAAATCTAGTGATCCAAATGAAAAAAAACCATTATACTAACTTAATGGTCAAAATAAGGAAAAGAGAAGCCCCAACCACCCTGCTGTGCACTTTTTGCACACACGCCCCACTGAAAGTAGGGACCCTCTTTCTTTCTCTTTTTTTCTTTCATTCTTGGTCTTTTGGCCCCTTGGTTTTTAGGATTCGCTTGCTTGGGCATGCACTTGGATGTTTATCTTACTTGCGTGGATGATCCCCCTATGATATATATTGAAAACCTTAAGTTTTGGACTCATTCCGGGTTTTTCACTACTCTTGGGAAAATCCACTCCTGACGAAATTCCCCGGTTTCCTTGAAAACTGGCGATGACTGATTTTCACTGTGATCTGGAGATTTTCATCCTTTGCGAAATTCCGTCATGATCGGATTTCTTCGAGGGTCCATTGCCTTGTCAGATTCCTGGGTTTTGGTATGACCTATCTTGTTAACTACATTAATGTTCGATTTTATGATTTCTGTGACGAGTATTAAATCATTTCTTTGGGAGTTTTGTGCCACTAAAGTTTTATCACTTGCTTTTTATCGGTCTAGAGTGGTTGATCATGAGTGTTGTTGTTCGATTGTTGTAGTTGGGTTTTCTGGAAGCCATTTTCACTCTGCTCGGACTTTAGGGTTTCTTGCCAAGCTTCTACTATTTTGACTTTCTCTGTCCTCATGGTATGTACATGGTGCTTTCTCTCTTTTAATGAATGAATTAAATTACTTTGTGATTTGTGTGTATGTGTTGTGAGTTAGAGTATTGATCTGGTTGGGTTTGGTGATTGATGCTTGGGTTTCTAGTTTTCGTTTGGTGCCCCTCCATGTGGTTCATGTTGCCTTGATTTTGATTGTTGAATGCGCATACTTCTTTGGCATTTTGGGGTGTGCTTTGGGTTTGAGTTCCCGTGTGTTTGGGCATTGAATATCTTGGAGTTGGGGTTATCCCATTCTGTTTGAGTGCCAATCCCAAGTGAGTTTTTGAGCTTGTCTTTCAATTTCATCATGCGGTAGCTTGCTGGTATGGGCCATAGTGAACCTTCTATAAACCTTGCAAACAAGCAAGTTGAGCCCAGGCTTATCTTGCATGCTCATGCCAAAATTTTAGGGTTTCGTGCCTAGGGCATCACTGGTCCCTCTTGATTTACCTTGGGGTGAGTTTCAAATTTAAAGATGATATATAGGATGTTCAAATCAAGCTGGTTTCAAGCTCCAGATCCTCAAATTTGTGATCATTCGATCAATTTGAGTGAGGTCGAGAGAAGATGTGGATATCTGGGTTTTCAAGGTCTTTGCATAATTCCTTATCTGTCGGAATGCCCCGAATTTTCATTTTCTCTCTATTTTCCCAAAATATGCAGTGATCCAGATTTCTGCTTGCCTTGTGGATTTCCTCTACGTCTAGATTTCCTCGGTTTGTTCGTTGCCTTGTCAATTTCCTGAAACTGGGCTTAAATTGTGAAAATTACATTAGTTTCATTGGAATCCATGCCTTTGGGATTTTTGCAAAAGTTCTTGGTTCCTTCATTTTCTCAAAATTTGTGAATTATTGTTATTTTCGTGGATTTCCATCCCTGGCAGATTTTCCCGAGATTTTGTTGAAAATGGAGAATCAAGAGATTGAATGAAATTTTGCCTAATGATTATGCATTTGATGATCGACTTGGACTTATTTTGAAGATGTATCATTTTGTTTCTTGGTTAATAACAGTCGATTAAATGGTTATTGGATGCTTTTGTGCTTATTTCGCTAAAATCCGCTAGGTTGGGAATTTCTCGAAATTCCTCTCTGGCCTGGATTCCGTTGGAGGGCTAAAAACCCGAACTTTGAGATGGTTAATTTTTATGAGGTTTTCGAGCATGTTTCTTATTATGGGACTTGTATTGAAGATGAATTTGTCATTTTTGATTGATTAACTTGTGTTCCATATGATCTTTATTATGGTTTCTTTGTCGAATGTAGGCTGAGTTAGGTAAGGCAATGACAAGTGGAACCAAGGGTAAAGTGGTGGATCTAGGTGTGGAGGGGTCTTCCATTTCTGAGGCAGAAAGAATCAAGATGGATATCAAAATAATAATTTTGGAGAGCAAGTTGTCCTCCATTTGGTCAGGGGTCACTGATACAAATGTTGGATTGTGGGATTATGAGGAGTTCAAGACAAGGATGGAAGCATGAGACCTTCCTCTGCTGGCCAAAAGGACATTGGAATCAAGACTGGCACATGTAGCTAGATTTCCTCCTACGGTGTAGTGTTATGAACTGGTGTTTGAATGTGCATGAAACTATGACAGAGGTACACAAAGGATAGTTGGTCCCCAAGGGAGATTGTGGAAAATCTAAATCCTATGTCTATAGCCCAGACCTTTGACATGCTTGATAGGTCTCATGTGGTGGATTTTGACATGGATGTGGCAAAGAAGTTCTATGAGGAAGATACCATCAAATCCGAATAGGTCATTAATTCCTAGTTGGAAAAACCTAAGTCCCTCTTCTCGAAGTTTCCCAAGAAGTTGGTCAGACTTAAATTCAGGAAGGAGTACTATGATGTTATCACCCTTCTCAGTAGGGTAGTAGGGTTGAATAGTGCAGGAATGTTCAAAAATTGGATGTTCCTTGTCATTGCTAGGATGGAACAGGGTATAGAATACCACTGGGCAGGCATTATAAGTGCCATGATTCATGAACATATGTTTAATGTCCTACAAACTAAGAGTTTCACAATGACTTCTTACCTATTTTATGCTTTAGCTAGGTACCACCCATACAAGGGATTGAGCACAAAAGGTGTGTTTGCACAAGATGTAATTTATGAAGTTTACCCATAGCTACACCTGGGTAACTCGAGCTACAGAAGGGTGAATGATGCATTCACCATGTACATCACTAGGTTGCTCCAAGGTGCAGAGCATGTTCGGATTTCAGATAGGGCCAAGGAGTTGATTAAGAGGTTTGGAGCTTGGTTTATCCAGTTCCCCACCTTTTCATACATAAGAATTGATGGCTGTCAGAGGGCTCCATACAGACTCCCAAGGTACCCTATAGATCATGTTGTACTCCTAGAGGTCACAAGATAGATATGCGACTTTGATGTAATTGTGAAGAGGGAGAAGCATAAGACTGGATTTGGTAGTGACTTTCCTTTGAGGATAGGCAGTGATGAAGCCTACCCTTCTATTAACTCGGTCCATGCTTCTGAGGAGGAGATGAGTACCTTGGGTCTTCCTTTCCACTCCAAGAGGTCCAGGTTTGATATAATCGGTGAAGCACAGAAGAAGGCTAGCATAGAATACAGTCAAAAGGATGACATAGAAGACTACTAGGCCAACATCATGTTGTGCAATTTTGCACACATGCCCCACTAAAAGTGGGGATCCTCTCTTGGCTTTCTCTTTTGGCATGTTTCTGTGGTCTGTCCCCCCCCCCCCTCTTTTGTGCTTATCTTTGAAAATCTTGGGGTTTTGGTCTTTGGTACTTGCCTTGGTTGTGGTTACCTTTGTTTTGGGTTCTTGATGGTTTTGGAGTCTTGCGGATGTCCTCTCTAGGGTGGTCTTCTTTTTCCTTCTGTTTTCTCCCTTGGTGTTTTTGTTTGGGTCCTAAGGGTTGGTTTCCTCCCTTAGGTTTTCCTTTTTTTTCCTTGTTCCTTTTGTTCTGTCAGAGGCGAAACCGAGATGGAGCTAAACTTTGAACTTTCACAAAGTTCACGGTTCGGTTTCTGTTCCCGTTCTAGCTCTGCCTCCCACATTCTTATTTTTGTCATTGTTTTGTTTTTCTTCGGCCTTCGGGTTGGTTTTCCTCCCTTAGGTTTTCTTCGCTTCACTTTTTCCTTCATTTGTCAGAGGCGGAACCGGGATGGAACTTAACTTTGAAATTTCACAAAGTTCACGGTTCATTTCTCATTCCCGTTCTGGCTCCGCTTCCTACTTCTGTATCTTTGTTGTCTCACTGTGTTTCACCTTTGGGTTGGCTTCTTTCCCTTGGGTTTGCTTTAGTCTTCCTATCTTTTGCTACAACTGGGACTAGGATGGAACTTAACTATGAACTTTCATGAAGTTCACAGTTCGGTTCCCGTTCCTGTTCCGTCTTTGCCTCCACTGGGGTTGGTTCCTTTTCTGCCTCTACCTCTGCCTGCTTTTGGTTTTGTTTCCACTTCCACCTATTTCCCTTCCTTTCCCATTCCCATTCCATCTCCATTTCTGCCTCCGCCTGTTTTCCTTCCGTTCTCGTTCCCATTTCTGCCTTCACCTATTTTCCTCTTCTTTCCTGTTCCTGTTTTGTCTCTGCCTCTGCTTGTTTTTGGTTCTGCTTCCGCTTGGGTTTGTGCATGATTTTCTTTCCTTGGGAACTCTAATGGACCTAATTGGATTTTGATGATGTATTGAGAATTAATGGTGGCCCATTTGAATGCAGGTTGGATCGAGCTAGGGTTGTTGGGTGTACTTTGAAGATTTGGCGAGATCTACAGGTGCGGTCGTGTGCTTTGCAGTTGCTATTAGATGAAACCCATCCCTACACACAAGGTTGATTTGTTTGGTGTCCATTAATGGTGGGAAGATGTGACATGGAGGGTCTCATCCTTGTTCGACTTGATCTGAGTCATTCGTTTGCTCGGCTCGGATCTGATCAATGGCGTTTTCATGCTGGTGTTTCACACACGTTGCTATTAGTGCGGGTGGAGCATTGATGGTGGGTGTGGCTCAAGGTGCCTTATGTTGATTTTGTGTGGTCCTAGGTTGATCTGAAGGGGCTCTTGATGCATTCATTACTGGACAGTGAGTTGTTGTTGACTATCAGGGCCGATTTGGTTGGTGGCCAGGCTTCTTTGTAACCCTAGCTTTGGTTCACGTAGGCATGTTTCTATAAGTATGGCACTCTGCCTCATTTGAAAGGGTTCGGTTCTAATTGGCTAGGTTCGTTCTCCCACTAGTTGATCGAGCAAACTAAGTCAGAAGACTTGTAAACAATAGATTTAGCAATAGAGTAGCATGTTAGAAGATTAGAAGCTAGTTTTACGTTTCAAGCAAGTGTTGTAACAGACTGGAATTGTTGCAAATGTGATGACTTAATACAAAGTGCAGACATTGTATTATGACTGGTTCCTTCTTTGCATTGAAAAATCTTGCATGGTTCTTGTTCTATCTTTTAAATCACTTGGAAATGTTTGAATATATCTTAGGTTTAGTTAGTAGCGCTTGTGATTTAATGCTTGGAGTGTTGTAGCAATCCCTGGTTCATACTTTGGGCAACTTCTTGATTGTGGGAATGTTGTGCAAGGTCAACTTGTACCTCATATTCATGTGCTTAGTTCAACTATAGATATTCATTCGGTCTTATTAGATGAATGCCTACAACCTGAATATCTTTAACACCTTAAAAGATTGCATTGTTTTCTACGAGATTGCAAGTATAGCCTAGATTGAACAAAAATTAGTTTAAGGGATTGGTCCATTCCAAGTATTTCATAATTTTCATGGTTAATCTTAGAAGTAGTGTTAACATTAGGACTTTTGAAACCCTCATCTTTTGTTTTTTTCTTTATTATTTGGTTAGAACTAGAGATTAAAGCATCACCATATCCTAAAATCTGATGAGTTTAGAGCTTCCAACATTTGTGCGTAAGACTCCTTGTGATTACCAAAATTTTCACATTTTATCATTGAGTTTTTTCTACTGCATTGTCATGACTTGACACCCATGAGACCTTAGGGTTATCTCTCTGTTCATAGAGACCAACCTTTCAAGAGAGATAGGATAAATTTTATTCTATGTGAGTTGTTGTTGTGTAGCAACACCAAACAACACATCAATGATGAGTTTGAAGTCAGGAAGAAGAAGTTCTCCAGGTTACCAGTCATCTTGGTACAGTTATACAACATAAGAGTTGTTCCTGATCAAGTAGAGGAGGATGGAAATTTGGTTCAAGGCCATAACTTTGAGGCTATGAAGGATAAGCCAGTTGGGGAGGTTGATTGGCTAGAGGAAGAGAAGACAGAGCTATAACAAGTCATGACTCTAGTAATCAAGTATACCAAGCTATGGCTCAAACACAAGATGTTGGAATTGGAGAGTGAGGGTGTGCAATGCACCTATGACCTTATGGGAGACTTGGAATATCACTTTGGTTCTAAAGAATCACTTGAACAAGACCCCAAAGGAAAAACCAAGGTGGTCTCTCCTTTCAAGATCAAACTTAAAGATGTTCAAGTAGAGGAGGTAGGAGAAGCAGAGAAACAAATAAAGCCTATAGCCAAGAAAAGGAAGCATGTCTTGAGGAGAAAGAAGGTTGAAAGCGCTGAAGGAGAAAAGGAAGAGGCCAGTGTCACCTCGCCTAAAAGGAGGAGGATTGTGAGGTTGTCACAAAAGGAGAAGGGAAATTCTAAAGAAGATGAAAAGTGTGACACACCTGTGGTAGAGGTAGAGAGCTCAGGGGAAAAGACACAAGTATATACCAGGAGATCAAGGACTCCTTCTCCCAAGGATGTTGCACTGAAAGGAAATGTTCCCATGACTGCTCCTATCATTGATCATGAAGACATCCCTCCTCTTCATGAGACTGGAAATGTGCCAGAAGAACCAAAAGATGCCGAAGATCCCCAAGACCATGGAGAGGAGGAATTCCAAGAGGGTGATCTCTACAATGATGAGGTGGAAATAGATAAGGTTTTTTAGTCTCCTCTGGTGGCTTGTGAGGATTCACCTATAGGAGGTGAAGAGGATAGACCTATTTCGAGGTAAGAAATTCCTACTAGGACTCCTTCACTAGTGCATGAGAGGGAGTATAACAGTAAGGAAAAAGAGGATTCAGTTAGGGAGATCCTCGAGGAGCCAATTATGGATGAAAATGTGCCCAAAGTTCAAGAGGAAGAAGATGGATAGAACAAAGTACAATCATAATCTATTGTTCTGGGCTGGTTGGATAAAGAATTGAAGAGTAAACAAATCATGGTGGATGATACTCATCCTAATTGGGATGAACTACTGGCAAACATTGGAAAGGGGAAGACAAAGAAGAAAGCTAGAATCATTTCTAGGGTTGAGAGAGATGATGTGAACAATAGGGTATTCCACATTTCTACTCCTGCTCCTGACAAGGATAGGGATGATGTGATTGGAAAGGATTATAGTGTGCAAACTATCAACCTAGGGCATGATTCCATGGAGCAATACATTGAAGAATATGAAGGATCTAGTGCTGTAATCCTTGGTAGATTAAGCAAGGAGGTACAAAATAGGTCAGAGTTGGAGAAAGAAAATGATAAACTTAAGAGATATTTGCAAGAGTTGATGAAACCCTTGCAATCCATTAGTTCTTCCTCATCTGCTATAGGCTTCCTACCTTAAGAAACAATATCAGAGTTGGAAATAATGAAGAACACCACACATGCTATAGTTGGCTGGTTACAGGGGGTGCAAACCAAGGGAGATGATGCTATCAAGGACATCCTTTCAACTGGAGGAGATGCAATGAGGTTGTTAGATTGGCTAAGGAATGTGCTGGCTCAGGATAAGGGAGATGTAGATCTCTTGTTGCAAAAAACAAAGATCATCATGGAATACACTGAAGATAAATTGATAAATGATGGAATTCTTCCTTCCTCAAGAATCACAGAGCCTTGGGAATGGTTTGAAATTTTGCAGATAAGGAAAAAGGCGTTGAGGAAGATATATAAACAAGGAAGGCAGATTGAAGACATTTTGACTGAAATATATAATAAGTGTATTTCCTTTTTTGAAGTGATGACATGGAGAAATAAATTTGTGCCAAAGCAACTTATCCAGGAGCAATTGAGAAAATGGTGGTGAGATGTGTATTCTCTAGTCAATGAGGGCCCTATCACTGAACATCAGTTGGATGATGCAGCAACTTACATTGCAGTTATTGAAAGATATCAAATAAGTAAGGTGGATTGGGATAAAGTGGTGAAGTAGTCAAGAGATGATATCAAGTCCCTTGAGAGGAGAGCTAGGGTTTTACGTATGCCACCTATTGTCGACTTGGAAAAGGTATTTTTGATGGTGCAAGATAAGGTGGAGCATGCTAAGGAAAAAGGGGGAAGTAGTTAATGCAATGCTACATCAAAATTTGTGCTTCCCCATTATTTTTCCTCTTCCTTTGCATGCATTGGATCGAGATTTTTTGGACACCCCAGACCGACATGGATGAAATTGGTGCATATTGCACATTTCATGTTATTTTGAATTTCTCTTGGCCATTCTATTGTGTGGCCATTTATTATTCTAAACCCTAATTGGTTTGACATATCTTGGGGGTTTCTATAAGTTTGGCGTTATGCCTCTTTTGTAAGGAGTTAGTTAGTTAGACATTTACATTGGAGCAAATTGTGATAAGAGCAAGAATTAGAGTTAGAATTTAGTTTATCTTTTCAAGCAAGTGTTGTAATAGAAGACTAGAATTGTTGCCACTTCGGATGATTTAATACAAGTAAAGACATTGTGATTTGGTGCCTTTCTTGTGTGGAGTTTTATCTGGAATGATTCTAGATATCCTATCTTTGAAATTGCTTAAGCTTATTTGATGTTAGATGGTTTGATGATGTTTAGGGTTTGATGCTTGAAGTGTTTACATCAATCTCTAGTCCATAATTTTTGTAGTTAGCTGATTGTTAGCTGCTTTGCAAAGTTAGCCTGGACTTAAAACCATGCTTAGTTCAATTATGAATGCTCGTTCATTTCAATGACAATAGGGTTGTCTTGAATGAATATTCATAGTCTAAAAATAATTAACACCTTAGAAGATTGCACTATTTCTGTAAGATTGCAGATTTATCTGGGTTGAACAGGAGTCAGTTTACGAGGGATTGGTCCATTTTGAGCATTTCAACTTTTGCATTGTTAATCTTAGAATTAGAAGTAGTCTTAGAAATATTCTTGAAAACCTTATATTTTGTTATTTCTTTTATTATTTGGGTTAGATTTAGGTTTTGAAGTATCAACATATTGCTAGATCTGATAAATTCGAGTCCATTATTTGCTTGTAGTAAGGTCCTTTTGTGATTACCAACATTTTCACCTTATCTCTGAGTTGTTTTATTTTCATTGTCAATACCTAACATTAGAGACCTTGGGTTTATCTCTTTATTCATAGAGACTTACCTTTCAAGAGAGATAGGATATCATATTCTGTCTTAGTTGTTGCTATGTAGAAAATACCATCAACACACCCTTCATCAAACCATCACCAAAAACCACATGATTTGCATGCCAAAACCATTCTCAAAATCCCTTAGATGATGAAAAATATGGAATTTCCAATTTTTAGTATCTGTTCTTATCATTTTATGTCCTTTCTAGTGGACATGTGGTCATTTGGGACGTTTCTAGTGAGTTACAAGGAAAATCAGTGAAAAAAGGTGGGCTTGTTGAACTTCAAATATCGAAGGTGACACGTGCTTCATACCAATGGGGGATAAAAGAGAAGGGGAATACAATCAAGGAAGTTTAAATAATATAATAAATGTTGAATTTTATGGGTTGGGAATAGGAAAGGGGTCATATCACTAAGGTATTAGGGAAATGAGAATTTTGAGAGTTCATCTTCGATGAAGGAAGAAGAGAATAGGGAAATTATAGGGTTTAAGGTTTGGGTTACCTTGTGATGAGTAACATGATAAGGGGAAGCCATACATCCTATTTGTGAAATACTTAGCGAGATTTTGGGTTAAAATGGGTGAAAGTTAGAGTTGGACAAGAACACATGTAAGTTCAAATAATGAAACTTTTAGAAAAAAATTATTATAAGCAAGAGAAAGGTTCAAGAGGAATAATTTTTTGGGGATGGAGGAATCTAAAGGCCCAATATAATAAAAGGAAATGGAATTAAATGGGATGGAATAAAAAGGAAGAATAATTCTAACATACCAAGAAGAGTAAAGGGAAGTGGGAAATCATGTCGGAAGGGAAACTCTAACAACTCTAACACCTGATACAAACTTGAACATTTTCAACCAATAACCCAGGTAAACTTACACATTCCTTTGAAATTTGACAACTGTAACATAAAATAAGCACATGGAGAAAATAAATAATGATACACATGCAATTTTGATTGAGGAAGACCATGTAAGACTTCTTAGATTGATTATAAATAGGGGCAAAAAATAGTTGAAACAAACAAAAGTGAAGGGAACTCAAGCAAAACTTTGGAGGAAAAAATTGAGTCCTAATAGTCTCTATTTTGGGATGTGTGTCTCTTGTAGGCACAAAAATAATTGGAATATATCTAAGAAGACCAAAAATGGATTTAAAAAGGCACAATCAAGATTGACACTTCACCATAGAAAATAGAGGACATGGCTACGAAAAAACAACAAGACACTAACAAAACAAGAAACATAAAAAAAACAACATAGACATATTATACACAACATTATTCACATGAAACAATGTTTCAATTGCTACCATGAATGGGTAGCCCCAATAATTTCCTTTTCAATTCCTTCAAGTGGTATACATTGCTTATAGAATTTGCTACAACTTCATATGGTCCTACCCATAAAGGATCAAATTTACCATTTTTCCTTTGTACTTAGATTTTGTATTCCACATGAGGACCAAATATCCTCCTTTAAAATGTACTTTTATAAAACAAATAATTTGTAATTCCCTTATTTGATAAGGTTCTCCCATATATAATAGTTTTCTTCTCATCCAACTCAATCAACTCTAGCACTCTATGAGATAATATAGCAACATCATTTCCATGAGATATCCTACAATAATTGGTACACAAGATACCCCAAAATAATTGGTATTTTTGTATCTATCC
The DNA here is from genome assembly GCA_007115665.2 of Sequoiadendron giganteum. Classification (NCBI taxonomy): domain Eukaryota; kingdom Viridiplantae; phylum Streptophyta; class Pinopsida; order Cupressales; family Cupressaceae; genus Sequoiadendron; species Sequoiadendron giganteum. Next base: position 240,659,300 of record CM021105.1, on the reverse strand, counting down.
CATATACGATTTCAAATGAGATCATGCCAATACCAATCTTATAGGTTACCCTATTTTCCCATAATGTAAACTTTAGTTTATCATCCTATTTGCATTTTGATAGATATAGGAGCCACTAATTTTTTTGTTACCCCAAAATTTCTCAATAGTATTCCTACAAAAACAGGTTACATGGAAAACTCTTGGTTAGTTTTACATACAAACCAAGCCAAAGAAAAAGTAGAGAAATATATGTTTGAGGCTGAGTTGCAATTACCTACCTTTTTTATATAGGTAAATTTGTATGTAGTACCTTTAGGATCTTATGACATAATCACTAGGATGAATTGGTTATAGAAACATAGGGAAAAGGTTGATTTATTTGTAAAGTTAGTTGAATATTTAGAAGAACTAGGAAATCAATTATGTATTCAAGGAGTGAAGCATGATATTTAGATAAGGAAAATTTCCACCATGAAACTTAAGAGAGAAAGGAGAAAAGGTTGTGAGTTATATATCATTAGGGTAGATGAATTAGGTTATCAATAAGAACCTAGTTTTCAAAAGTACCCTTTCTTACAAGATTTTGAGGATATAATTATAGAAGAGCTAATAGGATTACCTTCAAGAATGGAATTTGAATTCTCCATATACATAATTCTAGGATTGAAACCTCAGTCTAAATCACCTTATTGAATGACTACCACATAATTAATGGAGTTGAAAACTCAACTATAGGATCTCCTCTCAAAAGGGTTAATCAAGCCAAGTATATCACCTTGGCGAGCACCTGTGATATTTGTTAAGAATAAGGATGGTACCTTATAACTACATGATTTGATTATAGAATGTTAAATAAGGATATTGTTAAGAATAAGTACCCTTTTCCTTGTATAGATGATATTTTTGATCAAATGTGCGAAGCTTCAGTATTTTGAAAGATTTATTTGAGAATCGAATACCATCTACTAAAATAAAAGAAGAGGATACTCTAAAAGTAGCCTTCTAAACCAAGTATGGCCACTTTGAATTTATAGTTCTACCTTTGGTTTATAAAATTCCCTAGTTTCTTTCATGGACCTAATGAATAGTTTTTAGATATCTTTTCGATAAATGTGTTCTTGTATTTTAAAAATTATTTTAATTTTTCTAAAAATGAAGAGAAACATAAGTATCATTTGAGGTTGGTACTGTAAAAATTAGGGGAGCATAAAATATATGGTAATCTTTCCAAATGTTCCTTATTTTTGAAAAAGGTACAATATTTAGGCCATATTATCTTAGAAAATGGTATTTTAGTTGACCTTGCTAAAATAAAAAAAGTTGTAGATTTGGTCTACATAAAAGAATTATCAAGAAGTAAGAATTTTTATGGGATTGATAGGTTACTATAGGAAGTTCATTTGAAAATTTCAAAAATTATCAACCCCATTATATCACTCCAAAGAAACGGGAAATGATTTTAGTGGATAGATAAATATGAAGAAGCTTTCAAAACTCTAGAAGAGAGGTTGACCTTATCTTCGATTTTGTAAATTTTAGACCCTAAAGGTCATTTTTTTATTACCACATATGCATCAAGAGAAGGATTGGGATGATTAATCATGCAAGAAGGTCAAGTAGTTGCCTATGAGTCTATAAAATTCCATCCATATGAGGTAGATCATGTTGGTGTAAATAGAGTCATTATTTACCCAATTAGCTAAATCATCTTTCTAGGATTGACCTATTCACACTTATAGCTTAAGTTTACATAGGTTTCTTTTGCTTTTGTCTCACTTCATAGTATTGAGACATGTATTCTCATCACTTGAGACACCTATTGACACTTTTTCACATTTTTCAAGTGAGCTCATAAGTGTCCCATCTTTGGAGGTTTAGCCAGTTGTTTAGTCCTACATTCCTACCTCATCTACCTTACCTATATATGCAAGGATTTATCATTGATTAAATATACTCTTCATTTTGTTTATTGATAGACATACTATTGTTCTTTTTTTTCCTTGTGTAATTTTGATCATGCTTTTGATCTTGGCATTCTTCAACATAGTAAGAGGGGGAGGGGGGGGTGAATTAGTATTCTATTAAACCAATTAATCATAATCCAACCAATTAACAAAATATATTTAACTATAAAAATGAAAGAGTACATGAATAAAATCACAACACAACGTAACACATGAACACCAAGATTTTTACGTGGAAAACCCAAGGAGGGAAAAACCACAATGAGGATTAATTCACATTATTTTATAACCAGTTATAATATTTTAAGATCTCACTGCTAAGACTCACTATCCTTGAAAGGATCACTACCTAAAAATAGATATAAAATAAAATGGCTATATAGCCAAGGTGTGAGCTAATACAAAATACACCTTCCTTGTGTTGAATTCAGTTCCAATGAAGTTATAAAAACAAAACATTACTTTTCTTTGTAGTCACTCAACATATACGACAATTCTGCACTTATTCTAACTTCACACATATGAATTCACAAGTATACATGAAATCAGATCCCACACACACATCATGTATTTCGTATCACACATCTCTCTTCCTTTTTGTGACACTAAAATATTTCACCTATATACCTTATTACTTCCACATACATCAATTAGGTCAGCCTAATTAGATGTAGCCCTATTTGAATTCAAAATTTTGTTGGCTTCATAAATGTAAAAAAACTCTTCACACTAAAAAAAACATGCAAAAATTGAATTAAGGTTGACACAAGTCTAAAATAGACCCCCTTAATATTCGCCACACATATTAATCTTCATAACATAACTTCAAGCATTGAGTCATCAAAAAAATAGACTCAATACACAAAATAAGCCAATCCATTCAACATCGATCATCCATGTAATCAGACGAGAATTCACCATTTGAAATATGTGTAGTGATGAAACCTGTAATCCTTCTCCCAAATTTGTAGAGTCTGAAACCAAACACTGGAGGAATGCAGACCAAATAAATTTTATCAACCTGTATAGTATAAGCCAAAATATAGTTTTCCCAACTTCTGTCACTTGTAACTTTTAGCCAGATTAACCAAGATTTCAGAAACCTTGAGCATAGGTGTATTGAGTAGTCCCAAATAACATGCTATAATTGCATAAGTGGATCTTGAAACATGAGTGAATCCAGACCAGAATACCGGATCAACATGACACATAAACTATTTTACTAGATGAGGTAGAATTGTCAACAAACATTGTTGGCATCAATGACAAGACAACAAAGGGTTATTTATTCATTATTTCAATAATCTCCCCCTTTTTCATTGATGGTGACATATGTCAAAAATGAATTCCAACACTCAAAAAAAAATTCTCCCCCAAACATAATATAAAATTGCGTCAAAAAGCTGCTTCAATTTCTCTAGACATCTCCAACACAATTTTATCACCAAAATGTCTAACCATTAAAACCCTATACCCCTTTGAAATCAAGGAAAAAGGGTGTGCCAATGAGACACATGAACTGGCTTATCCCCAAAATTACATCCGAGCATATGTACAAAAAAAACTAAAAGCAATTGAAAAGAAAATATATATTCAGGGTGATATATGTTCACTTGGATGAGGAATTGCCTTTAGGTTCCTTAAGAATAGATTTACAAGAATATTTCCCTTCATCCCAACTCCTTTTAGCTGTAACAAGTGCCTTATGCATTGATTTCAACTCTACCAAGCTTTCCTCTCCTTCCAGAGTAGTCGGATAAATATTTATCTTGTCAAGTTTTTTAGCTTCAGTGAGAGCACTTGCAATTGATATATGCTTTCATTTTACCAGGTCTCCAAGTTGATTGAATTTTCTTATAACATACTCTTTCTACCTTTACAGGGTGAAGGACTTGTTTTGCAAGTATGAAAATGCAGTCCAAGAGGTATAGTTTCTATCTTTTGTGAGATCATAGGTTTTAGAGGCATTGATCAACTACAACTTTATTGACTCCATTAGGTCCTTAATGCCTTGAGTGGCATCTGATCATCTCATGTAATGCAAGAGAAGTGTATGGGCCTCATCTTCACACTCCTTTAATTCTTATAGGAATTTCATAACCTTGCTATGTGTGGTTGTACATCTATCTTGAATTCCAATCAATCTTATCTCCTCAATCCTTGACTCAACTTCTTTTGTAGCCTTCTCCTTTAGGCTAGAAGTATATTCCTTGAATGAATTAACCAAAAACTTTAGATTCTCAACAAGTGTTAAAGAATCATCAATAGTGGTATTGTGGGTTACATCCTGTAAGACTTTTATGGCATTATTAATTAACTTAGTCCCCTTGTGATGAGTTTCTATGATTTATTTTCTCTTAGAGGTGATGAAAGTGCCTCCAATCTCTATTCTCTAAATAGGAGGGATTATGTTCAGATCAACATATTCTTGTTGTGACAGGAGTTGAACCAATTGGGGAGGAATAACTGGTTGAATCCTTATTTTCTTCATTAGACGACCCTTGAGAGTGTTTCTAGAGGATTCTCTGAGTGACTTTGCTGGAACTGTGGTCTTCAAGGATTCTTCTTTATTTCTTTCAACTACAGATTCTACTTTGTTCTCTTCTTTATCTTCTTCTTCTTCTTCTTCTTTATTGGAGGTTTTTTCCTTTTTCCTATATTTATTTTCATCCTCCTTTTTATATTTATCATCCTTTTCGTCATTATTCTTTTCATCTATACCTTTTTCTTCTTCTCCATTTTTTTTCTCTTCACCTTCATTTCCAACACCTTCATTTTGGTTGTCCTATTGATGTTCTGCATTATCATTGACATCATCCCTATCCCAATATTTATTGTTTTCTCCAGTTGTGTTATCAATGTCATCAGAAGGAGCATATTTCTTTGAAGGGGCATGTGCGTCATCAACCATATTCCCTGGGACATCCAAGTGTGGAGTCTCATATGAAAAATATGCATTTACTTCTTCCACACCTTCTTCTTGAAAAACAAGTGAATTTGATGTGGGAGGAATATTTTAATCTTGAACAATAGTATTATCTTTACTAAGCTCCTTGAATTGAGTTGTACCTAATGTAGGATCAACAATCATCCCATATTGTAGTGCCATGTTTCTTATTGTATCAAAGGTTTCTTGTTTTAAATTTTTTGTGCTATCCTTCTCTATGGTAATAATAACAATAACTCTTTGTTTTACCCTAAACTACTATGTGTATGCTTCGAGTAGGGTGGCATTATCATCCTTAGACAAGGAGGATCCAATCTTGTTCAATGAATCAAATTTTATTTTGTTGTCTATTTTGAACGCTCTATGTCTTCTTTTTACCAGAGCTTCCCATACATCATCAATTACCTTCTCCTTCATGTTGTCTATAGTTTTATCCATAATGATCATATATTGAACAAAAGCATCTATAATGGTTTTTTGATCTTCCTCACCAACTCCATCATATAATTTAGCAATGGATTTTAATAAGCCATTATCTTCTAACATATTGTTAACCAAGGATTCCAACATTATAGGTGGATGAGCACTTATTGGAGGAATCTTGGACTCCTTCTTTTTAGGCTTTGAAGTTCCTTCATCTATTTTCTTTTCCTCTTTTTACTTTTCCATATCTTCTTCATCAAATGAATCCGTAATATTAATTCTCACCCTTTTTGATTCAGTATTAGCCTCTTGTGAGGCACTTTCATCATTGGTGGAAGCACTGCTTCTTTTCTTCCTCTAAACCAAGTTTATTTTCTTCTTCTACAACATCACTCAAGTTCCAATCTCAAGGTGATTTCTATTTATTTCTTCTTTTAGAGGTAGCAGGAGGTGCTATCAAAGGTATAATATTCCTTTTTGAGGTCTGAGTGCTAGTTTTGGAGGGTGCAAGTACATCAACTACAATTGGAGCATCAGGTTCCACCTTCTTTCCTTTAACAATAGTTGTGGTAGTAGGTTTTGGCATTATAGAGGCAGGGGTAGAAGTTGATCTTCCTGATCTTTGTGGTCCAAAGGACTCACCAACAATCTCAACTGCTTTAGCTTTTCTTTTTGTTACAATTTACCTCAATCAGTCAACATCTTCTTTCGAGAGGCCATGCATCCCAAATAGATTTTTAACCTATTTTTTTACCCTCTTGGCTCTAGGATGTGTTGAGGTCTCCAATTATACTTCATATATTTCTCCTCATATGTGCCATGTATTGGTAGAGAGGGGTCCTTAGGGTTTCTTAACAAAATTTCAATGTATCTCTCAACCACTTTCTCATCAATTTCATATCCCAGAGGTTCAATCCATATTTTTCTGGGTTCTACTACCTCTATTATACATTCATCAATGGAGACAAGAAAGGTTATTTCATTAGAATACTTATCCACTAAAATATTAGGAATCATTTCTCTCTCATACATGTTTCTTTGGAATACATAGAAAAATGTAGTGATTACATTGACCTGTTTGTCGTAGTTTCCAATATTATGTAAATAATAAAATTTTGATGTGCAACTGATCTACTTCCATCCCATATAATGTTCTTGCTTCCAAGTAACTCTCTCATGAAGTAGAAAAACAATAAAATAATCAGTGTAACATACTTGAAAGAATGTTTCTTAGTTTTGGTCTGCTACAAATTCTCGAAAAGTTACTGCCAGAACAACTCACACAAATGATAATCCTTCCCATTTACCACCATATCATGGGAAACATAAACTACAGTTGTAGAAATTGAATTATCTCTATTTTGAAAATAGATTTTGACACCAATCATGATAGATGCATACTTCAGTATATGATTGATGATTGGCTTAGTTGTTATTGCTCTTTTGTCAAATGTGGTAATAGTTAGATTCATAACTACATCATTCTTTACAAAATTCAACATAGGTACAGGTCTAGTATCACATAATCCAATCACAACCTTAATTGCATTATTTAAATCAATCTGGGTACGTTAGTCCACATGAATTTATCATGCATTCTGCTTAGGGATATCTTTACATACTTTGCATCCAAATCACTACTAAAGTTAGGAATCATTTCTCTCTCATACATGTTTCTTTGGAATATAGAGAAAAATGTAGTCATTGCATTGACCTATTTGTTGTAGTTTCCAATATTATGCAAATAATAAAAATTTGATGTGCAACTGATCTGCTTCCATCCCATATAATGTTCTTGCTTCCAAGTAACTCTCTCATGAAGTATAAAAGCAATAAAATAATCAGTTTTCCATACTTGAAATAATGTTTCTTAGTTTTGGTCTGCTACAAATTCTCCAAAAGTTGCCATCGGAGCAACTCACATAAATGATAATCCTTCCCATTTACCACCATATCATGGGAAACATAAAATACAGTTGTAGAAATTGAATTATCTCTATTTTGAAAATAGATTTTGACACCAATCATGATAGATGCATACTTCAGTATAGGATTGATGATTGTCTTAGTTTTTAGTGCTCTTTTGTCAAATGTGGCAATAGTTAGCTTCATAACTACATAATTCTTTACAAATTTCAACATAGGTATGGGTCTAGTATCACAAAATCTAGTCACAACCTTAATTGCATTATTTGAATCAATCTAGGTACATTATTCCACATGAATTTATCATGCATTCTGCTTAGGGCTATCTTTACATACTTTGCATCCAAATCATTGCTAAAGTTAGGAAACTAGTTCCAAATATCTAGCTTCTTTTGCACTAGTTTTTCATATTCTAGTTTCACCAAAAAGTTGTCTCTAGTTAACTCATCAGACCATAAATCCTTGAGAACTTAGTAATTATACTCATTCAATTTTTACTATATATAGATTCTTGTGTCTTTAGTGGGCAAAAATAAAATTGGGATTTTTGAAAATGCACCATCGGGGTCATTCTCAAACACTTTCCATAAAAACCTTTTGAACTTTGTCCTAGGTCTTTGAATAACCTCAATTATGGTTGGAGTAGCCATTGTAACCTCAATTCTATCTTCAAATTATTGCAAAATTGCTTCAAATATAAACCCACAAAGAATAGATAGCAGTAAATACCTTTTTCATGCTTCAATAGGAACTAGGTTTGAATCAATTTACTTTAGTTTTCCTTCAAATAATCCTCAATTCACTCTAATTTCTTTCAAATGTGAAAAAGTGATTTAAAAATTGAATAGGGATTTTTCTTTATATTTTACCTATCTGCCCTAGATTTGCATTTAATGCCTCAAATTCCTAAAAGATGGTAAGCACTTTTTTGAAACACTTTGAACCCTAAAGGCTCTGCAATATCTCAGATTTGTATATTTTCTATAGGAATATTTTCCAAAAGCTTAATCATACCAATCTACAACATATATCTTTGTGTCATTACTTGACACCTCATGATTTCAAGGGGTTGTTATAACTTTCTATTACTGCTCCCCCTAAGCCAGTCACGGGCTTAGTTTTCAGAAGGAATATCTACACCAAATGTAGGTACAAATGTATTTGATTCATCTTTATTCTTAGGTTCTTCCTTTTTCTTCCAAATCTTCATTTCTCTCTTGAATTTAGTAGGATCAAGTTTCTTTACTGAGTTATTCCTCTGCTTTGGATTAGTCTACCATCCATTCTTGATTCTACATAATCTTGAAATGTGTCCAGGCTTGTTGTAATTGTAGCACACAAAATTTCTCTGACCAAATTGATTTCTATTCATTCTTGATCTACACTGGTTAGCCTTAGTTCCAAATACATTACATGTATAATAGTAGCCATTGAAGGATTGAAATATTCTATGAGTACTAAATCTATTAATCATCTAAATTCTTCACTCAGTGGCTCTATGTCCAAATTTCTTACATGTAAAATATTGTCCCAAAAAGGATCCAAAATTTTGATTCATCTACTTCTACATTTCACAACCTTATGTCCAAATTTATTGCATGAAAAACAAACACCACTGAAAGATGGGTACCTTTGAGAATTTGGTTATCTAATGGGAGGTATTCCAATGTTTCTTCTTTGATTCTTGAATTGTAAACCATTTCCTTGAGTTTGCTTTTGATTGTCAACTTTATTAGATGTTTGATTTTTCTTTGAACTTTATCCTTCTTCAAGTACCAAACCACCTTTATCCTTAGAGGGTTTCTGTATTGAAATAAATTCATCAAGCATTGAGGTACTTGTTTTGAATCTATCCTCATGAGATATTACTTTCTCCAGATTAGACCTTAGGGTTACCACCTCTTGTTCAAGCTTTGTACATTCATCAACCATGCTTTGTATTTTAGCATTTAGATAATCCCCAATTATTTTTTTCTCTTCCACTTGTACTTTTAGACTGGTGATTTCTTCATTTTCCTTCTTCAATTGTTCATTAAATTATCCATCTTTCTTTGAACTTCTTGATTTGTTCTCTCAAATTTTTGATACATTCATTTGCTTCACCTAGGATTTCCTTTAAGCATTTGTTCTCATTTTCAACTTTGTCAAGATCTTCAAGAGTAGGTTTGCATTCTTCTTTGTCAAACATGCAATCATCTTCTTCAAATTCAATTGCAAAAAATTATTCCAGAGGAATAGGATACTTTTTATTAGCCTTGTGTTCAACCTCCAAGATCTTGCTTAGGCTGTTAGGATTTTCAAAAGGAACGAGGTTCTGATACCAGTTTTTGAACACCCAAAATACTGAGAGGGGGGGTGAAACAGTATTCCATTAAACCAATTATCAAAATATATTTAACTGCAGCAATGAAAGAGTACATGAAGAAAATCACAACACAACATAACACATGAGCACCAAGATTTTTATGTGGAAAATCCAAGGAGGGAAAAACCATGGCGAGGATTAACTCACAATATATTATAACTGGTTCTAAGATATTACAAGGCTCACTACTAGGAATCATTGTCCTTGAAATACCCACAACCTAAAAATATATACAAAAAAAATGGCTGCATAACCAAGGTGTAAATTGATACAAAATGCACCTTCCTTGTGTTGAATTCAGTTCCAATGAAGTTTTGAAGAAACACTACTCTAATTTGTAGTTGCTTAGCATATAGTTCAATTCAACACTTATTTTTACTTCACACATATGAATTCACAAGTATACATGAAATCAAATATCACACACACATAATGTATTTCATATCACATATCTCTCTTCCTTTTTTCAACACAAAATTGTTTCACATATATACCTTATTACTTCCACATACATCAATTAGATCGACCTAATTAGATGTACCCTTATTTCAATTCAAAATACTTTGTCAACTTCATACATGTGAACAAACTATTCGCATTCAAAACAAACATGCAAAACTTGAAATAAGGTTGACATAGGTCTAAAATAGATCCCATTAACATATGCCACACATATTAATCTTCATAGCATAACTTCAAGCATTGAGTCAGCCATGGAATGGACTCAATCCAAAAAATAAGTCAATCCATCCAACATCGATCATCCATGTAAGCATACAAGAATTCAACATTTGAAATATGTGTAGCAATGAAACTTGCAAGCCTTCTCCCAAATGTTTAGAGTCTGAAACCGAACACCATAGGAATGCAGACCAAATAACTTTTATCAACTTGTATAGTATAAGCCAAAATATAGTTTTCCAAACTTTGGTCACTTTTAACTTTTAGCCAACTTAACCAAGATTGCTAAAACCTTGAGAATAGGTGTATTTAGTAGTACCAAATAACATGTTGTAACCACATAAGCTGATCTTGAAATGTGAGAAAATTCGAACTAGAATACTGAATCAAGATGACACAAAAACTATTTTATTGGATTAGGCAAAATTGTCAACAAACATTGTTGGCATCAATGACAACACAACAAAGGGTTCCTTCTTCATTCTTTCAATAGAGAGTACATGTGAAATCACAAAGTTATATCACACGTTCAACCAACTTATCAACAAAACTTAATTTAAGTATTTCTAACTAAAAATCAATTTTGGTCAAACATATGATCTAGTAAGTTTCATTCTAGCTAAGTTAGATAGTTTCACAAATTTCTTAACTAAAATTGTTGGCTAAAAATATGGAGCACCACTTTGAGTCCAATTTACCAAAAATATAAAATTATTTGAAAAACTTGAAGTTTCAATAAATCCTACTAATGTAAATAACATTTAAAAAAAATATAAAAATACCCTTTTGTAGATCCATAAGTTTAGTTTTCAAAAATATATTTATTTTAATAGTTTAATTATTATTTATATTTTATTTTATTTTTACTAAAAGTAGGTTATCAACACAAAATATTAGGTTGATTACCATGCCTAAGAAAAATACTAAAACTTATTAAAAAAAATTGAGAAAAATATGATGCACTAGATAAAAGAATCTATTTCAAGATGGTATAATTTTTTTTCCATTTTAGATAAATATTTAATATGATAGTTGATGTCCGATGGAAACAGTTGTTTTTTGATTCACACACATTTTAATATTTATTTAAAAATTTATATTTATCAAAATTGGAAAAAAGTATAACCATGCACTAAAGTTTCAAGTTATAAATACAAAAAAAAATTAAAGAAAAAAATAAATTTACTATAAAAAGTTTGACATCTCATGCAACTTCATTTTTCAGCATTTTATCAGCAATTAAATTATAGTGTTAATTTATTAAAAAGTAGTTTAAAATATTTTTTATTTAAAAAAAAAAATACAAACATAAAATATACTAAAAAAAACATATTTTACTAGTTTACATCATTTCAAAATTCAAAACATACATGCCACTTTTTAGTGATTCAAGTTTAAAAGTTGGATCAGTGTTGGTCATTTCCTTTATAAAGTGTGACACAAATTTGTGTTTTTACCCATACATCTTGTTGATGGTGTTTTCTGCACAACAACAACTTAGATAGAATGTAATATCCCATCTCTCTTGAAAAGTAAATCTCTATGGAAAAGAGATAACTCCAAGGTCACAATGCAGTAAAACAACTCAGTGATAAATGTGAAAATGCTAGTAATCACAATGGGACCTTACTATGAGCAACACTGGACTTCGAATCTTATCAAATATGGACACTAATATGATACTTTCAATCTTGATTGGAACCCAGATAATAAAGAAACAATAAAAGATAAAGGTTTCAGAGATAATCTTAAAACTACTTTTAACCCTAAGATTGAAAATGCAAAAGATAAAATGCTTAAAATGGACCGATCTCTCATAAACTACATTTTGCTTGACCTAGATGAATCTACAATTCCATAGAAATAGTGCAATCTTCTAAGGTGTTGAAAGATTTTCAAATCATAAACACACATTCAGTCAATCCTACAGCAATTGAGTTGAATAAACCTTCACAATTGAACTAAGCAAAAATATAAGTCTAGGCTAACTTTGCAAAGTAGCTAACAATTAGCTAACTGCAAAAAGTATGGACTAGAGATTGCTGCAAACATTCCAAACATGAAACCCTGAGCATTACCAAATCATTTAACCATAAACATTAAGCAATTTGAAAGATAGAATAACAAGAACCATGCCAGATGAGATTCCAAAAGATAGATACCAAACACAATATCCCTCTTATATTAAATCATCCAAAAATGGCAGCAATTCTAGTTTTCTATTACAACATTTGCTTGGAAATAAACCCTAACTTGCTCTAATATCACTTAGCTACTCTCCTGATCTACCTATCCTTCTATCTCTATTTTCTAATCTCCTGTCTATTATTCAAATGAGGCAACATGCCCGCTTTTATAGAGAATCCACAAGATAGGTCGGCCCAAATTATGATTTACAATAAAAACATGACCTACAAGAGGTCGGCCTAAAAGACATTTGAACCATATGAAATGTGCCATTGCACCAATTTCATCCAAAACAGCCAAGACATCAAAATGTCAACCCAATACATATAAATTAAATGGGAAGCACAAATATCAATGTAACTCTATATAATCACTCCCCATCCTTGTCTTTATTTTTATCCTCTTTAGCATGTACGACCAGCAGGACCCTATCCAGCTCAACAATAGGTGGCACAGGAAAAACCCTAATCTTTCTCTCAAGAATCTTGATATCTTCCCTTGCTTGCCTAACTGTACCATCCCACTCGGTTCTGTTGGTCAAATATCTGTCAATGACTGCAATGTATGTTGCTGCATCATCCAACTGATGTTCAGTAACTGACCCTTTGTTGACTAGAGAATACACATCTCTCCACCATTCCGTAAGCTGCTCCAAACTGAGATGCCTTAGAGAAAACTTCTTCCTTCTAGTCATGACCTCGAAGAAAGAAATGCACCTCTCATGAACACTAGTCAGGGCATCCTCAATTTGCTTCGCCGATTTATAGATCTTCTTCAAGGCCTTCTACCTCATTTGCAGGATTTCATACCATTCCCAAGGTTCAAAAACTTTTGGAAAAGGAAGAATCTTGCATTGTACTAATATGTCCTCAATGAAACCCATGACTGTTGTAATCTTTTGCAGCAAGAGGTTGGTATCCACATTATTTTGTGCCAATACAGCCTTCAACCAATCAATCGACCTCAGTGCATCCCCTCTAGTGGATAATATTCCCTTAATGGCCTCATCTCCCTTAGGTTGGACACCTTGCAACCAAGTAACTGTAGCATGTGAAGTACCTTTCATCTTTTCCAACTCAAAAATTATCTCCTGGGGTAGGAATCCTGCAACAGAAGAGGAGGAGCTAATAGCCTGCAAAGGTTTCATCAAATCCTACAAGTATTTCCTTAGTTTTTCATTCTCCTTTTCTAGCTCATGCCTGGTTTGCACTGGCTTCTTCAATCTCCCCACAATAACTGCACTGGAACCCTCATATTCTTAAATATCCTTCTCAATAGTAGCATGTCCCAAATCAACAATCTTCACATTATAGTCTTTGGCAGTCACATTATCTCTATCTTTGTTTGGAGTAGGGGTAGCAATATGGGCCACTCGGTTACAAGATTCATCCCTCTAAATCCGGGATACGACCCTTTCCTTCTTCTTTGTCATCTCTCTTTCAACATTAGCCATGAGGGCATCCCAATTGGGAGGAGCATCCTCCACAATTACCATCTTACTCTTTAGTTCCCTCTCAAGCCAATCAGGAACAGTAGACCCAACAGGCACTGTATCTTGTTTATCTTGTTGTTTCTCCTGCTGATCAGTAGTTACATCCCTCTCAACACTTGGAATTTTAGCAACATCTGCCATTGGGTTCTCTTCCTGTCGTTCCTATTCTTCTACAACAACCTCCACTAGTGAAGGAGCCCTAACTGGTATTTCTTCCTCCTTTTGTGGAGACTTGTCCATTTGTTCTCTTGTAGGAGAGTCTGCATGTGTCACCAAGGGAGATTGAACTACTTTATCAATTTTTGCCTTTGCATTAAAGAGATCTCCTTCTTGGAATTCTTCCTCTCCCAAATTCTCAGGACCTTCATCTTGTTTTGGTTCTCCCCTTACACTACCAACATCCTGAGGAATGGAAGGACCAACCTGTTCAGTAGCAGGGATACTTACTGAAACACCCACCTTGGCTATAGTATCCCTTGGGGAGGGAGTCCTTTATCTCTTCATATAAACTTGTGTCTTCTACCCTAAGCTCTCCACCCCTACCACTGGTGGTTCAATTTCCTTATCAACCTTAGGAACTTCTTCCACTTTCTGAGATGTCCTTGTAACCCTTCTCCTCTTCACTAGTGCATGGACACTTTCAACTTCTTCTTCTTCCTGTCCTTTCTCAACTTCCTTCTTAGAAGCATGTTTCCTCTTCTTAGCAACAGGCTTCCTTTGTTTGACCATCTCTGCTGCCTTTTCAGCTTGCACTTCCTTTACCTGAATTCTGAAAGGAGAATCCACCTTCTCCTTGCCCTTTTGATTTGGTTCAAGTGAAGCCTCAGAAGCAGAATGAGACTCTAAGTCTCCCATTAACTCATAGGTGCATGGAACACCCTCGCTTTCTAGCTCCAACATTTTGTGCTTCAACCACATCTTGGTGTATTCAATCACTGGGGCCATAATCTGATCTAAGTTAGTCTTTTCTTCCTCTAACCAATCAACTTCTCCCACTGGTTTATCTTTTACTACCTCATACACATGACCTTGGATCACATTTCCATCCTCCTCCACTTGGTCTGGGATGGCCTTCACATTATACAATCTGACCAAATCGACTGGCAATCTGGAAAACCTCTTCTTTCTTACCTCAAACTCATTAGCAAGGTTAATCCAGTAATCTTCAATATGAACTTTATGGCTATAATCCCTACTGGCCTTCTTCTGAGCCTCACTAGTAATATCAAACCTTGCTCTCTTAGAATGAAAAGAGAGCCCAAGAGTACCCATCTCCTCCTCCGAAGCATGAGAAGACTGAATGGAGGCACAAACTTCACCCATTCCTATCTTCAAAGGGAAATCATTCCCAAAACCTGTCTTGTGCATCTCTCCCTTCACAACGTTGTTAAAGTCATAGATTTTCCTAGTGACTTCCAACAACACAACATGATCAGTGGGATACCTGGGGAGTCTATGGGGAGCCCTCTGAAAACCATCAAATCTGATAAATGAGAAGGTTGGGAACTGAATAAACCAAGCTCCATACCTCCTTATCAATTCTTTTGCCTTATCCAAGATTCTTACATGTTCTACACCTTGTAGCAGTCTGGTAATGTACATAGTGAAGGCATCATTCAACCTTCGGTAGCTTCCACTAGTCAAATGCAACTATGGATACACCTCATAGATAGCATCCTGCCCAAGAATACCCCTAGTGCTCAATCCCTTATATGGATAAAGTCTGGCCAATGAATACACTAGATAGGAGGTCATAGTGAAAGTCTTGGTCTACAAGACATTGCACAATTGATGGTGGATGATATTTCTGATAACTCCTGCCTAATGATAGTCTATCCCTTGTTCTACTTTTGCAATCACATTGAACATCCATGTTTCAAAAACCCCTGGACTCTTCAATCCTATCAACCTACTGAGAAGGGTAATGGCATTTTAATATTCCCTCTTGAACTTCAGCCTGAATAGTTGCTTGGGTAACTTGGAGAAATGAGATTTAGGATTCTCTAGCCAAGAGTTGATCACTTATTGAGATTTAACAATGTTCTCCTCATAGTACTTCCTGGCAACCTCCAGGTTGAAGCCCACCACATGAGATCTATCAGGTATGTCAAAGGTTGCACTAATGGCCACAGGACTGAAACCAACAAGAATCCTTCCTTGAGGACCTATTATCCTCTTTGTTCCACTATCATAATTTCTACAACATTCTAGTACCAACTCATAGCAATGCACTGTAGAAGGGAAACCTACCACATGAGCCAACCCGGATTCCACCAGTCTCCTTGAAAATAGAGGAAGGTTTGGTACTGACATCTCAGCCTTCAATTACTCATAATCCCACATGCCTACATTGGTGTCCATGATCCCTGACCAAATTGAAGTTAACTTACTCTTAGTAATTTTGCTCTTTATATCCAACTTAACCTTTTCTGCATCCAAGATGGCAGAAGCCTATGCACTAGGGTCAGTTGCCTTTCCCTTGCCTCGACTAGCAACATTCTGTCTTGATCCTGCTTGTGAACACATAAGAATAACCACAATTAGATCCATAAGTAGGAATAAGTGCAAAATATCATTATCTCAAAATTCAAGATTTAGCTCCCCTTGCGGATTTTGCACTGGGAAGGATTTTTGGGAAAATCCAAACCAGGTAGATTCCAGCGAACCAAACAAACAAAATCCCAAAACATCATTTAAATCACCAACTTAACCAAGGAAAAGCATTAAGAATACTTAGCATAAGCTCTTTATGTTAATCAAATGTATTAGCAAGAAACCCACAATCCATAACCATCAAATTCAACATTTCCCCAAAACATCCAGAGGAATTTACCAAAGACAGATTCTGGTGAAATCAACAACAGTTACAACTAACTCAGGGAAAATGAAGGGACACAAACTGTTTGGGAAAATCCGGATGGAACAGATTTTTGGTGAAATCTAGATATAACAGTATCAAAGCTCAAAATCAGTAAAATGACCCAACCGTGGACTTTAGGAAAATCTTGATGGAACGGATTTTGGCGAAACCAAATGAAATCCGACAGAAAGTGAAAAAAGAAGAGGAGATAGAAAATTTGGGGAAATTCGAGGGAAGCAAAATTCTACGAAGACCTCAGAAACTTGAACCTATCTACGTCCTTGTTACTTTCATCAAATCAATTCAAATCACTTCGAATCTATGCCAGGACTCCGAAACCAACAAACCTAGGACCCTGAGAAATAAAACATGAACTAAGGACATTCCTCATAGAAACTTGAAGAGGACTGGCCATGCCCTAGGGAAAAAACCCAAATGTCCACCATGAAAGCACATACGACTTGCTAATACACCTAAATGGAAAGTATGAAACAACAGAAAGCCCACACCCAAATAAAAGCAACACCAGACAAAGATGCACACGCCTGATAAATAGAAGTGGACTGGTGCACCAAATGAAACCCCAAAATGCACAATGATGACACACATCCAGAAAACTAGGAAACCTACGAAGGACTCCCCAAGCAAACAAAGAAAAGCCATTGAAATCAACAGAGAATAGGGCACATCTACATACCATGGAAAAGTGAAGGTTGAAAATGGTGGAGTCAAGATACAACCGCTCAATGAAAACCGAATACAGTCCACACACAGGAAATGAAAATGCACAATCCAAATGGCCTCAAAAATTCAAATATCCAGCAAACACCAAGAACCTCAACACACAAACCAAAATGATAGCAAATGCACAAACTCAAATGATCAATTACTCCTCAAATAATCAATATATCAAAGCCAAAAGACCTCTACACAAACGTTATTAATGCATTCGACAAGACAGCTGCGGCCACAAAAGACTTTCGGGGATTTGACATCACCACAGATTTCCGGAATTTGACACTGCCACAGATTTCAGGAAAATATGGGATGCGCGGACTTTCCCGAAAGTAGTGCAAAAGTAGCAATTTCGGACAATAAGAAGGAACTGGGAGAATCAGGCCCAAGCAGATTTTCCTGAAAACAGTGAAAAACCTGAGATAAAGCCAAAACTTTAGATTTTCAATATAGTTCAAAAGAATGCCACTTCAATTGGAAAAATGGTCATTAAGACACAAACCCAAGCAAGCAAAAAAAACCCTAAAAAGAAAGGGTCAAAACACCAAAAAGCGAAAAAAGAGGGTCCCCACATTCAGTGGGGCGTGTGTGCAAAACTGCACAACAAATGGCAACTCCACTGGGGAAATGCTCCAAAGCATTTCAAAGATAAACTAGAATCAAGAACCTAGAATCTCTGGTTTCAATCTTTCCATCAAGACTCTTGGGAACAAAGTTTCAAAAACCACAAGTAAGAAGACCTTTTCCTATACCAGGGTCCAAGTGTGTGTATTACGCATTAATCCTTATCCTGTAAGTGCAAGAAGAACCAGAGTAAATTTGACCAAGCTACATAGGATTCAAGCTTCAAAAGCAGCCTAGATAGAGCCTCGCTGCCAGTCAAGCATCTATAGCCTTGGCAAGGTTATCACTGTGACCCTCCCAAGCATAGCTCTACTGCTAATCAAGCATCTATAGCCTCGGTAGAGATACTAGAATACTCCTGATAAGGTGAAGGCACTCAAATTTTCAAAATTTTCTTCTTTTCTCTTTTTCTTATTTATAGATCTTTCTTGTTCATGTTTATAAGTAATGAAACTCACGCTCAGGGATGAGGAACATAGTGGCACTGAAGCAGAATATAAGATTTTTCACCAGGCCAAACTACTTAAGAACCTCATGCAACTCCAAAAATTTTGTTATTATAATATGAAATATGAGACCCAAATATATTCCAAAGTGTATCTAAAACAAGTAGTTCTAATTCTGAGCACAAAGAAGAACAGATAAAAGAATTCTACCACCTGATTCTGAAAAACTGATTAGAGTTTATAAAAAAAAAATTTAGAACAATACCAAACAGAATAGCCCCGGTGCATAGGCACAACAGCCCAAAGAAATTAGGAACCCAAAAGAAAAACAAAACAAAAAGAAAAACAAACCAAAGCAAACCTAATCTACCAAAGCAAAGCAGAAACAAAGTAAATGAAAGCAGATCTACTCTAGCTATGTACAGGATGAATTGCAAGCAGTTCAAAGTTGAAAATAATGCTTCAAATACTACCCATTAACAGGCATCAGGATATCCTCACCAGTGAGGGTTCTCAAATGAAAAGCATTATCTCCCAAAATTTCTAAAATCTGGTAAGGACCAAGCCAAAGTTTATCAAATTTATCATGCTCTCCCTTACGATCATGGGCTTTATCCCAATAAAGAACTAAGTCAGAAATTCTAAAGGCCTTTACTTTAGCTCTCCTATCAAACCATCTTTTTACTACAACCTGATGTTTAACAAAGTTCTCTAGGGCTTCATCTTTTTTCTCTTCCAAATGCAATAGTTCAGCCAAATGGGCTTCGCACTTATCTTCTTCATGATAGTACTCATTAATGAATTGCAGGGTAGGGATTTTCAACTGAATAGGAAACACAGGTTCCAAACCATACTCCAAGTGATAAGGGGAGGTTCCTATGGATGCTTTCTATTTAGTACGATCAGCTCAGAGTGCAAATCAGAGCTAGGTATGCCAATCCTTAGGATTTTGTTCTAACAACCTATGGATAACTGTCAATAGGTTCTTGTTGGAAGACTTAGCTAGACCATTACCCTTGGGGTAATAATTGGACGAAAACTTAATAACAATTCCATGATCATACACCCAATTAGAAAACTTCAGTGATGCAAATGTAGGACCATTATCAAAAACCAAAGACAGTGGACAACCAAAACAATTGATAATTCCTGATTCAAGAAAATTGATTACCACATCCGAAGTACATTTTTTGCAAGCAAGTGCCTCTGTCCATCTAGTAAAATAATCAGTTATGGTAAGAATATACCTGTGGCCCACAGAGGATGAAGGATTGATTGGACCTATAAAGTCCATACCCCACTGAGCAAATTGTTTTACCTCAATGACTGGTTGGAGTGGAAGAGCTGCGTGTTTTTCCTTACTTGCTGTAGTCTAACATATGTGATAAGTTATCACATGTTGGCATACATCCTTGAAAAAATTGGGCCAGTAATAGCCCGCCCTTAAGATTTGATGTGCAATGGATGATGCAGAACCATGGCCTGTGCCATATTTCTCATGAAATTCAATCATTACTCTAGCAACTTCATCCTTCCCTAAACACCTTAAGTAAACACCCTCATGATTTCTTTAATATAGTATAGCTCGTTTCATCATAAAACTTCCACTCTTCAAGTGCAAGGCTCACCTTTGAACCGTGTTAAGATGATCAGGACATTGCTGATTCAATAGATAAAAAATAATTTCATCATACCAGTCTCCTAGAGACACCTCCTGAAGGTAATAATGTTGGGATGTGAGATCAGGACCTGTCTCAACCATCATCTATGTAAGTCCTTGTCCTCTTACCAATTTCATGGGCTGGATTTCCATATCATATTCCTACAACATGGTTACCCACTTGGCCCTTCGTTCACCTAACTCATTTTGCATCAATAACAACTTTACTGCAGGATCAGGCACTATGGCAACAACTTTATTCCTCAAGATATAATGCCTGAATTTCTTTACTGTTCGGACCAAAGCGTAGGCTTGTTTCTCCACATTGTGGTATTTCAATTTTGCATCTTTTAGAGGAGTACTCATGAAGGCTATAGGGTGTACATCCCCTTTGTCATACTTTTGAGTTAACATTATAGCACAAGAATGATCAGAAGCAAATGAATATATATAAAAAGGTTTAGTGTAATCTGGACTCACAAATACAGGAGCTTCAGCAATAGCTTTTTTGATTTCTGCAAATGCCTCCTTAGCTTCTGTGCTCCATTCTATCTTCACTTCTTGCTTTAACATAGCATTCAATGGTTTGACTATCTCTGTAAATCCTATGATAAATTTCCTAACAAAGTTAATCTTTCCAAAGAATGACTTCATCTCTTTCTTACTTGTAGGAGGTTGGATTGAATATTTAGGATAGCCTGAATTCTTTCAGGGTCTATAGCAATACCTTGTTTTGAGATAATATTTCCTAATAACTTACCTTCCGTGACTCCAAAAATGCCCTTTCTCGGATTAAGTGAAATACCAAAATCTCTACATCTTTGAAACACCTTACATAAGTCTGTTATATGGTCACCTCATTTCTTAGAAAAAATGGTCAGATCATCCATATAGATAATGATGCACTTGCCAATTATATCTTTAAAAGCAATGTCCATGGCTCTCTGGAATGTAACTCCAACATTGATCAATCCAAATGGAATCCTTTTGTAAGAAAAAGTTCCCCATTTGGTAGTAAAGGCAGTCTTGTGTCTATCCTCATATTGCACCATGAATTGGTTGTATCCAGAATACCCATCCAAAAAGGACATCATTTGTGATCCATTGAAAATCTGAAGCACTTCATCTAGTGAAGGAACTGGATAATTATCCTTTTCTGACGCTCTAATCAAATTCCTGAAATCCACACATAATCTGATTTTTTCATTATTTTTTCTTACTGGAACCAAATTCGCCACCCAAGTAGAGTGTCTTACTGGAAATATAATATGTACTGAAAGCAGTTTCTACACCTCCTTCTGAATAATAGGTTCTAATAGAGCATTGATTGGCCTTTGTCTCTGCCGAAAAGGTTTGACATCTGATCTTAGAGGAATAGTGTGTGTGATGATCGAAGTATCATATGTTTTCAAATCTCCAAGCTATTACATCGTGATATGTATGTAAGGTATCAATAATTCTTTTCCTTTCCTCCGGAGTACATACCTTGCCAATAAGAACGTTCTTCAAGTCATCTGGTGTCCCCATATTGTATGTTTCACACTGGCTGCTAATAGACTCCCTTTTAGTCTATTGTTCTTGATCCTTTATTTTATCCAAGTCAAAAATCCATTCAAGTTGTACCATACCCCTTGGAATGGTATTAGTCTTTAGATTGAGGATTCCCCCAAAGTCAATTTTTGTCTCCTAAGGCTCTATCTCATCAATAACTTGGGAGGCAAATACGTCACAACTTGTAATAAAATCTAGAATATGCTTGTCATGTTCAAACACCTGAAAGTTGGTAACGTTGTTGGGTATTGAAGGGACTGGAGTGAGCTCAACTAAAAATTTCTTCAACCCTGAAAGCGACAAAGGTTCTAAGGTGCTAGCAACTTGAGCCAAGGAATCAACAACCTGATTTTTGTTCCTAGGGATCAATTGGATATTAAAGGCATCAAACCCCTCAATGAGATCCCACACTCTATACCTATAGTTGGTCATTCTTCTATCATGACATGAATACTGTTTCCTTACTTGTTTGATCACCAATTTGGAATCTTCGAATACTTGCAATATTTTAACTTTCTTTCTTGATGCCATTAGTAAACCATGGATCAAAGCCTCATTTTTAGAAATATTATTAGTGCATTGAAGCTGGAGTCTGTGAGTAGCAAAGTAATTTTTCCTTTGGGACTAATCAATTCAAATCCTACTCCAACACCCTGCTTGGATTTAGATCCATCAAACCTTAGTGTCCAATAGCCATCAGGTTCTTTCGGCTTCAATTTTCCTTGTTCTTTACTGGGAACAAAAAGTATTGAGCTTTTATCTTTATCACCATTTAATTCATCCTGAGCATTGAGTCTAGTAGTTAGAACTAGATTAATGCATTTTTGTATCTGTCTGACTACAGTTTGACACAAGTCACATTCCAGATCAGAATGAGAGACATCATGTACTCTGCACCAACTTGGAAGTAACAATTCTTCAGACATCATGCCTCCTTTTAATTGCACTTGATCTTCCATACACTTCTAGATGAACTCCTGAAAGTTATCCAACAAACCAAGTTGTCTGTCATCTTCCTCACTTATTTCATTCTCTGGTTCAATCAAAGTCTTAAGACCGCTGCTCTCCAGAAGGTGTTCATTTAAAGAATCCTAGAACATAAAAACTTCTTCATCCTCTTTACTGATGTAGCCAACACATAATTTCCCATGCTAAATTCAGACACCAATACCTCATTTGAGATATTTTGGTATTCTGTGATCACATATTTCATCCTAGATTCTCTTTCAATTCTGATTTGATTTGGAACTCCCTTCCATGGTAACCACATGTGGGAATGATCTGTGGATGTGTATCCATTTAAAGCTTTAGTGAAATCCCTACCTAAGATCAACCCATAAGTATCAAGGATGTCAAAAACTTAGATATTGATCACTTGTTGCACCCTAGGATCTGATGCAAGCTGCGTAGGGATCATGTTCAATTCTCCAACCATGCTCACCTCTATTTTATCCAACTGAGTAACCTTCTTTTGAGAAGCTATAGGAGTGATACCCAATGTTTTGCAAACAACAAAAGGCATAACATTTGTAGAGGCTCCTGAATCTAGAAGACAATTATGCAAATTCTTTTTGAAGATACGAACAAAAATTAGGAAAGGAGGAGTTTCCATCTTACCTTGAAATAAGTTCAGATGAGTATCAGCTTGTGTAACCTGACCTTTATCTTTATCTCCCCTCTTGTCCATAGGTGGGACTTGACTTCTGGGTGTGTGAGAATTAGAAGACCTGGTAGTAGCCTCATTCGTGGCTACCCCTTGTGATGTTGTATTTGAACTAAATGATCCCAAAACTGCATTTCTAATAGCAGGAACTCTTAACAATTCAAAAGCAGAAAGACTTACCTTCACTTTCTTGAATTCTTTAGTCACATATTCACCCAATCGCTCCACATTCAAGTCAGCCTGAGATTCCTTGTAGCCACTGGCTTGCCTTTCCTTAGAAACCTTAGCATTGTTCCCTTTTGATAGGTATTGTGTTGGCACTTGAGGATATGATGGGTTGTTACTAGCTTATGGATCAGGTGGAGTACTGAAGTTGTTTGGGGGTATAGAAGTGGTGAAAGGACCTCGAGCCTGTGGACCCCTATTAGGCCTATTTCTTAAATCACACTTCTTTGCTGGCTATTGAAACATCTGAACTTCTTCAACACCAACTTCTTCCTCATCTAAAGGGCCATTATCATTCTCATTTTTTTCATTAAACAATTGGGAGATTTCATCTTCATTCAACACCTGCTCCACTTCATCCTCTGCACTAGACACTTCTTTTAGTTCATTTTCCTCACTTTTTAGGAATGGAGCATGGTTAAGTACCAGTACTAGAGAATCATAAGGGTTTGAAGGTACAATTTCCTATCTAGTAGAATTATTTTTCACTTCATACTGAAAGATAGCAGTTGCAGTCTGAAATTCAGCATAGTCTAACTCAGAGTGTTGACTTGTTTTATGGAGTCTGCACCATCTAGACAAAGTTGCTTCTACTAGGTATACACCATTTGGAGGTTTCTCTTGAGTAACAGGTTGATCCAGAGGAGTAGGAATCTTGTAGGAGTTGATAAAATACAACACCACAAACCTCGAAGATCACCTGCATGCAAATAACCTGTCACAAAAGAAGAGATGGAGACAAACAAGCAAGGGTTCTCTGAAAACTGAAAATGTATATATCAGAGAGAATGAGAGAATGAATTGATATGAAATATAATGAGATCAATCCTTATAAAAAGGAGATCATGCAAACCCTAATAAAACCCTAATAGGAAAAACCCTAATAGAAGCTCTAATAGGATAACATTTAATAATTAATATAATTATTAAATGTCACTTTATGCAAACTAACATGAAATCTTAAGAAGGGAATAAAGGTAACTTAATCAAAATAATTAAGTTAAAACCTTTACTCTAACACCCCCCCGTAAGATGAGCAACAGTGCAACTACAAACAAATGCAAGAAAGAAAAGGTAACTACAATGCAAGAAGGCAAACATGGGTCTTGACAACTAGGCTAGATCAAGTACCCAAATACAAAAAAATCTCTGTAAAGAGGATAAATAGAGAAAACCTCATGGAAAAAAGCTCTACTCCAAAAAGAGATGCAAAAGGCCAAAAAGAACATCACTGAAGCAAAAGAAGCTGCAAACAACTGTTGAAAGATGACTACTATGGTGCTGAAGAACCTTCGCTGAAGATAAGATGATCAGGAACAAGAAGACAACAATCTACATAAGTGCTCATATGACACTACTCGAATTAGATGGAAAACAAAGGCAAACACCTGAAACGAAGATACAGATGGCACAAGAACCAATAGTCTGAAACACTGATGAACTGAGAATGGAAGATTCCTTCCAAGGTGAAACCAAGGAAGAATTAGCATGAAAAATATAATACCCCCCATAATGCTGAACTGGGAGAGCCTGACAGATCCACTGAAATGGTGTGAAACACCCTGTAGTGCATGAAGAAGAAGATACAACATCTGAAAGTGCACAAGAAAGCACCTGCAACTGAAAAAGTGGTGTGCAAAACAAAACACACATGCATG
Source organism: Sequoiadendron giganteum (assembly GCA_007115665.2). Taxonomy (NCBI): domain Eukaryota; kingdom Viridiplantae; phylum Streptophyta; class Pinopsida; order Cupressales; family Cupressaceae; genus Sequoiadendron; species Sequoiadendron giganteum. The sequence continues at coordinate 240,633,911 of CM021105.1, read as the reverse complement.
AGGCTAGAATCATATGGATCCATGGTCGTCATGGAGGGACACTCACTGGACAAAGGTGTGATGGAAAACAAAGGCAAACTACACAACCCCCCATGGTATGGATTCACTATCGTCATGGAGGGACACTCACCAGACAAATATGTGATGACAAAACAAAGGAAAACTACACAATCCCTCATGGCACTTTATAATAATAGTGTGTGTACAAAATATGACACAACCTTATGTGCAAAATCCCCAAAAGATGCATGTACAATAGTGTGGCACTTTATCTCAGTGCGTTTACATAAAAGATATTGCTTACAAATGATGCTCAAAATGTCCAAAAAGGATAAAGCTAGAAATACATGAAAAATAGCCAAAAAACTACATGTAGAATGCACCAATAGAAGAATGAATTGATGAAACCCACACCATTAGAAAGATAAGAAAACTAGCTTTCTGACGATATCTTGTTTGCCAGAAAACAATATCGTATGCTCAAGTTACAGCCTCTGGAATAAAACAGCTCCAAAGAGGGAAAAAAGACAACGCTGGGTTAAATATGATGGTCATACGGCCGTCGTAGCAAAAACCCTGGGTTAAATTTGATGGCCAAATGGCCGCCACTGTAAAAGCGCGATAGAGCATATTTTTTGAAAAAATATTTGTTTAAATAAAAAAAACAAATAAAAAAATTATTTTTTGAGAAAAGACAAAGTTGGTGGGGGCCACCCCCACCACACCCATGTGGGCGTGGCCTCCCTGCATAGGGGATTGCATAGGTATGGGATTCCACAGGTCTACACAGGTACGGACCCACGCAGTACCCTATGTAGGGTACCATAAATGCTTTCGCCCTGAGCAAGCCATAAAAAGGCTTTACAATATTTTTTTTATTTTTTTGAAAAATCATAAAAGGCTTTCAATCAAAATTTTTTTGCATAGTATATATTTTTTGACGAATTTTTTTTGCGAAAAAATGCAGAAAAAAAATAATTCCGAAAAAAAAAAAAATATTACCAGGCAGGGGAAGGCAGTACGACCGTATTGTAAAAAATTTTTGCCTCAAATTTTGACTTTGTCCAAAATGGACGAATGAATAGTTGATTCAGGGGTTTTGGACCGCTGCGGATGCAATGATGATGTTCGTTTGAGCTGAAAAATGCTTCAAAATTGCAGGTATGCCCTGGATCAAAAAAAAAAACCCCAAACCCTTGAAGCTCCAAAAATCTTCAAAACAAGAACATGAAGCAGTAGGTGTGGAGCTCTGATACCATGTAGTACAGGGTGTTTCACACCATTTCAGTGGATCTGTCAGGCTCTCCCAGTTCAGCATTACGGGGGGGTATTATATTGTTCGTGCTAATTCTTCCTTGGTTTCACCTTGGAAGGAATCTTCCATTCTCAGTTGATCAGTATTTCAGACTATTGGTTCTTGTGCCATCTATATCTTCGTTCTAGGTGTTTGCCTTTGTTTGCCATCTGATTCAAGTAATGTCATATGGGCACTTATGTAGATTGTTTCCTTCTTATTCCTGATCATCCTATCTTTAGTGAAGGTTCTTCAACACCATAGCAGTCATCTTTCGACAGTTGTTTGCAGATTCCAAGATCTATTCTGCCTAGGTTATTGCCCCCTATCAAATCCTTGTCCACTTTGTTGGTTTCTATCAAAATTCTGACCAGAGCTTTGTCTTCTATCAAAATTCTAACCAGAACCCTGCCCTCTGTCATAATTTTGATTCATATCAAAGTATTGACCTCTTTCGAAATTTTTGTTTTCCCTACCATAGTTGGATTGTATATTCTTCTAAGCAGCCTGAAGCTGGCTATTCTAATTTTTCAAATAAGTTACCTTTGTATTCAACCTCTTCACTTGTTCAGACAATTCATCCAACCTCTCCTTATCCAAATTGCTAGGTGGTACCGGATTACCTCCCAAAGGATATCCAGGTATATTCCCAGAACTAACAGCTTGATTCAAGACTTCTGAATTCTGCAAATATGAAGGGAAATCGGCTTGTTGTTGTTGTAAGGGTTGATTGATTCTCTGTTGGGGATAAGAAATTGTAGGTTGAGCTTGATTTATAGGTGGACCTGGATGAGGAACCAGAGGTAGTGACAACATAGGATTCATTATTGGAGCATGACTAGTCAAGGCCTGATTAAGGGCTTGGATTTATCCAGGGTGAGCAATAGGCCCCAAAGATGGCAAAGGTCCTGATAAATGCTGCCTTAAATCTGTGCTGACTTTCACTACCTCTGCATATGTAGTGAGCAAAGTATTTGGAGGATTAGTCCTTTGTTTCAGGAAGGTAGTTGTAAGGCTATCCGGGGCCTCAAAATATATCTCTAAAGCAATATTTTCATTTCCAACATAAGGTGCCTTGAGTCTGGTATATAATCGATGGAACCTATCATTGAATGATCCTATGGGCTCATTAATCTCCCTTTTTACCCCAGTAAAATGCAAGTATAACTCATTAGCACTGATGGAAATTTTGAACTTTTGCAGGAATGCAGCTTCCAACTCAATCCAATTATGGATGGAAGCAGTAGGTAGGTGATTATACCAATAAAAGGCTTCTTCTCCTAGAGAATAAGGAAACAACCTATATGCAGCATCCTCATGATTAATCCCTCTATCTCTCAGACAAGTCTAAAAAATCCTAATATGCTCTTGTACAGTTTTGTTAGGATCATGAGTATGGAATTTAGAGCAGAAATGCTCGAGATTTATGGGCATAACATTGCAATTATTGAAGATCAATGGGGATGGATTAGTAGCAAGAAAAGCCATTTTGTAGATCCATAAGTTTAGTTTTCAAAAATATATTTATTTTGATAGTTTAATTATTATTTATATTTTATTTTTATTTTTACTAAAAGTAGGTTATCAACACAAAATATTAGGTTGATTACTATGCCTAAGAAAAATACTAAAACTTATTAAAAAAAATTGAAAAAAATATGATGCACTAGATAAAAGAATCTATTTCAAGATGGTATAATTTTTTTTCCATTTTAGATAAATATTTAATATGAAAGTTGATGTCCGATGGAAACAATTGTTTTTTGATTCACACACATTTTAATATTTATTTAAAAATTTATATTTATCAAAATTGGAAAAAAGTATAACCATGCACTAAAGTTTCAAGTTATAAATACACAAAAAAATTGAAAGAAAAAAATAAAATTTACTATAAAAATATTGACGTCTCATGCAACTTCATTTTTCAGCATTTTATCAGCAACTAAATTATAGTGTTAATTTATTAAAAAGTAGTTTAAAATATTTTTTCTTTAGAAAAAAAAAATACAAACATAAAATATACTAAAAAAAACATATTTTACTAGTTTACATCATTTCAAAATTCAGAACATACATGCCACTTTTTAGTGATTCAAGTTTAAAATTTGGATCAGTGTTGGTTATTTCCTTTATAAAGTGTGACACAAATTTGTGCTTTTACCCATACATCCTATTGATGGTGTTTTTTGCATAGCAACAACTTAGAAAAAATGTAATATCCTATCTCTCTTGAAAAGTAAATCTCTATGGAAAAGAGATAACTCCAAGGTCTCTAATGTCAGGTCTTGACAATGCAATAAAACAACTCAATGATAAATGTGAAAATGCTGGTAATCACAATGGGACCTTACTATGAGCAACACTAGACTTCGAATCTTATCAAATATGGACACTAAAATGATACTTTCAATCTTGATTGGAACCCAGATAATAAAAAAACAACAAAAGATAAAGGTTTCAGAGATAATCTTAAAACTAATTTTAACCCTAAGATTGAAAATGCAAAAGATAAAATGCTTAAAATGGACCGATCTCTCATAAACTACTTTTTGCTTGACCCAGATGAATCTGCAATTCCACAGAAATAGTGCAATCTTCTAAGGTGTTGAAAGATTTTAAAATCATAAAAATTCATTTAGTCAATCCTACAACAATTGAGTTGAATAAACCTTCACAATTGAACTAAGCACAAATATAAGTCCAGGCTAACTTTGCAAAGCAGCTAACAATTAGCTAACTGCAAAAAGTATGGACTAGAGATTGCTGCAAACATTCCAAACATGAAACCCTAAGCATTATCAAATAGTTTAACCATAAACATTAAGCAATTTGAAAGATAGAATAACAAGAACCATTCTAGATGAGATTCCAAAAGATAGATAGCAAACACAATATCCCTCTTATATTAAATCTTCCAAAAATGGCAGCAATTCCAATTTTCTGTTACAACATTTGCTTGGAAATAAACCCTAACTTGCTCTAATATCACTTAGCTACTCTCTTGATCTACCTATCCTTCTATCTCTATTTTCTAATCTCCTGTCTATTATTCAAATGAGGCAACATGCCCGCTTTTATAGAGAATCCACAAGATAGGTCGGCCCAAATTAAGATTTACAATAAAAACATGACCTACAAGAGGTCGGCCTAAAAGACATTCGAACCATATGAAATGTGCCATAACACCAATTTCATCCAAAACCGCCAAGATATCAAAAGGTCAGCCCAATACATGTAAATTAAATGGGAAGCATAAATATCAATGTAACTCTATATAATCACTCCCCATCCTTGTCTTTAGCTTTATCCTCTTCAACATGTATGGCCAACAAGACCCTATCCAGCTCAACAACAGGTGGCACAGGCAAAACCCTAATCTTTCTCTCAAGAATCTTGATATCTTCCCTTGCTTGCCTAACTGTACCATCCCACTCGATTCTGTTGGTCAAATATCTATCAATTACTGCAATGTATATTGCTACATCATCCAACTGATGTTCAGTAACTGAACCTTCATTGACTGGAGAATACACATCTCTCCACCATTCCCTAAGTTGCTCCAAACTGAGATGCCTCACAACAAACTTCTTCCTTCCAATCATGACCTCGAAGAATGAAATGCACCTCTCATGAACACTAGTCAGGGCA